>ML663568.1:6804701-7156776 GCA_007570785.1 Antilocapra americana | reverse complement strand
GAGACAACAAAAGGAACGCAGATGTATAGAATAGACTTGTGGACTTTGTGGATGAGGGTAAGGGTGGGATGATATGGGAGAAGGGCATTGAAGCATGTTAATTGTCATGTGTCTAATCAATCGCCAGCCCAGGATTGATGCTCGGGACTGGTGCAGCGAGATTTCCCGGGGGGGAGGGAGGAGGGAGGGGGGACCCGGAGGGGAAGCATATGTAAACCCATGGTGATATCATAACAATGTATGGCTAAAACAATAATAATAAAAAAAAAAAAGAGCCATGTTTACCCCAATGTTCATCGCTGCATTGTTTACAATAGCCAAGACATGGAAGCAACCTAGATGCCCATCAACTGATGAATGGATAAGAAAGCTGTGGTACATATACACAATGGAATATTACTCAGCATTAAAAAAAAATTCATTTGAAGCAATTCTACTCAGATGGACGAAACTGGAGCCCATTATCCAGAGTGAAGTAAGCCAGAAGCAAAAACAACAATACAGTATATTAACGCATATATATGGAATTTAGAAAGACGGTAACGAGAACCCAACATGCGAGACAGCAAAAGGAACGCAGATGTATAGAATAGATTCGTGGACTTTGTGGATGAGGGTAAGGGTGGGATGATATGGGAGAAGGGCATTGAAGCATGTTAATTGTCATGTGTTTAATCAATCACCAGCCCAGGATTGATGCTCGGGACTGGTGCAGTGAGATTTCCCGGGGGGGAGGGAGGAGGGAGGGGGGTTCCGGAGGGGAAGCATATGTAAACCCATGGTGATATCATGACAATGTATGGCAAAAACAATTAAAAAAAAAATATGTCGACCAGAGGCCAGTGCAGCCCTTTCAGAGGATGACACAGAGCGGTGAGTTCACTGGGGAAGCTCTGGGACAATTAACTGCTGTTGAGGTATTCTCAGGAGGTATTCTGATTATACAGAGGTTTGATACCGAAGAGTACTGTCAATAAGTTTGAAGAAGAGTTTCACTTTGCCAAGGCCCATTTGCTTCAAGACGCATCTCAAGCCAAAATGCCCCTGAAGGACATGGGTCCTCATACACAAAGCCTTTTCTTTGTTGCTCCCTTTCCCATTTACTTCTTGATTCATTCCACAAACTTTACTGAAGTCCCAGGTTCCAGGGAGGGTTCCAAGAACTGAGGAAACAGTGGCATACAAGAGAAAGTCCATGCATTCAAGGAGCCTTTATTTTAGTGCAAATAAATAAGATTATATCAGCTTTTGACAAGTGTTATGAAGGATAAAGGTGTGATGGAATAGGAGGCGCTCCATAACAAGGATGTCCATGAAAAGGTGATGTTTACATGTACAGAAGAACTGTACAAAAAAGATCTTCACAACCCAGACAATCACGATGGTGTGATCATTCACTTAGAGCCAGACATCCCGGAATGTGAAGTCAAGTGGGCCTTAGGAAGCAACACTATGAACAGAGCTATTGGAGGTGATGGAATTCCAGTTGAGCTATTTCAAATCCTAAAAGATGATGCTGTGAAAGTGCTGCACTCAATATGTCAGCAAATTTGGAAAACTCAGCAGTGGCCACAGGACTGGAAAACGTCACTTTTCATTCCAATTCCAAAGAAAGGCAATGCCAAAGAATGCTCAAACTACCACATAATTGTACTCATCTCACACGCTAGTAAAGTAATGCTCAAAATTCTCCAAGCCAGGCTTTAGCAATACATGAACTGTGAACTTCCAGATATTCGAACCAATTTTTTTTTTTAATTTTCTTTACTTTATTGTGTTGGTTTTGCCATACAATGACATGAAACCGCCATGGGTTTACATAAGCTCCCCCTCCAGAACCCCCCTCCCTCCTCCCTCCTGATTCCCTCCCCCTGGGACATCTCGGTGCACCAGCTCCAAGCATCAATCCTGGGCTGGCGATTGATTTCACATATGGTAATTAACATGTTTCAATGCCATTCTCCCATATCATCCCACCCTTGCCCTCTTCCACAGAGTCAAGCTAGTTTTAGAAAAGGCAGAGGAACCAGATATCAAATTGCCAACAGCCACTGGATCATCAAAAAAGCAAGAGAGTTCCAGAAAAACATCTACTTCTGCTTTATTGACTATGCCAAAGCCTTTGACTGTGTGGATCACAATAAACTGTGGAAAATTCTGGAAGAGATGGGAATACCAAACCGCCTGACCTGCCTCTTGAGAAACCTGTATGCAGGTCATGATGCAACAGTTAGAACTGGACATGGAACAACAGACTGATCCCAAATAGGAAAGAAGTACGTCAAGGCTGTATATTGTCACCCTGCTTATTAAACTTATATGCAGAGTACATGATGAGAAACGCTGGGCTGGAAGTAGCACAAGCTGGAATCAAGATTGCCGGGAGAAATATCAATAACCTCAGACATGCAGATGACACCACCCTTATGGTAAAAAGTGAAGAAGGACTAAAAAGCCTCTCAATGAAAGTGAAAGAGGAGACTGAAAAAGTTGGCTTAAAGCTGAACATTCAGAAAACTAAGATCATGAGATCCAGTCCCATCATTTCACGGAAATAGATGGGGAAATAGTGGAAACAGTGTCAGACTTTATTTTCTTGGGCTCCTGAATCACTGCAGATGGTGATCGCAACGATGAAATGAAAAGATGCTTACTCCTTGGTAGGAAGGTAATGACCAACCTAGATAGCATATTAAAAAACAGAGACATTACTTTGTCAACAAAGGTATGTCTAGTCAAGGCTATGGTTTTTCCAGTAGTCATGTATGAATATGAGAGTTGGACTGTAAAGAAAGCTGAGCATTGAGGAACTGATGCTTTTGAACTGTGGTGTTGGAGAAGACTCTTGAGAGTCCCTTGGACTGCAAGGAGATTCAACCAATCCATCCTAAAGGAGATCAGTCCTGGGTGTTCATTGGAAGCACTGATGTTGAAGCTGAAACTCCAATACTTTGGCCACCTGATGAGAAGAGCTGACTCATTTGAAAAGACCCTGATGATTGGAATGATTGAGGGCAGGCAGAGAAGGGGACGACAGAGGATGAGATGGTTGGATGTTATCATCGACTCAATGGAATCAAGTCTGGATAAACTCCGGGAGTTAGTGATGGACAAGGAGGCCTGGCATGCTTCAGTTCATGGTGTCGCAAAGAGTCGGACATGACTGAGTGACTGAACTGAACTCAACATGTACAAATGGCTATATTTAAAATGGATAACCAACAAGGACCTGTGGTATAGCACATGGAACTCTGCTCAGTGTTACGAGGCAGCCTGGATGGGAGGTGAGTTTCGGGGAGAATGGTTAATGTATATGTATGGCTGAGTCACTCTGCTGTGCATCTGAAACCATCATATTGTTAATCATCTATACGCCAATATAAAATTAAAAGTTGAAAAGGAAAGGTGATATTTGAGCTGAGACCTGAAGATAAGTAAGTACTGGACTGTGTGAAGATCTGGTGGGTGGGTAGGGGAGAGGCTCTTTTAGGCTAATGGAGTTAGGAAATATCCATTAAAGAAATGTGCCTGCAGGGCTTGATCACTTAGCCCACTCATAAAAGGACTTGACCATCAGTCAGGACAGGCTGTGTTCTGCTATGATAGTAAGTGATTCCCGGTCTCTGTGGTTTAGAGTGATACAGGTTAAGATGGCATTCATGACATGTGTCCATAGTGTACTGAGAAGAGGGGGTGTTTCTTCATGTCTCCTCACCCTGGGACTTGGGTTGATGGAACAGCCTAGATCTTTTTTTTCTGTTTTTCTTTTTCATCTGGCTATATTGGGTCTTAGTTGCAGCATGTGAACTCCTAGTTGCAGTGTGTGAGATCTATTTCCATGACCAGCAATTGAACCTGACTGCCTGTTTTGGGAGCATAGAGTCTAAGCCACTGGATCACCAGGGAAGTCCCCAGCCTGTATCATAATTTTGTGGCAAAGGAGAGAAAGAGACAATGATCAATCACACACTGGCTCTTACAGCCCTTAACTGGAAGAGATCACATACATTTTATTGCCCAAAGAGGGTCACATGTGCAGACCTAACTCTAAGGGCTCATGTAGTATAATCCTGCATTGTATCAGAAGAACAAAAATGTTTAGTGAACAGCAGTAATGACACCTTACATGGGACGAGTACTGAATTTATGTTTCTTGCATATCTGGTACATGAAATTAAGAATTTACACTTTCAAAGTTTGTCAGTGAGCCCAGGCAGCTTGGGCATAGTCTCGCTGAGCTCTCTGAACAAAGGAGCAAGCTTGGCTTCTGCTATTAACACCCCCGTCTTAGTCTGCTCAGGCTGTTAAAACAGAACACCACAAATGGGATGGCATCAACATCGGGAATTTATTTCTCCCAGTCTTGGAGTCTGGAAGGCTCAAGGCTGTGGTTTGTCCTCATGACCTCATTCAAACTTGATGACCTCCCAAAGGTCCCGCCTCCAAATACCATCATGGGGCTTCAACATGAAACTCTGAGGGAGGACACAAACATTCAGATCTTCATAATCCCAGCCTGTCATGAGGTGGTCTTTCAGAGCCATTTTTCTATGTGAACATTCTCCACTTCCCCTGAAATGAAGGACACAGTGGGCAACAAAATCTCCAAAGATCTGGCAGCCAAACAAATGTACCTAAATTTCTATTACCTTTGGACCCCATAGCCACAGAGAGAGAGAGGTCCAAGGAGCTAAAGTACCCATGAGATCATGTGGAAATGCAGAGAAAGTCAAGATCTGCGAGGCTGACAGAAATGCTTGGGTCTTCCTCTAGGCTCAGAAGTCTGAGAGGAAAGAGACAAACCTGGCCCCACACCTCTCAGCCTCTGCTCTCCCTCAGCAACCAAAACCCAGCGAGAGATGCTTCATCTCCCCAAATCTCAGTTCCCTGAAGCACATGCTTCAAAATGCTCAAAGAGCTGCCGAGAAAGGTCTCTGGGCTCGAATGTGTCTGAGCTGGGGCCTCAAAGAGAGCTCAGAAAGCAGTAGAGAAGCCGGGCTCTGGTTTCTAATGACCCTGGGAAAACGCCAGGAGAAGGGTGGGCAGAAGGGGAAGATGAAAGGTCGGACGCCTTTCTGATGAAATAGCCTGAATGAAGTGAGTGTGAGGAGAGGTGGGTGAGAGACACAGGAAGCTTGGCACAGCGCCACCTGCCAGCCATTCCCGCCTTGGGGAGAGGAGAGATTGGTTTGTCGCTGCTAGGTTAGCGTTAGGGTTGGAGTCACGCCTTTTAAAGCTGAAGACTCAGAGTGGGCAGAAGCAGTGTGTGCAGGATTCCGCTGATGAATGGCTGGTCCCCATTTCTCTGTCGATCCTGGAGAGCAAGGGTTAAGGACAGCTGCTGTTCTTGCCTACCTGGCCCCCTCTCTTCTGCTCACAGCACCCTGATTTTCATATGGGGACTTTCCTTACCAATGCTTAACTCCTTCCCTCTGTTATATTGTGCCAAGTTTGGGCAGGTGAGCCAGGTTTGGCCAATATGAAGAAAGCATCAACCAAATAATTGGTCTGGAGGCTGAGATGTGACCCAAACTAAACCAATCCCACTAATAAGCCTCTTCTGGCTGCAAGCTTTCTGCCCAGTTTTCCCCCGCATCTACTAATTTGGCTTCTTCCCATGGCCACAGTCCAAATCCAGCATTCTAATGTGTGATTTGAAAGCTAGCCCTGCTATTTACAAAGTGTGAGGCTTTGAGTACGTTTCTCAAGCTCTCTGTGCTTATTCCCTCATCTGTAAAATGGGAATAATCATATTATTTATCTCATCAGGTCGTTGGCAAGATTAATGCATCAACAGATGTCAGTCACTTAGAATGATGCCTCGCACATAGTAAGCTCTCAATAAGCATGCACCAGCTCACCCCGTATCTTATCCCATTTGCTGACCCAGGAAGAGGTGCAAAACGGTTGCCACTGCCACAGGGTCTCTCCCTGCTGTGCCTACTCTTATTAGAGTACTGGGCTTTCCGCCCACACCTCCTGTGAGCTTAAAAACCTGCAAAGGGCAAAGGGAGTCTTGATGTATGGGGCAAGATTTCAAAGTGCATCCAGCCATGGCCCCAGAGTGGTGAGGGGAGCATCCCGCCTCCATGGCAGTGGGAAAGGCGTGGGCTCCGAAAGACACAGCAGCTGTAGGGCTGGTGGTCAGCAGGAAGGGCTTTCTGCAGTTGGGCAGCAAACAGCTTCAAAAAAGGACAGCACATCAGCCCCTCCATGCTCTGAAACTTCTCCAAAGGGCTTGGAACCATTTAAAAGTTTATTTTTGGGCCTACTGCCTGCATAGGAATTGAATTATACACCCCTGGATTATATACTCTAATGACAGTCTCCTCCTCTTCATTTTATTTTCTGAAGTCTATATAAAAAAGACAAAAGGTGAACTTGTAGAGGACACTAAGCTAAAAAACTCTGATGTCTCTAGTACTCTGCTCACTGGGACCATTCCTGCAGTGATGATGCTGTTTTCCTTGGACATGTGGAGGGGTAGCCCTCCAAATGCCCAGGATTCGTTTTCAACTCCCCCATGTCAGAACACACAGTTCTTTCTTCATGGACCCTCCACTCAGCTTGTTACCATAGAAACTGCTGCCTGTGTCAGAGCACCTCTGAGAGGGTAGGAAGGAGGCATGAGCTGCTGCCATGGCAACACGCATCTCCTCAGCAGCAGCCCACACTCGGTGCCATCTTGATTCCAAAGAGGGAAAAATGGTCATGGGGATGCCTGAGTAGTTTCCCCAGGCCAGGAAGTGGGAACTCAAATTATTGATCCTTATCAGGAATTCAGGCAGCTCTGCCTGCTGTGAAAGAATCGGGAAAGTTCATTTCAGAGTCCTGAGATGACCACAGGGGCCAGAACCATTTGAAATCGAAGTACCAGTGAGGCCGCTTGCGTCGTTGAAAAAGTTTAAGTGTTAATTAATCCTAATGTTTCCACTAACGTTGTACTCACACGACTAATGCACACAGCATCAGGGTTAAGAGTAAGGTGAGGAGCCAGACTCCATGGGATCAAATGCTGGCTTTGTCAAGTATGGGCTCCATGACCTCAGACAAGGAGTCTGTGCCTCAGTTTTCTAATCTGTAAGATGATAGTAACAGTCCCTAATTCGCAGGGTTTCTGTGAGCAATAAGTCACAGAGTTTTAGGGCAAGCTCTAATTCCATCATATAATAATTCCCCAGCAAACATTATCTCTTATGATTAACACTAGTAATAATGTGATAGTGGTTTTGAGTGCTTAACTGGCACCAAGCATGTGCTGAGCTCGTTCCTTGCAGGATGACCTTTAGTTCTTCAATAACTCTATGAGGATGTGCTGTGTTTTCTTGTATAGACCAGAAGCAGAGGCCATGCTAATCAGTACTATCTCTCTAGAGCCTGCATTCTCAATGGGGCAAAATCACCCCCAGAGGGGTAAAAATTGGCTCCTGGGAGGACAGGAGTTAAAAAAAAGTCTCCCTCTCTTTAGGCATGGGCAGAGATGTATACAGTATGTAAACAGAAATACAGTGTATCTGTGGTACTAATATTTCATGGATGAATATAAAGCAAATAAGGAAAAATGTCTAAAAAGACTTTAGATAAAGGTGATAGGTGATAATGAATCAGGGTTGAGAAATTAGCACACGGGAAGATTTGGGAAGCTAAACTGAGGCAAATCCAATGCCAGCCTGCATGCCCTACAGGCTGTCATGGCCAGAATGTCCTGACCATCATCCTTTTTTTATACCACCTAGGTATTAAGGACAGGCAGGAGAAAGCACACCTTCCATAGTGACCTTGGAAGAAATGAGTCCAACACCCAAAAAATTGTTCTGAGCTTGTAAGAAGCAAGACCCCACATAAATCTATAGGATCATTGTGATTCCTGCGCTAATGGTAAAGTCTGAAGTTGCCTGGGAGTCAAGTCCCAAAGCTCCTCTCTGACCTGTGAAAGAACAGTAGAGCAAAGGCTGGGGTGGGGGAAGCTGGCAGGGGCCAAGGAGGAACCAGCAGACTCCTGCCTCAGTCTCCCCCGCTGCCGGCGTGGACGATTTCCTGCCCCGACTAGCTCTCAGATGTATGGGAAAAAACTGACAGGGCTAAATCTTCCTGGAAACATTTCCCAAAGGACTGGAAGCTTTTCTATCCCCATCACCTAGGCAGATAACCTCTGGGCGTTGCACTTCTAATTGGAAGAAACAGCACCCGAGGGCTGGCAGGTGGCAATAGCCACAGGGCAATGATGGGAGATTTGGAGCCCGTGATGACATTCTCCTGATACACACCACCCACTGTCCACACATTTGCCCCTGGATATGTGAATAAAACCACTCAGCAGAAATGAAAATCAACCCAGATACTGATGATATGCAACATTTCAGGATTTGTTCAGCAACTTCACTTCCATCAGAGCAAGGAAAAATCACTGCCACTGATTACATAATTAGAAGAAGTAGGAAAGAGAGGGAGCAGGACCCATCCAACATTTC
Organism: Antilocapra americana; assembly: GCA_007570785.1. Taxonomy (NCBI): domain Eukaryota; kingdom Metazoa; phylum Chordata; class Mammalia; order Artiodactyla; family Antilocapridae; genus Antilocapra; species Antilocapra americana. Next base: position 7,148,305 of record ML663568.1, on the reverse strand, counting down.
CCCAGAGGGGCCCCATAGCCCAGAGACCTTCAGACTGTCTTCGGTTGTAACTAAACTTAGGAGGGACTCCTTACACTGTAAACAGGGATGTACACACATCTGTGTATTGAATTGATATCAAGTGTCGAGAAATAATAAAAATTCTTAATATGGACAATGCTCTTTGATGTTCCCATTTGGAACCTGATGTAATCTATTTTTACAAGTGCATGATTCACTAAAACGACTTTGTGGGTCACAAGCCAAGATGTGAAGAAAGCTGTGGAAGGTGACATGTGACTCTTTAGAACACTAATGCACAGATGTTAAGAACTGGGGCTCCGAAATCAGACTCCCTTGGTTCAAGTTCAAGATCACTGCTATAGAGAATTCAGCCAAGTTACTTATCTTCTTTAATCTTCATTTTCTTCCTAACAAGGTGGGAGTCATGTTTGTAGTATCTAAGCCCCAAGGACTGCTCTGAAATTAACTGAAATAGTGCTTATAAGGCACTTAACACCATGCTTGACACGGCAGAGAAAATGGCCTCTAAATGGTATCATCATTATTACTGTTGCTAGTGTGGTTGTTACTGCTTTTAAATCATGCAGAAGGAGGAATGTGCACTGAAGTGTGGTCATTTGGGAGTTCAAGGCTGGATAAAGCAGTGGTGGAAATGAAACCAGGAAGCAAAAGAGAAGGATGATCCCTGATGTACTGAATAGTAAGAAGAAGGGGAGGGTGGGGAACAGAGTAGGGAAATCCCAGGGTGGGTTGCCAGGGGTGCAATTCCTTCAACAAGGCTGCTGTGTGTGTTGGGGTGGGGGCAGCCTTAGAAATCCTCACATATAGATTTTTTCCTTGCAAAAGTCCATGACTGACTTGTTTTCAGATCACAATCAGTTGCACCATTAATTCCAGAAGAGAGCATGGTGGCCTAGGCAAACCTGGCGGTTCGTGATGCACTAATAGAAAATTATACCCTTGGTTTCTTGACTGCCAATCTCGGCACAAGGATGATGTTAAATATGTGCCTGAGCACACAGTTTACCCTGCTCCTGACTCAGAAGCTGTGTTTATTGAACAGCGGAAATTGCTGGTGAACCTACAGAAATAGCCCAGTTTGGCTGACAATCATGGTGTTCAGGCCAGAAGCTATTTGCCAGCTTCTTGCCCTTGCCCTCACCCCGCAGGACAGCCAGTCCAGCACTCCCAGAGCCAGGTGGTCAAGGGAGAGGTGTTGCGGGGGCGGGGGGTGGGGCTGGCCGGCGGGGCGGGGGTTGCTGTGCACAGGTGGAGGGCAGCAAAACCAGATGGCCCTCAGGAGCAGTGAACGAGGCTGCTGTTCCCCCAAACTGAATACTGCTTGTCCCTGAGATGCAGCATTGAAAAGGAAGAGAGAGTCATGATGATGATCACACTAGTATAAAAATGACTAATATCTGTTGAACATTTGAGCTCTTTAACTGGCAAAGTCACATTTACTCTTCATGATAACTGTTCAACATAGCTGTTACTATTACCCTCACTTTACACAAGAGGAGTCTGGACTCCGAGATGTCAGGCAACCAGCTCAGAGTCAACCAGCTGGCTAGTGGCTGAGCGGGGACTTGGACAGTTTGACTTAAAGTAACATCCTAAAGGAGGCAGCCTACGGAGTGCATCTTCTATGGAGGGGGATAGCCTTCCAAACTGGGCTTGAAGCTCTCCCTCCTTTTCCAGGTTCAGATGTGGGCAAGGAGGGGTTGTTGACATCTTCAAACAAGTTGGGGTGTTGAGGAGGAATGGGAAGAGCAGGGAGAAGAGCTGGAAAGCTTTGCTTGAATATTGTCTTTCCAAGAAGTATAGACTAAAATATGTGCTCTGGAATTGCCTTTTAGCTTTGACAATAGGGACATTGAGACTCAGAAAGGGGAAGTGACTTGCTGAAGGCCAAACAACCAGTTAGTGGCAGAGACAAAACGAGACTCCACACCGACAGACTCTCAGTCCAGAATGCTGCTTCCACAGTCCCAGTGACCACAGTGGAGGTAATAGCAATAGAATAAACATTTATTGAGTGTCTATTATCCACCAGACACCATACCAGTTATATGTATAAACTCAGTTTGCCTCACAACAACCTGATGCGTGCATGCATGCTAAGTCGCTTCAGTCGTATCCTACTCTTTGCAACCCCACGGACTGTAGCTCACTAGGCTCCTCTGTCCAAGGGATTCTCCAGGCAAGAATACTGGAGTAGGTTGCCATGCCCTCCTCCAGGGGATCTTCTCCACCCAGAGATCAAACCCAGGTCTCCTGCATTGCGGGCAGATTCTTTACTGTTGAGCCACCAGGGAAGCCCCCCAAACCTGATCATGTCAGTTTTATCATTATCCATGAGAGAAAACAGCAGCACGGAGAAGTTAAGCGGCTTGCTCAAGATCACACAGCCAGGAAATGCTCTGGGTCCATCAAAGCGGACAAGGGAGTTATTGTCCTTCCCTGTTTCCTTTGCTCAGTTTATTTGGCCCCAATTCCAGGTACCCACAGCTCCCTCCCCACTCCCCTTGCAGAGAACTGCAGGGATCCTTTCTCTCCCCAGATTTCAAGGAGTCTAGGTTGATGGGTATGGAAAGGTGTGGCAGGAAGCCGAGCTGGCAGGACAAGAAGCAGGTCTTCTGCTCTTCCAAACCGAGAGCTTTCCAACAGCTGCAGCCTTGCTGGCTCCTAGGTGGCTGATGGCTGAAAGGAGGGTGTGGGCTGGGCTGTCGGGATCGCGCGCTGTGAGTCTAACAGCTCTGCAACCATCCCCTCAGATTCCCCTTTGAATCGGGTGTCATCTTAGACAGAAAGGTTTTTGTTTAATTTGGGTTATCTGGGTGGCAGTTGTTTTTTTCAGTTTCACCTTACCCTTTTTATAGCCGTAGATAATCTTTCTTTCCACAGACAGGCCCAGAAATGTAACTGTATTTATGGGTCAGGCTTGGCCAACGATCATCACTCAGAGAATGAAGACAAGAGCAGTAACTCACCGCGGCAGCCAAGGCACCTTCACACACTCGGCTCTCTCTCCCCAAGCTGGCTCACGTGGGAGGGGGTTGTGAAGGTGACCCCCCACCACAGTGGAATCGGAGATGAGATCTCAGCCCCGTCAGGGAAGGAGCCGTTGGGAGGCCCAAAGGGGACTGGGTGAGGCAGTTAACGACCCGCTCCCAGTGGCATGTGACTTGAGCCAGGTTCTTGGGCCCCCGGCTCTGAAGTTAGACTCTCAAGTTCAGATTCTGACGGATTCACTGACCGGCAATGCGATCTGAGCAAGTTACTTAAACTCCGCAATTCTCAGGGTCCTCTGCAAAATGGGGATGATAACCACGTGCCATGAGGTTAGTACAAGGACGTAAGGAATGGAAAGCACTGAACAGTTTCTGGCACACCAGGAGGGTTGGAATCTGTTAGGTGTTATTTGAAAGAATGTAGATGAATCTTAAAACATCATGTTGAGTGTGAGAAGCCAGACACAAAAGAGCACATACTGTCTGGTTTCCTGGAGAGGAAGTTCTAAAACAGGCAGGAGAAATCTCTGGTAAAAGACATTAAAACGGCAGTTCTCCTTGAGGTGGGAGGTGGGGACAGATGGACCAGGAAGGGATGGATGCGAGGGGTTTTCCAAAGGTAATGGAACTGTCCTGTGTCTTAATAGGGGTGTTCATACATTTGTCATCAAAACTCATTGAACTGAAGATATAAGACCTGAATTTTACCATATATAAACTATACCCTCATTAAAAATTACAAGTAAAATCATTACCATTAATTATTATTCCACTTGTGTTTAACATTTTGTGTCCTAGGATCAGTCTTAACGAGGAGTCCTTCAGTGATGGAGATCCAACTAGATTAAACAGAAAAGGGGAATTTATTGACTCTCTTCCTTGGGAAGTCCAGAAGACTTTGGCTTCAGGAGCAGCTGTGTTCAAGGGCTATGTCATTCACCTCTCCAGTAAATGCAGATGGCATTAGCTTTCCAGCCTGCATTGTGGGGATCAGAAGGTTCAGAGAAGCCTATCCAGTGAAGCAGTTTGAAAATCACAAGCGCTTACAGTAAGAGCTCTAAGAAGGAGTCATCAGCACCCAGGTAGAGAGATCCTTGTCTGTCGCCTCAGCCACCTGCAGATTCTCAGAGTGAGTAGCATTGTCCAGAGCCCTAAAGGAGGCTCCTTATAGCCCCAACCCAAGCCTGAACAGGAAATACTGAGTTAACCCCATTGGGAAGCACTTGTCACTCTCCCCCACAACCCCTTATTCTCTGTCCAGCCACCATGGTGTCCTTTAACATCTTTAGAGTGGAATTTAAGCATATTCTTTGAATGTACTTCCATGTCAGAGAATCACCCTTATGACCTGGTTATCCACACATGCTAAGACCTCTGGAAAGGAGGGCTTGTTGCACCGTATTTGTGATAGAAACACTATAGAAATACCCAAGGGTTTATCATTAAGGAGATGGTTAAACACATTAAGGTACATCTGGATTATGGAATGCTTGGTAGTCTCTAAAAAAAGTGAAGTAGTCAATAGATCTACTTCTTGGGGAAAAAAGAGTAAGTTGGATGAACAAACCATTTATTCATCTATCCTTCAACACATATGATTGGCCACCTATCCAGGACTACTTCTGGGAACTGTAAAAAAAAATTAATAAATGGAAATCTCATTTAAAGAGTTGAGAGACTAAAAAGGGGAGTTCTCACACCCTGAAACCACAGCAGTGCCCAACAGGAAGAAGAAAGACCTCTATTTCCTGTCTAGGACTTGGTCAGTGGAAAGCCATGGGCTCTGTCTACTAGAGCCCTCCTGCCTTCCTTTCCCCTCTATAAAAGCCCTTGCCCTATGGGGACTTGTGTGTGGCTCACCACAGTTGCAGACCCCAAATCGCCGTTCTCTGTTGATCCTGAATAAATTCATCTTTACTGGAGAAATACCTGGTTGCCTTTTTGTTTTAGGTCAACAGAACAACAAGGAGCAAGACAGACATAGTCTTGGTTCCCGTGGGCCTGTTTTTGGTGTAGAAAAAGTCGGTGTCACATCTTCAGAAAACGCCTACTAATGGCCACCGTCTCCAGAGTGTGGGATTTGGGGAAGACGACAGAAGCTTCTTCTATTGTGCATGTCTATGCTATTAGTTACTTAAATATTTTTACAATGAGTATTTATCACTTTGTAATTTCTATAAAACCAATAGGAGAAACAAAATAAGTGAACTGCATGTCCCTGTGAGCCCACAGCATCCACAAAGAGCCCAGCTGGAAGGAGACAGAGCAGGGATAGGGAGAATCTGTATGAGAGAGTGGTCTTTCCCTGTTCCCAGGGGGGCGGCTGGAAGGAAATTGCTTTCAGAGTCAGCAAGTCACTGTAAGTGTTTCCTTCCCCCAATGCTCCCGTTCCAGAGCCCAGGCCTGGCCTGAGAATGTGGCCCCTTGTGGTCTTTCACATAGAAGGGGAAGACACTAGCCAGGATGCACTGTTCCCTCTTTGGGAGAGGAGACAGGCTCTGTCCCTGCCTTCACTGGGACTTCATCATCTTCCCCAGGGCCCCCATTCTGTGCCTTCCTGCACAGAACAATCCAGACCCTGGTATAATCCTGCAGAGTTCAAGTGCTAACTGTCCTGCTCCTGAGCAGTGTAACCCCCCTCCAGCTCGCTCTGACTCAGCTTTCTCATCGCTAAAGGGGAGAAGATCATAATGATAGTGTTCTGAGGTTCTGATAATGATGCGCTGAGGGTTTAGTAAGCTGATACATGTCAAGTGCTTAGAACAGTGCCCAGCACACAGCAAGAGTTCGGTGAGTGTTAGCTTTATAGTTGTTGTTATGATTGCCTCTTACCGTGGTGATCTTACTATACAAGAAGTAGAACAAGTTTTTACTTGGCTGCAGTGGCTTGAGCTATTATCATCATCCAGTAAATCTGCCCTCAGAGTTGAATCTCAAACCCAGACGGTCTTAGAAATACACAACCCAACCTCCCACTTTACAGATAGAACCACTGAGGCCCAGAGGGGCCAGACCTCAGGTCCTGAAACTCACTGGGAGTATGGATTCATCCCTCTCCCCCTGTGTTAAAGAGTGTGTAGGCAGAAAGGAGAGCTCTGAGGGTGTGCTAACTTGATTTGTACCATGACTTGATTTATACTAAAATTTTGCTGCTTTTCTTTTGTGGGTATGACTAGATGTAAATTTCTTGCTGTCACATGTACTTTCATCTTGGATCACTGTCACGGTTAATTTTATGTGCCAGCTTGGGCGGATCACAGGGAACCCAGATATTTGGCTAAACATTATTTCTGGATATGTTTGAGTGTTTCCAGATTAGATTGGCATTTGAATTGGTAGACTCAGTAAAGTAGAGGGCCCTCCCCAACGTGGGTGGGCGACCTCCCATCCACTGAGGGCATGAGTAGAACAAAAGGAAGAGGAAAGGAGAATTTTTCCTTCTCTGCCTGACTGCTTGAACTGAGACTTTGGTCTTCTCCTGACTTTGGAATGAGAATTATACCATCAGTTCCCCTGGGTCTCAGCCCCTCCAACTCAAACTGAATTACACCAACAACTTTCCTAGGTTTCTGGTTTATAGAGAGCAGGTCATAGGATGGTTCAACCTCATAATTATGTGAGCCATACATAGCCAATCTATATATGTGTGTATATGTAGATATTCATATAACCACGTATTTTTTTAACTTTTATTTTGAAATAATTTTAGACTTATAGGAGAACCACAAAGATAGTATGTTTCCATATACGTACACCTTTTATCCAGTCTCCCCCAATTTTAATGTCTTATATAACCATATACAGTTGTCAAAACTAAGAAATTAATATTGATGTAATACTGTTAACTAAACTATAGGCTCTATTTGGATGCCTTTTTCTATTCCAGAATCCAATCCAGGCCATCACATAGCATTTAGTCATCATCTCCTTAGTCTTCTCTAATCTGTGACAGTTCCGCAGTCTTTTCTTGTCCTGCATGACCTTGACTTTTGAAGAATACCAGTTGAGTATTTCATAGGCTATTTGAATTTGGCAGATTTCTTGTGATTTGATGAGGCTGTAGATTTGGGGAAGTATACCACAAAGATGAGGAGTTCTTCTCATCCCATCATGTCAGGGGAGACCAACATGTCTTATCGCTGGTGCTGTTAACTTTCATTGCTTGGTGAAAGTGGCGTCAGTTGCGTTTCTCCCTATAAAGTCACTGTTTTCCCCTTTCCATACTCTGTGAGTTAGATGTGACTCACAGAACCCAGCTCACACTCAAGGATGCAGGAGACAAAGCTCACCCTCCTGGAGGAAGGCCTGTCAAAGAGCTTGTATTCAGGTCAGTTCAGTCCAGTCACTCAGTTGTGTAAAACTCTTTGCAACCCCATGGACTGCAGCACACCAGGCCTCCCTGTTCACCAACTTCTGAAGTTTACCCAAACTCATGGTCATTGAGTCGGTGATGCCATCCAACCATCTCATCCTCTGTCATCCCCTTCTCCTCCTGCCCTCAATCTTTCCCAGCATCAGGGTCTTTTCCAATGAGTCAGCTCTTTGCATCAGGTGGCCAAAATATTGGAGTTTCAGCTTCAACATCAGTCTTTCCAATGAATATTCAGGACTGATTTCTTTTAGGATGGACTGGTTGGATCTCCTTGCAGTCCAAGGGATTCTCAAGAGTTTCCTCCCAACACCACAGTTCAAAAGCATCAATTCTTCGGTGCTCAGCTTTCTTTATAGTCCAACTCTCACATCCATACATGACTACTGGAAAAACCATAGCCTTGACTAGACGGATCTTTGTTGGCAAAGTAACGTTTCTGCTTTTTAATGTGCTGTCTAGGTTGGTCATAACTTCTTCCAATGAGCAAGCATCTTTTAATTTCATGGCTGCAGTTACCATCTGCAGTGAAAGCTTGTATTAATAGGTATATATTAAATCCACCACAGTAATTAATATTTGAAGTGAGATACTTCGAGGCAAATATCCTATTTTTTCTTAAATTTTCCCCATGAATTTTAGCATATATTGGTGGATTTTGCCTGCAGCAATGAGTACTGAAGTGCTCTAATGATGATTTTCTATTCCCCTCACTCCTTCTCCAATTATTAATTGGAATTTTTCTTAAGGAAGAGTCAGCCTTTCGCCTCCATTCATTTATTTATTCAATCATTTATTTATACAGGATGGGCTCATAACTGTGTATTTTCCTTTTTGGGTTAATGTGCAAGACCATTATTATTTACTTTGTTGCTGAAAGTGTTTTAGCTTATTCATTGGGAGCTATTTCAGGTTGGTGTCTGTGACTTTTTAATATGATCCCTGCCTTTAGGGGTTTGGTTTTGGTTTGGTTTTGTTGTTTTGTTTTTCTTTCTTCCTGCAAACAGAAATATCTTGACTATTAATCCTATTATTATTATTATTGAGCCATATATTTAAAAAAATTTTTCCTTGCAATGAGAACTTTTTAAGGGTTTACTCTCTATTTTTAAAATTTTTTTTAATTTATTTTTGTCTGTTCTGGGTCTTCATTGCTACACATGAGCTTTTCTAGTTGTGGTGGGCGAGGGCTACTCTTCATTTCAGTGCACAGGTTCAGTAGCTGTGGTGCACCAGCTTCGTTGCTGGTGGCATGTGGAATCTTCCCAGACAAGGAACCCCTTCATTGGCAGTGAACTCCTATCCACTGTACCACCGGGGAAGTCCTGAGCCATGTATTATTAAAGCATCAATTAGACATGTTAGTCTTCAGCTCCAAACCTGCTAGTGATTCCCATCATACTCAGACTAAGCCCAGAGGTTTCCCTCAGCACACGGCCCCTGTATAATCTGACCTCACTTTTCTTGCTCTCTTGTTTCTTGCTGAATGTGGCTCCCTCTGGGTTTCTTCTTATACCTGTGACATACCTCATTTGTTATCTGCAAGTCCTTTGCTCCTGGGGCCCCTCTGCCTGGAGCATCCTTGCCCAGTTGTCATCTTGGCTAGCTCCTTGTCATTCAAGCTGAAGCCCAAGGAGGCCTCCCTGACCCCAAGTGAAGTGACAGGAATACTTGGAAGAGTGACTGAGGAACATTTTATGAAGGTTTATTTTACAGAGGTATGGATGGACTTATGGGAACCAAGAAAGAAAAGTGAAGCATCGGAGGTGAGCCAGATGGGGGCATTACTGATCCCCAGCTTGGAGGGGCAAGAGGAGGAAAGAATGCCAAGAGTGCTTGGCAAGAGCTGGGACCGCAGGTTCAGGAATTCAACCACTGCCCAACCCGTGGTCTGGGCTGGGTCCGAGGTGGGTCCTGGAGTGTACTAACCTTTGCTTCCCTCGCTTCAGTCTCCTGTGAGTGTCCTCCATTGGCCAGAACCACAGGGAGAACAAAGAGAGGACATGTCTGCTACTGTATGTACCCCATAGCGTCAGCCTCCTGCTACACAGGGCAGGGAAGAGAATGGGTCTGCAGGGGACAGCGGAGGGTACCACCCATTCCAACCACTCAACCAGACGGTGCCCGTCATTTCATCCTGTTCGTTCCCTACCCTTTCATGTATTTATCATAATCAGGAACTGTCCTGTTTATTTACTGCTTCTTTCCTCTACTCCCCACCTCCAGCGTTATGTGATTTCCACGGAGAAGAAACCCTCTTGTTCACCACCATATTCACAATCTCTGGCACATTGTAGGTGCTCCATAAATGAAAGAAAGTGAAAGTCGCTCAGTCATGTCTGATTCTTTAGGACCCCTATACAGTCCATGGAATTCTCCAGGCCAGAATTCTGGAGTGGACAGCCTTTCCCTTCTCCAGGGGATCTTCCCAATCCAGGGATCGAACCCAGGTCGACCACATTGCAGGTTGATTCTTCACCAGCTGAGCCACAAGCGAAGTCCAAGAATACTGGAGTGGGTAGCCTAACCCTTCTCCAGGGGATCTTCCAGACCCAGGAATCGAACCGGGGTCTCCTGCACTACAGGTGGATTCTTTACCAACTGAACTACCAGGGAAGCCCATAAATAAGTCCCATAAATAGTTGTGCATAAATAAAAAGTGAACCCACGTTCAACGGCAAACCCCACGTCTGGGCCCATGGTACTGCCAGCTGGCTTTTCTCCCTTCAGAGTGCTTCTGCGAGATGATCTGGCTGGAATTCCTCCAACACGTCTGCTCCACCCTCTCCTCACACAGTCCTCCTCGGCATGCAGAGCTGACTTCCCGTGCAGCACTGACTTGCCATCTCTCTGCCCCTTCCTTCTCTGAGGCCCAGCTCCACCTCCCTCTCAACCTCACCATTCCTCTTCGAAGGCAGGTGCCCATCGCCTTCCACTGCTAGTCAGTTTCTCTAGGCCTGCGCTGTCTTCTGAAGCAGCCACTAGACATGTTCACCCGGCACTTGAACTGTGGCAAACTGAGATGCACTAAGTGTAAAGCCAGATTCCAAAGAGTTAGTATGAATAAGGGAATGTAGATATCTCAGTTGCATGTAAATGATAACATATTGGGGATATTGGGCTAGATAAAATACATTATGAATATTAATTTCACCTGATTTCACTTTTTTAATCTAGCTACTAGGAAATTCGAAATTACATATGCAGCTCACAGGTCTTCCCTGGTGGCTCAGTGGTAAAGAATCTGCCTGAAATGCAGGAGACCAGGGTTCGATCCCTAGGTTGGGAAGATCCCCTGGAGGAGGGCATGACAACCCTCTCCAGTATTCTTGCCCGGAGAATCCCCATGGGCAGAGGAACCTGGTGGGCTACAGTCCATGGGGTCACAAAGAGTCAGACACTACTGAAGTGACTAAGCACACACACATCTGGCTCATATTCTATTTCTATTGGACAGAGCTGCCCCAGATGAAATGTTTCCATGAAGTATCATTTCATTTGCTGCAGCACTCCTGGCATAGAGAGTGGCATGTTAGTAGATACTCAATAAACACCTGTTGGGACATAAAAAACAAAATTTATGATTACCAAAGAGGACTCCAGGGAATCTTCCCGATCCAGAGATCAAACCCATGACTCTTGTGTCTGCTGCATTGGCAGGTAGATTCTTTACCACTGTGCCACCTGGGAACTTAAGAGACACCTATATTCAATATCTTGTAAAAAGCTATAATGAAAAGGAATCTGAAATGTAATATATTTACATACATACAAGTGTGTGTGTAACTGAAACTAACTGTATTTTGCTGTATATCTGAAATGAACACAACATTGTAAATCAACTATATTTCACTTTAAAAAAGATAGAAAAAAATAAATAAATACCTCTTGGATACAGGAACATTCCCCACTAGAAGTCTTCCCCAAAGGGAGTATGAACTTCTAGAGAAAAAAGCAGGGCCTGTCTCCCTTGCAGGTAAGGAGGGTACCCAAATCTCAAATAGACTGAGTGACATGGATTTGCTGAGTGAAGTTTATTGGGGAGAGATTGAAAGCTGACTGCAGCTCCAGGAACCAAATCTGGTAGGGACTGATGTGTGAAACAGCAAGTAAAGTCAAAAGACCAGGTTGGAGTATATCAGCTGTTACCTTTCTACTAAGAATGGAAAGCTCAGGGATTCTAGGAAACGTATGACTCTTCCAGAAAGACCTCAAGACCCTAGAGACCTGTTGTGCTCTGCAGGGAGGTTGCCATGTGCCAGTTTTCTTGACAGGAAGATACTTGTGTGTGCTGGCTCTGCACATTTTTACCTGACAGAGAGGGGAAATATGTAACCTTTTCTGCTGCAAAAGGTTGTAAAAGGAAGAGCTATCAGCCTCTCCCCAGAGACAGAGCTTGAGCCAGACACTGTCGTGGACACTTTAGAATTGTTATTTCATAAATCCCTTCGATGCCTCTGTGAGGCAGGTCATATTACCAGCTCTGCTTTACTGATGAGGGAAATGAAGCTCCAAGAAGGGAAGTAACTTGGTCCGAGTCTCAGAGAGGCAGTGGCAGAGTCAGCGGCAGAAGGAAGTTTCTTGCTTCTTTACCCAGTGTACTGTCAGCTGCACCATAATGCTTCCATCCCTAAACTGAAAGAGAGGGAGAGGAAAAGAGAAGGAGAGAGGGAGACAGAGAGTTTGAGGGGCCTGTAATTCATTGATTTGTTCTTGTCAGTCTTCAATGATAGAATTTGTCAAAGCAGTACAGGTGAGCTTTCCTTCAGAGTACAGCTATGTGACAAGAGACCAGCTCTAGAATTCTAGAATCAACATCATAGCTACCTCTTTCTCCATCCAACCACCGGTGTTATGAATCCTCAAAAACAGCATTTCCCAATTCCCTGTGCCCCTCCTCCCTCTGAGATGCTGTGAATCTTCAAGTTTCCTGTACACACACATAGAAGAGGCCTTGGGCAGGTAGGGCCCCTGTATTAGTTGTTACTGATGTGTTACAGAATACCCCCAAATGGACACGCACTGATATGTGTGCAGATCTCTGGGGGCATCTTTGCTGCACAGATCTCATCTCATCTCAGGGCACAGACTGAGGGGGCAATGACTACTCATGGAATGTTCTTCCCAAGTCAAGGGCAGAAGCACAAGTCTTTGAGCACACTTTGGGAGAAGGAAATGGCAACCCACTCCAGTATTCTTACCTGGAGAATCCCAGGGATGGAGGAGCCTGATGGGCTGCCGTCTATGGGGTCTCAAAGAGTCGGACACAACTGGAGTGACGCAGCAGTAGCACCCTTTGAGCCTCATGTATATGCTCATCTGCAAGTCACGTGGCCCAGCTCAAAGTCAGAGCAGGGAAATTTACTTCTCCCATGGAGACTGGATGAGGCGGGTGGGAGGAAATTTTGTTTGTTTGAGGATAATCTAATCTACTATGTCCCTTCATTGACCTTGGCCATATGACTATCGGTGTCAATGACTATTTGGCCAACACATCATGCTTGAAGGATAATACTGGGTGTATTCTTGATTTGTAAAATAATGCTACAAGAGATTTCTATTACATTCTGGTTCATTATTTCCTAGATTTCAATATTTCACAGGTTAAATCCCATCTCGGAAACTGAACTACATCTGATTTGATGTAATCGGCCAATATATAAATCTCATTTTCCATTACCAGGGTGGTGACATTTTCCACTGCAATAACATAGAAACTTACCATAGCATTGGAAGAGAGCACTGTTCTCCAATAGTAGTTTTCTCCCTGTGTGAATTATTAGTGACAAAGACTCCCCTCATAAATCTATTCACTTTTCCATGGCCTTTCCAGATTTTAGAGCTTGCTACTTTTCTAAGAGCTTTCTGTGAAGATTCGCTGTGTGTAAAGGCAAATGGGTCGGGTGTGTTTGTTAGCCAAGTAATCATAGCTATGTGGGTACCAGTTACGCACTGGGCACTCCAGTAGGAAAGTAAAGAGAGACTGAGTAGAAAGAGACAGTGCCTACCCTCAAGGAGCTTAGAGTCTGGTTGGGAAGATGATATGCTCCCTGTGGTAACACAAGCCAGCCATGTCAGTATTGCAGTGTATGTGTGGTTCAGGTCAAACCGTTACTGAAAATATCACCTTAAATTCCAGAGTTGATGCCATGGAATAGCATATTTTTCCACATGTTCTCAAATCTGACCTCTGTAACTTGAATCTCAGAAGCAAATATGAAACTTTAAAAAATAATTCAGTTTTCTGAAATGATGATTTCAAATCTCTTATCAGCAGTGCTTAGGTTTCTCCAGCATTCCTTTCAGCTAAATTTCTCATCTCATTAAGAATGTTTTTATCAACTGATGGAAGAAGACTAATTTTATTTGATAAAAGAAAAATAGAAACACTAGATGGTAGGCATTCATCTTGCTTTTGGTTCTTGTTTCATTATGCATTTCCATTGCATGACACTCATGCGTTAACAAATCCTTGGATGCATCATTTTGGAATTAAGACAATAATTTGCCTGCGAATTTGACCAAAAATTCAGTAATGCTGTAGATCCATCATACAGATATAATTTGCTACTGCTGTGATCATTTTCAGTAAAATGATCCAATTACATTCCGCATAGCTTATTATTAGTTTCCCTCCCTCAACCAGCTGGAAAAGGGAAAAGAGTGTCATGTCATTAATAAATGGATAAAGTTTGTTTTGTGCAACTCAAAGTCTGATTTTAGTAGTGAATTTTGGGGATGTTAAGCTCCAAGCCTTGCAATCACTTATTTGCTTAATAAATGCATACCTTGCTAGACACTGTGCTGGGTATAAAGAGGAGGAATAGGAGTAATACAAAAAAGTTAGAAAGGAGGGCCCCAGATTCAGGGCTTGCAGTTGCTAGGCTGATGACATGAATGGCCCAGGTGGGCACAGGGCACTCAGCAAATGGGAGACCACACATCCCTGCCTTCTCAGCTCTATCAGCTCATGCAAACATGAGAGGAAGAGGTGTGGCCAGATCATCTAAGTTTTTAAAAGAAATGATGAACTCGGGCATTTGGTGAAATGTTCTAATTTGAAAACTGTCTGTTGGCCTTTGGCTGCTAATTGGGATGCCCCACTGGAGACAGGACTCCTGTCCTCAAGAACAGGAGGCAGCAGTGGACACAGGTTACTTGCTACAGAGTAGAGTGAGGTTAGTGGTGGACTACACATATCCACAAAGTGCTAGCAAAGCAAGAAGGAGGGGGAGAGCCCTCCAAGCATGAGACGCAGCAGGAGTCTTCCCTGCGAGACATCTGTAAGGCCCACACACTTTTTCCTTTGAAGTTCCTGCCCAAGATATGGTAATCATACTAAAATGCACCCAGTTCTCATGTTAAATTTACTATTTTTGTCAATATTTATCTTGAAAATATTTGAATTTTGCAGGTTTCATATTTTGGAACTCACGCTTTCTTCTGAGAGGAACCTCCACTGTGGGTTTCAAACCTTGTCACAGGCTCGTGAATGCCCTATGGGGCCTGATGGATAGATAAATCCTCTTGGAGTCAGGAATGATGGCATAGATGTTGAAAGAGGAGACTGTTCCAGCAGCAGAGAGGGAGCTGAAGGGCTTTCCAGAAAGAGGAAAATGTTGGGGTGATGTTCAGGAACAGTCTGGAGGGGATGAAGTGTACAGCCTTTGCCAGAAGCAGTATAGAGAGAGGTCTGAAAAAATAGGGAGGAAAAAAAAATCTGGAGACTAGATGTGGATTTTAGATTTCACTTTTTAGGCTGTGAAGAACCACTGATGGTCCTGAGAGAAGTCTGATCTGTCCCTTCATTGCCTCAAATTTATAGTATGGAAAACTGGTTTAGGTGAGAAAAATGACTTGCCTAAGGTCACCAGAATGAGAACCAGAATTGGGACAAGAATCTCTGTCATTTGGTTCTGATAAGCTTTCTGCTCTGTACCTGGTCCCCTCCTGGGGGTATAACTTGGAGACTGACAAAGTGTGAGACATAACGCTGTCTGAATTGAGATTGGTATTCTCTCTGAGACAACCTAGAAATACTTCTGGTCATGTGTCGCTGGGATCTGTAACCAGACCGTGTCGCCTTGCAGTTGATTAGACTGAACTTGGGATGCACTGTGGATGCACGTGGATTCTTCAAGCCAGTCTCTGATTTACTTCCTTTTTTAACCTGTTCAAATTAGAGTAAACTAAATGTTGGGGCTGATCAGCCACCCTTTTTCTGCTCCTCCATTTTTTAAGGCTGCTGTCTACCCTTGGGAAAATAGTGATTTCAAACATAACCATGAGTTCCCTTAGTCATGTAACCCACCTTCTCCAACCACTTCAACAGAGAGGGCTTCCCAGGCATCTTGAACTCATGAAATCTTCTTTTGTCTTTAAAGGAGATTTAGTGTTGAAACTTTCCACAACAGTCTGTAAAAGTCAATGTTACTCATGGTGTTGTAGAGGAAGTGCAGGTGAGCAAAATAGCTGTGAAATCACCCTCAACTATTAAGAACCTACGTTATAACTCAGGGAACTCTACTCAATGCTCTGTGAGACCATAAATAGGAAGGAAATCCAACAAAAGATGGGATATATGTATACGAATAGCTGATTTTACTTTGCTGTACAGCAGAAACTAACACAATATTGCAAAGCAACTCTACCCCAGTAAAAATAAACAGAAAAAAAAGGACCTGTCCCACTCCCTCTTCTGGCCCTGTCTTCAGGTAGCTATCCCATTGTTTCCTGAAAATCTCCAAGAAGGGACACGCTGTGCCCTGACTCCACAGCTTCTACCTGATGTTTTATCACTAGACTTCCACAAAGCTGATTCTCTAATCAAAACTGCAACTCCTTCAACATCCTTTTAACGTCTTCCTTTCTCAGTCTTGTGTTTGAAACACAGAAATTGACACTCAACTAGTTCTTCCCATTTCTGAGGAGACTGGCACCCAGGGCTCTGAGGGGTAAAAGAAGTTCACAGGAAGGTTTCCTTGGACTCATGAGCCCAGGTTCTCACTCTGGGCTGCATTTCAGGTAGGCTGTCTTGGAGAAATTGGTAGCTCACTTCTCTGCTGTCTCTTCATTTCTTTAGGATCCAGCGAACATACTGCCTGCAAAATGAGAGTTTTTCCCTTGTTTGAATCTGTGCTCACCACTCCTAATTAAATAATAACTTTCACAGCACTCTGCTGCTCTAATCCTGAACAGAATTTTCATTCCCTCTATAACTGAAGTCAAAATTACAGGCCTGTCATTTCCTGAATTCTCACATAAAAGCAAGCATTAAATTATACCTACACTCACCCATTAGTAACTTCTCTTTGTGGTGGGTGTTTAAATGCCTTACAACGACTCTACTCCCTCTTCAACTTTCCATCCCTCCCAGAAAAGTAATAAATTCCACCTTGTTCTAGAGTTCCTGTCTAGTTTGTCTTCTAATTTCTTGATGTAACATGAATTTGATTTCATAAAGTTCTTTTTTTCTTCTCTTTGGGAAAGGAAAAGAGAAATGTCTTTCTTATGTAGCTACCATTCTTTAAATAGAGTGAGAAGCTGCTTAGAAGAAGAATCACCTTGCAACTTTCAAATTATTCTTGGAGAACTACATCTTGGGTCCTATTGAAGACAGATTGGGTTCTTCCCTCTGGGATTTTTTGCCACTTGATACTACTTCAATGACAACACATGTTCTGGGTACCAACTATTATGGTACTGACATGTTATGGGTACTGACTATTTTAATCCTTCCAATCACCCCATGTTCCCATTTTACAGATGAGGAAACTGAGGGAAAGAGGTTAATAAACTTTCTCAAGGCCACACAGCTAGCAAGTGTCAGATGAGATTGAATCGAACTTTAGTGCCAGAGTCCACATACCCATCAGAGTTTTTTGAGTGACAAGTGACAGAAGCTCAACTCAAATTAGCTAGGCAAAAAGGAGGGTTTGTTTCCTCACAAAACCAGTCCTTGAAAAGAACAGGAAGGGAGCGGCTTTCTGAGACAATGGAGGCTGAGAATTTGACTGCCATCAGAACTCTCTACTTTTGATCTCCAGGTGTTCCTTCAAGCTGGCTTCTCTCACAAGGCTGGAACATTTTTTTCTTAACTGACACTCTCCTAGCTTCACAATGAAAAGAAGGCTCTTGCCCCAAATTTCCAATTGTTTAAAAATAAGAAAGAGAGAGAGAATGAGAAACAGGAAGGGATACTGATTGACCAATTTGGATCCCATGCCCATGACCTGGACCAACCACTGTGGCCATGGCTGGTAGACTATGGTACTAGGTACCAGGCTGAGGCACCAGGATCATTTAGGCTGGGTTAGGTGCCCATCCTTGGAGAGGTTATTGCAGAGGGAGGGAGAAAGAAATTAGCTTCTTGAAGGGCACCTCACATGTTCTCGTGACAAGATGGCACTTGGCTGAAATCAAGAGGGCAGGACTGAGGCTATTTACAAAAAAATGCGATTGGCCACGGCTAACTTCCTCTTAGCAATGCTGGGATGTGACCAGTATACATTGGTGCGCCACCACCTGGATACATGACCTTTACAGTGATTGGCCAAGCTCCCGGAAAGCCCTGTTTGAAACCACCCCCCCCCCACACACACACACACACATACACACACACACACACACACACACACACACACGCTGTTTGTCTATATAAGCTTGCCCTCCAGCTCAATAAAACAGAACTGCTTTAACAGAACCCCCGCTGCGTCTGAGTGTCTCTCTCTGGGCGAGGGAGGCTGTGGGGCAGGCGGTCCGCTCACCCTCTCCTCGGGGCTGATCTTCCAGAGGCTCCCATCCTTGGAAGATAACTTCGGAGGGTCCTTCTGTCCGAGACCGAGGGCTCGCTGGGCTTTCTGACTCCCACCCTGGAGCGCTACAGGGCGGGTTAGAGAGTCGGAGAGGAAAGGAAAATAGAGAGGCCCCACAGCTTCTGATAAATAACATTTTAATGCTATTTTTTAAATTTTTTAAATAACAAAAAGTGTTTTTATGTTATTTAAAAAAGAATAAAGAATAGGAGAAAAACAAAACAATTCCTTGAAAGATGGAGAAAGCACAGCTTTGCCAGTGGAAAAATTACAGCAAGCTGAACAGCTTCAGGAAAAACAGTTTGTCTTAACCTTTATGTTTCTCTGAGTTTTATTGTTGTTCCTGAAGTGGATGGAACAGATCAGTAGATCTGGCGACAGTAGCCTTGCAGGTCAACAGTCAGCTGGAGCTGAGGACCAGGTCCTCAGGTGGGAAGGGGACAGTCCACTTGGTCAAAGCTGCCATCAGCTCTGCTTGCTCATTTATGCGGCCTGGCTAGCTCCTGTAGGCATTAGAGTTTGAAGCAAGTGGTTTAATGTATCACCAAATAGTCCATTCAATCATCGGGATGACCAAGGAGAGCATCCGTCTCCTCCATCATATTTGGCCAACAGCCCATGAAGAAGGTTAATGCTCTGAAGAAGAAAGAGGCAAGGCAAAGGATCTGGCAGTTAAAAACAAGAGCTTTCTTGACAGAATGGCTTATGGCATTTGACAGAATTTTTCAAGGCGCAGAAAAACAAGTTTGACAGCATATGTTTTAAGTAGAGATTCGTATATGGCACTTCCAAAGTCAGTCACTGCCAGCCAGTGAGGAGGGGAGAAGATGGGAGAGAGGGGGACTTTATTTCTCTCTCCTTTTTTCTTTCCACCCAGAGCCTCAGTCTGCCCTCTTTAGATGGTTGTGTTAATAGGCAAACCCACTTCCCTCTCATTCCCACTAATTTCCAAGTCACTCTCTGCTTTGGTGTTCCCTTTGTGATGATACTTAGAAGCTCCTGGAGAACCACGGACCCCAGGGCATCATATAATACTGAGCTTTTCAAACTGTCGTCTAGGAGATTCTTTGCTGCATAAACCAGGAGATATTTTCTGGCAAGATGCCTGCCAGACACCTTCTAGAGCTTAGAGAAAAGATTGTGTTTGCCCTGGTGGGCTGGGACAGAGTGGGCTGATAGTGGAAACAAGATGAACGCTTCATGCTACACGTTCAGTCTTCATATTTTTCACCTCTTGGAGCTGCAAAAATATGGGGAGGAGAGGGCAGTGACCTTGTGGTGGGAAGTGAAAAGAAAGGAAGAAGGTGATCATTTAGGAAAAGACATGACGTCACTCTGGTCAAGCACCCTTCCCTGAGTGCCTGTGAGACGATGCATCTCTTGCTTCCTTTGATGGGATTATTGGTTCCATTATCGTGTTTGTGGTGGAGTAGAAACTTGGCTGCCAGTGACTGTCTGTCTCTTTCTGATGTCCTTTTTGGAATAAAACCCGTATTTGTTCGGTGGATTTGGTTTTCCTGACTGCTTTGCAGCACCTCTGGGCACTGCTGTCCTCTCTTGTAACTTGTGTAATCACTCTGCCACATTTCTAAATGATTTTGGTGTTCATTTGTATGTTTTCCTCTCATTTCACAGAGAGAGGAGAAACAATTTACTGCTCCCTAGTTGCACACCAGAAGTCTCAGCTTCAGCTTTACTATTAGATTTAGGTCATCTTGTCCAACCACTCAATTTGCTGATTTTTTTAAGTTAAGAAACACTGTCTTTATCAAATTCAGTTCTTAACCAAAGTAAATGAGAATGTGTTTTAACCACATTTTTTGTTTCAAATTTATAAACTGTGCTCAAGGTCATCTTTAATCTAACAAATGATTATCTTTCACACCGCATTAGTCATTTATTCACACAGCCAGTCATCCATCCGCTCATCCAGCCAGCCAGCCAGCCAACTAGCCATTTAACAAGCATTTTGTTGAGTGACTATTGTGTGTTTCATTCACGAACAAGTTTGTGGCTCTTCCCAGTTGCAAATAATATTTATTCATATATAAACACCAGACGACAAACATCTTTTTATATATTAACTCATCCCAGTGATGTTATGGAATCAACTGTATCAAAAAGCATAGGTACCATGCAGCTATCAATTTTTTTCAATTTGTTTGTTTTTTAATTGCTTTACAATATTTTGTTGGTTTCTGCCATACGTCAGTATGAATCAACCATAGATACACACCAAACCACTAGTAAGAAGGAACATAGTCCCCATCCATCAAAAAAAGGAAAAATTAAACAGATATCAGTTTTTAAAACAACAAAGAAGCACTTTGACTAGGCAATAATTAAGTTTATAACTGAACTTCCTGGAGAGTTGTTGTTCGTTGTTGTTCAGTCACTCAATCGTGTCCAACTCTTTGTGACCCCATGAACTGCAGCATGCCAGGCTTCCCTGTCCTTCACTATCTCCTGGAGTTGGCTTAGACTCATGTCCATTGCATAGGTGATGCCATCCAACAATCTCATCCTCTGTCACCCACCCCATTCTCCTCCTGCCTTCACTCTTTTCCAGTATTAGGGTCTTTTCCAATGAGTTGGCTCTTTGCATCAGGTGACCAAAGTATTGGAGCTTCAGCTTCAGCATTAGTCCTTCCAGTGAATATTCAGGGTTGATTTCTTTTAGGCTGGACTGATTTGATCTCCTTGCAATCCAAGGAATTCTCAAGAATCTTTTCCAATACCGCAGTTCAAAAGCGTCAATTCTTCCTCTGGTGCCCAGCCTTTTTTATGGCCCAACTTTCACATCTGTACATGACTACTGGAAAAACCATAGCTTGGACTATATGGACATTTATGGGCAAAGTGATGTCTGCTTTTGAATACACTGTCTAGGTTTGTCATAGTTTTTCTTCCAAGGAGCAAGCATCTTTTAATTTCATGGCTGTAGTCACACTCTGCAGTGATTTGGAAGAGTATTATTCCTAAATTCTTAAAAGTAATTTCCAGTTGTGGAAGTAAAGTATGTTCCTATTTCTTAAAAAGAAAAAAAGGGGAAAGGGAGAATAGGAGAGAATGCTATACATGTCCCTCTGCTCACGTCTCTTTCCTGCCTGTGGCCAACCTTGGTCCCCTCCCTCCTCCCTAAAGACCACCATTGTTATGAGGTTTGCAGAACTTTTGGAATGCATTTATATAACTATTATATCATACTGTGTATGTAATATATGTTATATTTCATTATATTTTATATATGTTATATTTATATTAAAATGCACACAAAATAATGCCACATATTTCTCCATGTTTAAACAAACATGCATATACTCCTTTATTTCTTTATGGTAAATAATTTCAAAGATTTCCCACAGTTTCAGTAGAAATAGACTTCAGTCATTTATTTCTTGTTTTGGGGGCATAAATTTGGAAGGCCCTGGTTAAACATCAGTGCTTTGGGTGGCAGCAATGTCTGGGCTCGGGTCAGAAGACTGGCGTAAATTTGGAGAAATGTAATTTGCCCAGATCAATTGAAAAATAAACCCACCCACTTCTACAGAGGGCACTTTGTGATCAGCTCTGCCTAGGGCATTTCCTCAATAGGTGCTGGGGGTTGGAAGAGCAGCCTGCAGTGCTCTCTTGTCCCAGGCTAGCCGTCTCCCACCAACCCACTCACTCTCAGTTCACTCTCCCTGAACTGAGAGCAGAAAAGATGCCACCCACCAAAAAATAACTCAAAGAAGAGAGAGCCTGAAAGCATGGGGCTGTCATGATAATCAAGCCCAAACTGGAGGTGGTAGAAACGTAAAACAGGGCTTTAGGTCCTAAAGGCTGAGCTTGCTGTCAGGAATCTTTCAGCTCTTCCTTCACATCATAACTCTGTTGTATATCCACTTTTTGCTTCACTCTGGTAGGACTGATCAAAATAAATTCATTTGCCTTTAACACAAGAGCTCATTCCTCACCCTCTGCCCCAACCTTATCACCAGCTCTGCACCTCCACATGGGTAAAGAAAGCACAGTGTCATGCTTCAGCAGTACCACTGCTGTTAACATACAGAGAAATTTCTAAATTGGAAGTCTTTTTAGAATCTCTTTTAAAATATTTATTTAGCTGCTTTGAGTCTTAGTTGTGGCACAGAGGCTGTAGAACATACGGGCTCAGTAGCTGCATCACAAACTTAGTTGCCCCGGCAGGTGGGATCTTAGTTCCCCAACCAGGGATTAAACTTGTATTCCTTCTGTTGCAAAGCGGATTCTTCTTGTTTGGTTGGTTTTTTAATTGGCAGAAGTCTTTATGCTAAAAAGCATGTATCTTAAGTAATAAATCACCAGGATTTATAGACATATTCAAATCGTCCAGGTAAGCATGAAAAAAATCACATGTGTTATCTTAAGAATCCACTTTAAATTATTCATCTCTACAGTGGATTTTCCAATTAACCCAGGGTTCTTTTCCTCAAGATGCCTTTTTTTGAGAGTAATTATTATACAGGGCTGTTTTGTTTTTAAGTTTGTGTTCATTACAAAGAATTTAGGCAATGCCGAATCTATACAGAATGAAGTTAAAGACTTATCCCCTAGAAATAGATACCAGTAAAATAGTGTGAATATTTTTTAAATTATAAAAATATTGCTCCAAATATCTCTTTTTCTTTTACATATATATGAATTGGAAGCCACATAAATCATGTAAACTATATTTCTGTGAAGTGGATGATACTATACATGCTGTGTTTTAAATTTAATTTTACTTAAATTTAGTAGGAAAAATGACATTAAACTAAAAGAATTTATAAATTTGAAGTAAAAATTATAGTATCACTAGAGGTATTAATTCCTTAAGAAACCCTTCTTTAGACTAAGATAATAATAATAATTAAAACATGAAAATGTTTGTCATTTTTAACTTTATATATCAATTTTAAATAATATTTATTTACTCCATTCTGTGGAAGATAGGAAAATCAGCATTACCCTCCCTTCTTTTGTTGTTGACAAAAATTTTTAGGGTTTATGACATTCACAGGCTAGTCTATAATTATGATTCTCAATTTATTTAGTCTTGATTTATATTGAGGCAACTCTATTGTTCAGAACCTGCCCTTCCCCCAGTGCTTCTTTACTGTGCTGTTGGGTGTTCTTTTCAAGAGGACTCAATATTGTTTTTCCATGGTTCTTTCCAATGAAAATCTGGGCCTGCTACTGTTATAGCCAATGACACCTTGTCAGAGTAGAATAGATTAGAAAACTGTATTTCATTCAGAGCTTCGGACAGAGATGCAGGCAACTTGGCACTTAGTCTGTTGGGTCTCAGTGGTCCCAACATCGTCCTGCTTAGAAGAATGAGAACAAGCTGGGCGAAGAGGAGGAGGCCGAGGAAAATGTGCAAGAGCAGCAGGGGGTGGAATGATTAGATTCTGCTTGAGCCTAGATGAGAGGGAGGCACCCTGGTCCTCTGTGGGTGCCAAGGAGGGGCCCCCCCAGAGAGTGACCCCCACACTTGTTCCAGCTCTCCCACCAGCTGCACATGGAAACCAAGGGGAGGGCAGAAGCCCCCACAAAATCCCAGAGGACCGGATGCAAGCCTGCTAGGGAACGAAGGAGGAGCTCTGCCACCTGAGAGCTGAACCCTCTGAGGCAAAAACAGAGTGAAACTAACTCAATCAGAGCAAAGGCAAATGAAAGGGGAGTGAGAATAGGAGGGAATGAAAAGCTGGTGATCAGGCACAGCTGGCCCATTCACAGCAAGCTGAATATCTCTCAATTACAGGATGAGCTCTGCTCTTCGAGAATGTTCACACTCATTTCCTCATTCATAGCCACCCTGCAAAGTTGACAGAACTCGCCCCATTTTATCACAAGGATGCCAAGCCTGGAGATGCGGGGCTGGGACTAGGGCCCCACGTGGTAATACAGGTTGAGGTCCCTATGTGCTGCCTCCAGTATATTCAAAAGAGAATAAAAAGAAAAGACTTTCCATTGAAATTTTTTTCATTGTCTTTTGCAAGATGGAGGCCGGGCCAGCTACCTAGTAGACATCCAGCAGCTTTGACTACCCACCATAGTCCCTTCCCTGATGGCCTACCACTTTCCTATTACAGAACCATCTTCTGCTCCTCTCTACTGGTGATGGTCTTGATGAAAAATAATTTCAGCTGATCATCTTTCACTACAAAAACTGATGGGGTGGGTC
Organism: Antilocapra americana; assembly: GCA_007570785.1. Lineage (NCBI taxonomy): Eukaryota > Metazoa > Chordata > Mammalia > Artiodactyla > Antilocapridae > Antilocapra > Antilocapra americana. Next base: position 7,123,921 of record ML663568.1, on the reverse strand, counting down.
AATTCCACCCCAGGATAATGAGAGCATATGTTCTCTCCCCAGACCTTGAACCTTGAAAAATGCTGGAAAGAAAGGGATTAATGGTCAGAGGTCATTCACTGTGGCCATGGCAGATGGAGCAGCTCCTGTCTGTTATATCTTTCCATGAATCTCCATTTGTACAAAGAGGTCAAAATTGCTCGCTGTTGTAGGCAGCCGAGAACCCTAACCAATACGAAGTGCTGGCAGGATGAAAAAAACCTTTCCAAAACTACAGCCCTTAGTCACTGGGGCCCTCACGGAACAACGAAAAGACTAGGAAGGAAGCAGAGAAAATTAAGTCCTCCTTGGGCCATGCAGCTACACATAAGCAGGTCCAGAGTTTGGTGGATGGTCAACAGCATCACTGAATCATAGTGAGAAGCTCCTGGAGCCTCCATGATGGTGGATTCCTGGCCAACCAGAGGAGTTCCTGTCTCAAGGGGGACTCTGGGACCAAAGGCTGCATTAAGCAGGGGTTGCCTGTACACAGGCTTTGTAAGGAACATCTCAGAGGTGCCTCTCCATCACAAAGCCTTTTCAAAGTGTCATTTCCTCCTACAACTGCTTCCCTGCACCAGCAGAATGGCAAGCATCCTATGGAAAGGCTTTTTTGGATTCTGACTGCTGTTTGCAGCAGAGATCCTTGAGAGAGCCTGCCCAGGAAATGTCAGTGAGTCATCTGGAGTGCTCATCTCTGAATCTGCACTGAGGCGTCATCCACCCCCTTGGCTGCCCCTGAACATACATTTTCCATTTTATAGCAGACCTGTGCTTCCAGAGCACTCACTTGGGGAGTGGATGGGCATAAGAGCCTCTGCAAATCACACCCCGGAGCCCACTTCCTTCAGGCTCTTTCTTGCTGCCCTTGGGGTGGAAAATGCTGTTTACTCGGTGCCACGGACCTCTGCTTCTCCCGTTTCCTCCTCTTGCTGCCGAGGAAAAGCGATGTAGTTGCTCCTTGTGGGAGTCCGTGTTGAACAAAAGAGTGGGTTTAGCCCCAAACAAAAAGCTTTTCTTTTGCTTTATTCATTTCCTCATCCTTAAGAGGGCTGCTGACAAACAGAGGTAAGGAATAACTGATGGGCCTACAGCTATAGCAGCAGATGCTTCTCTCTAACCTTCCCCATCTGAGTTGCAGAGTGTGGGCTGCAGAGCTGCCAGACCAGGGCCTCTTTACCGGCTCCTCCGATCTGCTGTTCCTTCTTAGAAAGGAAGCTCCATGAAGGCTGAGGCTCTGTGCTCTGCTCCTAGGCATATGCCTGGGACTGGAGGGTGGGGTAGAAAAGAAGTAGGGTGCCCCAGTGGTGCCATGTGGTGGCGGGGAGTCTTTTTCCTTCCAGTCAGAGCCCAGGATAATAAGATAGAACATGCAGGGAATTGGTGATGTGTCCCAATGGCCTCATTTTATTTTTTTAAAAAAATTTATTTTTAATTAACAGCTTTACTGAGATATAATTCAAATACCACACAGTTCACCCATTTAAACATGTACAATTCAATGGTTTTAATGTACTTACAGAGTTGTGCAACCATTACCACAATCAATTTTAGAATATTTTCATCAAGGCCAAAGAGAAACCCCATATGCGTTGTCACTCCACATTCCCCGAATTCTTTTAACTCTAAACCAATTAATTTTTAAAGACTTTTTTAAAGCAATGTGTTAAAGCAGTAATGCCTAAATACAATTCAGTGCCTTTCTTAACAGCACTACTCTTACTAAATGCATCTATGTCAATGGCCTGATTTTAGATGAAGATGCCCAAAGAAGTGAAAGGATTTACCCACTCCCCCACAGGACTCTCTGACAATTCCATCCAGACCACAAAAGTATAAGTCCATCTAAATTACTATTTCTTCAGGCTACACTGTAAATACATGATATTTTGAATATAATTGTATTGTGGTAAGAACATTGAACATGAGATCTACCCTCTTAAATTTTTAAGTTTTGTTAATGATAGGTACAGTGTTGTACACAGATTTTTGTAACTTATTCACCTTGCTTAACTGAAATGTTATGCCTTTTGATTTGTGACTGCCCAGTTCTCTCTTTCACCAGCCCCTGAAAACTACCATTTCACTCTTTGATTCTATGAATTTGACTATTTAAATACTTCATGTAAGTGCAATTATGCAGCATTTGACCAAGACTAGCTTATTTCACTCATGTAATATGCTCAAGGTTCATCCATGTCTTTGCATGTTGCAGAACTTCCCTTATTTCTAAGATTGAGTAGTACTCTGTTATGTGTATATACTACATTTTCTTTATCCATTCACCCACTAGTGGATATTTAAGTTGCTTCTATATCCTGGCTGTTGTGAATAGTGCTGTAATGAACATTACAGTGATAGTACCTCTTCAAGATCCTGATTTCAGTTCTTTTGGGTAAACAAACTTTTTTGGAAATATTTGCATTTTGTATCTGCTTCCAATTGTGGTAATATACTTCTCTAAGCCTAAATATGGGCCTCCCAGTTGGCGCTAGAGGTAAAGAACCTGCCTGCCAATGCAGGAGACATAAGAGACTTGGATTGGATCCCTGGGTTGGGAAGATCCCCTAAAGGAGGAAATGGCAACCTACTGCAGTATTTCTTTCTGCCTGGAGAATCCCATGAACAGAGGAGGCTGGTGGGCTATAGTCCATAGGGTCACCAAGAGGCAGACACAACAGAAGCGACTTATGCATGCATGAGCCCAGAGACAGAATATTCTATTGAATTAGCAAGATAGAAATGACCATGTGTCATCTTCATTTCATCTTAACAAGTGGTTTGTCCGTGAATACCCCAAATTGAGATTACTGGATCATATGATTTAAAAGGAAAAAAAAAATAGTCTTGATTAAGTGCCAATTTTTAAGAGGAATAATTCTTTGGAAAGAATTACTTTGACATCTTGGATGAACTGAAGCATAGGAAAGGGGTCTGAGAGCCATATTGTTGGAATACATTGGGAGTCTGGAGAAGAAAGAGCCACGGGATGAAGACCTGTTATCTTCACATTCACATCTTTCCTACCCTTCAAACACTTAGCACAGAGTGGGCTCACAATAAATGTTTGCTGGGTGAATGATTTAATTGCTTTACTTGGAAAAGAAGGGGATGACATACTGCATGCTGCTTCGGAAAGCCCAATGATAGCTAATAAGTAAAAAATTCCGAAGAGCTGTCTGACTTTGGGGGAAGTGGGTGGCATCTGTCAGAGCTGAAGAACCGTGCTTCTCAGATTTCAGCATGCTCCAGAATCACCTGGAGCTTTTTCTAAAATGCAGATCCTGACTCATTAGGTCTGGGGTGGAGCTGCAATTCTGCATTGTCAACAAGCTTCCAGGCAATGCTGCTAATTGTGGACCACCCTTTGGGCAGGAAGGATGTAGGTGAAACTCCTCAGCAAGGTTAGTGTTAATCATTACTTTAGATCACTTCCTCCTCTAAGAGTCCCTGAGTGCTGAACCTTCTACAAAAAAAGACAAAGTTGAGAAATCTGGTATGGTGTGATTTCCAGACATACAAATGCATCTTTATATTTATGTAAATCCAGAGATCTCTATGCTGGGAACTGTGATCAAAGGGTGGAGGAGGTATTTGTCTTTGTGTTTTCACACCAGGAGAAAAGCATTCCTGGTGGCTATGATTCTAAAATACTCAGCATATGTGTACCACACTTCACAACGAATCTGCTTGGTTTGATGCATTTAAAACCTGTCGAATGCTTTACAAGCAGAAAATATGTAACTCATGCAGCACCCACGAGACAGTTAAGGCCCTTTGCTATTAGTCTCAGCAAAATGGGGTCTCTTATACTCCCACAGTGTCTCCAGTGAGTCTGTTTCTCTGGGTTACCAGCTTTTCACCCAGGTTTTTACCCCGACGCTGTTCCTCCACTTGGCCCTGGACAGCCCAGGAAATTGCCCTCCAGGCCCTAGAGCTGAGCATACCAGCCATTCCTAAACCACTGGCTGTCCCTTCCTCAGCAGAGATCACTGAACTGACAGCTTCCCTTTGGAGTAGGGGTAGCAAGTTGAGAGGAAAGGAAGAAGAGGAGGAGGAATCGCATCGCTGTGTACCAGTTACCTGCCAGACAATGGACCAGGCTTATTCACACATTTTCCCCTAAAGCACTGTGTTTAGAGGGCAGTGAAGGATACAGATAGAACAAGAAGCTTCCGACTATGCATTAGTGTCAGGGGTGAGTTAACAGTTCTCAGACTGCTCTCCTGTCCCTCCACACAGGTTCCAACTTTGACTATATCCAGAAACCTCCCACTGTCTCTGGGGGGCCACGACAGACACTAGCTTGAGTGTGCCCAGATCAAGGCTGCCTGGCTGCACAGTGAGGATCGAGTGAGGCTGGCTCCAAATTATTTCCTCCTCGGGCTGTCTGCTCCCAGGGGTGGCTGCAGATAGCAAATGCAGAAGTCCTGCCCAGATTCTCCCCTCACCAAAATTACAGATCCTGTACTGGAGCCTGAAATGCCAATCCACAGAGTACCAGCTCCCAGACCAAAATGCTGTTGCACAAACACCTTTCTATCAACGCTGCTGATTTCAGATCTATTGTCAATAGGGGAGAAATGAGTTTGTCTTTTTTTTTCAAATTGAAAAGGCCTAAATTAATACACAACAATAGGTATCCTCTATGGACAATTGCTCACACTGGCAAAAAATGTTCCAGGTAAGAAGGACGATAATAATAACAACAGCAATGACGATGCCACCGTGCTTTTTTAGCATGTGGAGGAAATCTCTCTTCAGCAGGGAATCATTTTCAAAACCTCAGGAAAGAAAGAAAGCAGCACATGTTACTCTTTAATTCGCTGTTTCTCCCATCCAGTGTCTGTTTTCTGCTAAATAAATATGTGCAATTTACAGGCATTTCTTACTTTCCTTGCTCCTGTGAGCTCTGTTTTCAAAAGCCTCTTAACTCTCCCCCACCCCTCCTCCAAATTTCTAACATGGCTCTTCTGAACAGAGTTTATGTAAATATTGTTAGAGTAAGGTATCTTGCGTGTAGTAGGTGCTTAATAAAGGCTGCCCTGGATAACACTGAAGCACCAATAGGTCCTTATCTCGGCCTCAGCCTGATAGGGAACTACAGAATCTGGGGGAAAGATACCTTGCCTCCCTAAGGTAGTTTGCCCTCTTCCATGTTTATTACTCGAGGTTTGTCACTGAGAGTACAGCTCTGCTCAGCCCCCTCGCAGAAGCTCTTCCTCCCCTAAGCCGTGTGATACAGATGAATCCTGGAGCCCAGCCCAGCCCGTGTCAGCCACAGCAGTCTGTACCCGTCAACACAAGCCCCTGATCAGCCAGAGGAGCCCATCAGATGGGACTGCCCCGGCAGGGGCTCTGGCAAGGAGCTACGTACTTGCTAAATGGGGGCAGAGGGCAAGCACCCAATCCTCGGAAATCACAAGAATATTCACAAGCTGAAATAACCCTGGCTTTGTCTTTCTTCTTTCTCCCTCTGAGTAAACAGCGCTCCGTCCTGTCTACTCTCTGCCCACAGCAGCCCCTAGTGGCAGCCAGCTGGGCCATGCAGGCTTGCACAGGATCTCAAGCATCCAGACAGTTCCAACCACACCCTCCCTGCTCAGCTTCATCAATCTACTTTCTATTTCTTGTGGGCAGAGGTTAACCTTTTGGTTTTTCAATGCATGCAAATGCACACAAATTAACATTCAATCACACCGACTCTGTGTGGGGTGGGGGCACCCAGATCAAGGAGCCTTGCGGGTAGAGGGGGTGCAGAGCTGGAGATCAGTGAGGAGGGAAGGGTCTTAGCAAAACCCAGTGTTTACTGGTCCAGCGTGGCCTGGGCAACTGGGACCTGGCTCTGACTTGATCTTCATCTGGCAGAATCTGCTGTTGAAGAGTGAGGGCTGGGCAGGGCAGGCCTCACCCAGGGGCTCACAGTGTCTGCTTTTATCCTCACACCCCCACAGGCAGCTGCCAGCAGCCAAGGTGAAAAAGGCACTACAGCACCCTTGAGAGAGAGAGAGAGAAAGAGAGAGAGCAAGAGCCCTTCATTAAGCAACAGAATGCCTTCCTCTTCCCAGGAAATCACTTGATGAAACCTCAAACTTCTACCTTGGATGACAGTTTAAACAACTTTTTTTTAAAGAAAACCTGAACTCAGATGCTTATTCAAACAGCATCCCAGAGGAGTCTTTGGATCCCTAACCCAGGTGATGAATTGATGCAAAGACTACTTTTTCTTAAGGGAATTTAAGTAGTCAATCCTTTCACAATCTCCCTTCCTGGAATTGGAGGCTGTGGAAATACTAGGCTGTTCCCAGGCCCATTTTGGAGGGGCTGGGAAGGGAGGAGAAATGGACCTGTGGATGCCTACTGGGGGCTGAGGCTCTACTGAATGCTTCCTTCACTAAATTTAGCTCACTTCAGACTCTGCACAGACAGCCCAGCATGAGGAGAATTCTTCTGGGAGGGAACTGATGCTTGGGGGAATGGAACTCTTGATCCTGCCTTTAATGGACCCTGAAGTTTAAATGGATTCAAATGCAACTGAAACTGAGTTGGGTGATTTTGACAACAATTTGTATACTCCAATGAAGTAAGCAGAAGGGGACTTTGAATTAAGCTCAAAAGTAAAAAAAAAAAAAAAAAAAAAGATAAGAATAAACAAAGCTTATAACTTTCTGCTTGAAATTAAAACAATGCACACAGAGCAATTCCCCCAGGGCTTATTTCAAAGTCTCAGAAGATGTCTAACCAATGAGGAAAAGCCTGGAGCTCTGGATCTTGAAGAGAAATATGAGTTAGACAGCAAGTGGATGGCACATCTTTCCGGCCATGTGTGGTCTTGGACTTGGTATGGCTTGCTTTTCAGTTGTGTGGAGGATGGATGTCAGATCAGGAAGGCTGGGCATTCAGGGATTAACGTATAAGCCAAGACCAGGAAAGAAGGAAACCTTCCCAAGGGGTCCAGGCAGTTTAAGAACCTGAGTCTCCTTCTCGTAAGGCCTGCTCTCAGCTTTCTTTGGGTAACTTGGGGTTACTGAACATTTCTAAGCTCCTCCCAGATCTCAAAATATGACACACATGAACTGTTTCCACCTGTCCATCAACCTTCAGCTGGCTGCCTCACTAAAGCAGCTTTGGGGAAGGACACCAAGTGGAGTGGGCTTCCCTGGTGGCTAAGCGGTAAAAAGAATCTGCCTGCAAGGCAGGAGATGTGGGCTCAGCTCCTGGGTTGGCAAGATCCCCTGGAGAAGGAAAAGGCAACCTACTCTAGTATTCTTGCCTGGGAAATCCCATGGACAGAGGAACCTGGCAGGTTACAGTCCATAGGGTTCCAAAGAGTCAGACACGATCTAGCCACTAAACAACAGCAACAATACCATGTTGAGCACCCTCTCGCCAGGCAGACCCAAGAATCCCCCTGACAGCCCTTCCTGCAGCTGACCTGCCTCTCTGAGCTGCTCTCCTCATGGAGCTCCTGAGACATCAGCTGTTCTTCCTCGTGCTCCTCAAGTCACCCTTGGTGATGCCATCTTGTTGACACGCATCATTTTGTTGCTATCTCTGGTTTGGTGACGGGCATCCACTCTTTGTACAAAGTCAGTCACCTCTTCCCTTTCACCCATTCATTTTGTCATGTTCATTAAATGTCTACACCATCTGTCAGGCACTCTCCTAACCCCGAGAATGCTACAGTGAATATAACAGACAAAAGTCCCTGGGACTTAGATTCTCATGCAAGGGTTGACCAACTTTGCAGTTCTGTTTTTATAGCTCGAAAGCAGCCATAGGCAATGCATAAACACACATGGCTGTGTTCTAATAAAACTTTATTTACAAAATGGACTGCAGGAGGGAGGGATTTGACCTGGAGACTTCAGTTTTAGTCGATTAACAAAACCTTAAATTTTCCTTTGGAAATACACACTGCTCTTCTTTCATTTCATGTTTGGAGAGATCTGTGCCCACTCCTCAGGGGCTAGGGATGGTCATGTGACCCAGGTTCAGACAAAGTCATAGTGATTGTCTCAGGAATGGATCCAAAGCCAATGAACTGATGAGAAGTAATCTTGGTCCTTTTTCTGTGAGTGGTAAGAAAGATATACTCCTTTTCTATTGGGATTTCTAAGCAAGTAGAGTAAATCCTCAGAGTCATCTTTTCCACAACACAGGGAGAACATGCATGAGAATGAAGCGATCTGGAAGGAAGGCAGAAGGAAGAATCCTCATGTGATCTTTGAGCACCCAGGATCAACCATGCAGCCATGAATGAGGCCATATGTACCTTCCTTTGGTTACCGGAGTCAATAAACATTCCTCCCTTCTCCATTTTTTCCTTAATCCAATTGAATTGGGGTTCTGTCTTTTGGAACCAAAGTCTTGACTGACACAAAACCCAAACCCATTCTTGAACACCCTTTCTCTTTATTCTACATACTTTCTCTGGGCAATCTTATCTATGTCCATGAGGTTCTGCTGTCACCTTTATGTAGATGACCTTCCTATCTTTATTTCAGGCCCTAACTTTACCACTAGATTCATATTGTCTACTGCCTACTGAATGTTCCTACTGAGAAATCTTGCAAACATAACATCTAAAACTCAAATCATTATATAGCCTCACCCCTCCAAACATTTTCTCCTATGTTTCATAATACTGCTAGAAACAATAGCACCAAATGAGCTATCACTCAGTGAAAGGCCCTCTAGTAGGCAACATATAATCATTTGTAGTCTTCCCAACTAACATGCAAGGCAGATAGTATAAGCCCTATCAGATGAGGTAACTAAATTTCAAAGAGTCTAAGCTCATTTGATTAGTAAGTGACTGAGTCACAATTTAACTTCAGGCCCAATCCTTGCCGCCTGCCTTCAACTCTACGATGTCAGGCTTGGTGTCTTCTTGTTTGGTTAAGAGCACCCACCATTCAGTCAGTTACATAAGTCAGTAAACCATATCCCTTTGGTCATCAGGGCCCGCTGACTCTTCTAGGCATCTCTCAGTCTTCCTCTCTCTACACAGCCTTTATCTTGGTCCAAGTTTTTAATTCCTGAGGAAACATAGTCTTCTAAATACTCCTTCTTTCCATTCCACTCCAGTGTACACTACGTTTCATTACATCTAAAGCCAAACCTAAAAGAACAAAAATAAAAAGTCTCTACCTCCTGAGACTCCTCTGCTCAGAATAAAAACCAAGCACCTTAGCTTGAAGCCAAGAGCCTTTTCTTTTCTTTCTTTTTGCTTTCTTTTAATAGCTTCATTAAGATATAAATTGTATACAAAAAATTACACACAATTATGTACAATTTTACACATAATCATATACATTTATTGTACACAACTTGGTAAGTTTGGACATAAGCATACACACATGAAATCATCACCACAATCAAGGTAGCAGACATACCTGTCACCTCCAAATGTTTTCTTGTGTCCTTTTGTATGTCTGAGGTAAAAATATTTAATGTGAGGTTTACCCTCTTACCCCGTGGCTCAGTGGTAAAGAATCTGCCTGCATGGAAGGAAACGTGGGCTTGATCTCTGGGTCTTGAAGATCCCCTGGAGAAGGAAATGGCAACCCACTCCGATATTCTTGCCTGGGAAATCCCATGGACAGAGGAACCTGGTGGGCTGTAATCTGTGGGGTCCCAAAGAGTCAGACATGACTCAGTACAGCAACAACAACAAACTACCCTCTGAACAAATTTAAAAATTTTAAGTGCACAATACTGTATTGTTAACTATGTTCAATTGGTAGAAAGTTTCAGTTAAACACAATGAATAAGTTCTAGAAATCTGTTGTGTAACATAATCAAGGCTGTGGTCTTTCCAATAGTCATGTACAGACGTGAGAGTTGGACCATAAAAGAAGACAGAGTGCTGAAGGAATGATGCTTTTGAACTGTGGTGCTGGAGAAGGCTCTTGAGAGTCCCTTGGACTGCAAGGAGATAAAAACCAGTCAATCCTCAAGGGAATCGATCCTGAATACACATTGGAAGAACTGATGCTGAAGCTGAAGCACCAATACTTTGGCCACCTGATGGGAAGAGCCAACTCACTGGCAAAGACTTTGATGCTGGGAAAGATTGAAGGCAGAAGGAGAAGAGAGCAACAGAAGATGAGAAGGTTGGATGGCATCACCGATTCAATGGACGTGAACTTGGGCAGACTCCAGAAGACTGAGGGAGACAGGGAGGCCTGGAGTGCTGCAGTCCATGGGGGTCACAAAGAGTCAAACACAGCTTGGTGACTGAACAACAACAACACAGGACATTTCAATCCAGCCCATGACCTACCTTTTTAATCTTCTTTCTGACCCACCATTTAATATATTCTTGATCTAAAGACTACTTTGAGGAAATAACAAGTTTAACCTGCTTTTCTAGAACTATTGAGACCACTTCAACTTGGAATGATACATCTGTTTTCTAATTCTCCTAAATCCCTTCTCAAGCTCCAATTCTCCTGCAAAGTCCTCCTGAACACTTGAACTTACTCTCATCTCCACACCTCCTGAACTTTATTTTTTCTTTCCTCTCATATGGAGAGTTCTCTCTCTCTCTCTTTCTACTTTGAAACATCTTTTGAGTCTTGTCTTAGTTCATTTGCTAGCACGTACATTATTTTTTAACTACATCTTATTTTCCAACTAGGCAGTAAGTATCAAATGTTTAGAGGCCAGGATTGTTTTCTTTTAATCTGGTCATGATTCTAAAAACATTTATTATAATTCTTCTCAATGCTGGCTTTACTTTAGAGTCTTCAACAGAGCTTTGCAAAAAAAAAAAAAATATATATATATATATATATATATATATAAACAATAGGTCTCATGACCAGAGATTTCAATTTAACTGACTTCAGGTTTTATTGTAAAGCTTTCCAGGTGATTCTACTGTGCAGACAGGATCAAAAACTAATGGTTCAGCACATCACAGATACTCAGAAAACAGTGAATGGTTATTTGATTGATTGAGTTGAAACCAGACAAGGACCCAAATCTCATAATTAATTATCCCAAATTGATTTGGTTATCATCACAAGGTACCTAATCCTGCAGACTTAATAAATCCTGTCTAAGGATGAGGATGATAATGTCATTGATGATGATGATGATGGTGATAAAAACCTGAACCATATTCACTCTTGTGTTTCTAGTCTTAGCAGCAGGACAGTTCCCCCATAAGAAATCAGGTCAGCCCCAGTTTGATCTCTGCAAACTCTTTTCTTCTCTAATAGGTACCTTGTACCTTCCTGGTCACTCCATACAGGACTCTTTGCAAGAAAACATCAGTGGAACAGACTCACTGGGAATAACCCAGTTCCTTCTCATCTCTAAGGCCACATTTTATAAAAAAGCTTAGTTAATTCGTCATTTTGAGGAACTTTTGGGTACAACTAGTTCTTTTCTTAATAAGGCCTGGTTCCTAGGGAATTGACAGGGACACAGACTTTTAGTCTATGACCTAAAATGTGTTTGGAAGAAAAGGCATTTGCATCAATGGTTGTCACCAGCTATTCAGAGACATTCACTAATGAGGTTAGTGTCAGGGCTCCACCCCCATATAGAGTAACAAACTTTGCTTGTTCTGTTAATGAAGTCCTCTTCTAGCCTCACCCAGCATCTGTCAATTGTCCTTGGAGTATTCATACAGATGGTAAGAGGGTGTGGAGGATGGCTCATTACCACTGGATTGAAGGGAGCATCTATTTTTTTAATTGAAGGATAATTGCTTTGCAATGTTGTGTTGGTTTCTGCCATACAACAACATGAATCAGCTGTAAGTATACATATGTCCCCTCCTTCTTGAGCCTCTCTCCCACCCCACCCTCCTCCCACCCCTCTAGGTCGCCACAGAGCACAGGGCTGGGCTCCCCATTTTCTATAGCAGTTCCCACTAGCTATCTATTTTACACATATACATCAATGCTACTCTCCCAACCCATCCCACCCTCTTCTTCCCCTGCTGTGTCCACAATTACATTCTCTACATCTGCATCTCTATTCCTGCCCTGCAAATAGGTTTATCAGTACCATTTTTCTAGCTTCCATATATATGCATTACTATGCAATATTTGCTTTTCCCTTTCTGACTCTTGCTTCACTCTGTATAACAGGCTCTAGGTTCATACACCTCAGTTCAACTGATTCACATTCATTCCTTTTTATGGCTAGGTAATATTTCCTTGCATATATGTACCATAACTTCTTTATCCATTCATCTGTCAGCAGACATCTAGGTTTCTTCCATGTCCTGGCTATTGTAAACAGCTCTGCAATGAACATTGGGATACATGTGTCATTTTGAATTATGGTTTTTTCAGAGTAGTTGCACAGCAGTGAGGTTGTTGGGTCAGATAGTAGTTTTACTCTGAGGTTTTTAAGGAACCTCCATACTGTTCTCTGTCTGTGAGGCAGCCCCACAGTTATAGCTAAGCATTCAGGACCTGGGGGCTGCTTTGACTATTTTATAGCATAATTGATTAAGGACTTTTATCTTTGTTAGAAGTCAAATAAGATCTAAGATGCAAAAACCAGGCATATACTTTCTTTTTGTTTAGTCCAATTTCCACTTAAAGTCAAAAGAAACCAAAGCAGGTCTGAGCAGATCAGAAACAGGGGACCTTGGGTAACACTTATTTGGGAGACCATGGGGACAACAGGTCAGGGGATCAGAGTAGCATGGTGGTCTGGAACATGAACTCTGGAGTCAGCCTACTTGTGTTCAAATCCCACACTGTGGCATTTGATTTCACTTCTCTAGGCTTCAATTTCCATATTTGTACAATAGGACAGTAATAGTAAGTAATGGTAACAATCTTGGAATGTTCTAGGTGAAGTAGAGATGAATTGTGAGAACTAGAGCATTGAGGGGACCTCTGTGACTGATGTGTGATAATGATGCTGACCCAGATCCTTGCTCCTTGCAGCCTGGCCTCTGTTCAGCATAGTCCTCAATGAGAAGAATCAGCTTGCCACCTCATTGGCCAGTGAAGGTCTTACCCGTCCCCAACCCATAAGATAGACCATTTTAACCAGGATCCAGTCAAAAGTGCAGAATTCACACCAGATCTTCCAAATAGAAGTAGGTTTAATATGTAGAACTAGTGACACCAGTAATGCAAGAGCCAAGAAGCCAAGCAAAGGACAGTGAGGTGAGCCAGAAATTAGCATCTGCAAGAAGTCTCTATTATCTGAGGACTGGAAGGACCTGAGACAATACGGCTCTACAGATCCCAGAGGCCAGGCTTCCAGGTAAGAGCTAAAACCATAAGATGCTGATAGGATGTACCTGGGACATGGAGTGAGGGACAGTTTGATGGAAGCTAAAGCCATGGACCCCTGCCAGTGCAGGAGATGTGGGTTCAGTCCCTAGGTCAGGAAGATCTCCTGGAAAAGGAAATGGCAACCCACTCCAATATTCTTGTCTGGGAAATCCCATGGATAGAGGAGCCTGGAGGACTACAGTCCATGGGATAACAAAAGAGTCATACATGATTTTGAGACTGAAACACAATAAAGCCTTGAAGAGACAGAGCCCACTTCTGTGTATGCTATAAAACAGCATAGTAAGCAGAGAGAGATGGGAAAAAAATAGTCTGGATTTTCTACTCCTCTCATTCCATCCAGTGAGCATGGGAGTCTGGTAAATGTAGTTTCCTACACCAATTTGGGATACAGAATGCAGGCAATGGATGAGAGAAATGGGTAGTTGACAGGCATAGCCTCCTCTCCGAGTTCCTAAGGCACTTGTCTTCCCTGGAGCCAGCACTGAATTTTGCCTCTTGAGTGAATTAACATGCAAAGGGGCATTTCTCACCTGAGGAGGGTCAGAGGGTCCTGGAACCACACTCCACCCCTAGAGTAGTTCTGTTGGGATGGAATACTGTAGAGAGTAGGAAGGAAAATGAGGCTGGGATTGAGGGAATTAAGTTTCCTTGTTTTCCTTACATTTCTTTCTGACAAGTGCTTTCATTCTTTTTATTATTAATTTGAAATTTTTCTTTCATGTTCTCCATACATATTTGGAAGATTAATTTAAACCAAATCTGTCAGTTCCCAAGGGGCTAATCCATTTCGCTGACTGAACAAAGGACAATTATTATTTCTTATCAACAGAAAAGCACAGCTGTTTGAGTGAAAACGCCAAGAAGCTCCCTGTCTCCTTGGCAATCTGAAGGCTTGAGACTCGGTCGAGGATCTCAGCACAGAGCGCCCTGTGGGATTTTTAACATAGTTGGAAAGGAAGGAAGAAAGAGGATGGCTTTCACCACCCCAGGCAAAGACTTTAGGGCCTTGGGCACGGCTCTCCCTTCACTGCCTCCCACACCAGTTATGTGAAAAGGGCAGTTTCCCCTCAACCCAGGGGTAAATGGAGAAGGCAATGGCACCCCACTCCAGTACTCTTGCCTGGAAAACCCCATGGACGGAGGAGCCTGGTGGGCTGCAGTCCATGGGGTCACAAAGAGTTGGCCACGACTGAGCAACTTCACTTTCACTTTTCACTTTCATGCATTGGAGAAGGAAATGGCAACCCACTCCAGTGTTCTTGCCTGGAGAATCCCAGGGACAGCGGAGACGGGTAGGCTGCCGTCTATGGGGTCGCACAGAGGCGGACACGACTGAAGCGACTTAGCAGCAGCAGCAGCAGCAGCAGCAGCCGGGGTCAATGCCTGATGAGGGAGAGGATTCTGCTGCAAGCAGAAGTGAGCCTTCCATCTTTGGTACAAAGTTCACAAGCTGGGGTTTCTGGCAAAAATTAAGATGGCAGAGGCTGCCTGGGGGCGCTGAGAGACCCAGCTAGTGCTAGGCTAGGTGAGGATTTGTGCTCAGCCATGTCTGAGTCTTTGCGACCCCATGGACTATAGTGTGCCAAGCTTCTCTGTCCATGAAATTTTCCAAGGAATACTGGAGTGGGTAGCCATTTCCTACTCCAGGGGATCTTCCACACTTAAGGATTGAACCCTCATCTCTTGCGTCTCCTGCATTGGCATCTAGCTAGTGCTTGAGATGCCAAATAAGCAGAGAGATTGGGAAGTAATGCCCTGGCTTTCCCTTCTTCCTGCTCTCCCATCCTGGCTTGCTTGTGTCTGTGTTCAGTCATACCTGACTCTTTGCAGCCTCATAAACTGTAACCCGCCAGTCTCCTCTGTCCATGGGATTTCCCAGGCAGGACTACTGGAGTGGGTTGTCATTTCCTCCTCCAGGGGATCTTCCCAACCCAGGGATCAAATTCATGTTCCCTGTGTCTCCTGCATTGGCAGGCAGATTCTTCACCACTGAGCTACCTGGGAAGCCTCCTCCAATCCTGGAGCTAGCATCAAAATGAAGATGTGAAAAGGACAGAGTCTCAGAGCTAGAATGTCAGCCTTCTGACAAATGTCTCCTCCCTTACACATCCCACCCCCTCCCCTACCCCCTCACAGACCCCAGATGCTGTTAGGATCTGCCTGGTGCCAGGAAGCTTGCAGTCCTTCTGTCCCCACAGTCGCTGGCCCGAGTGTTCCACTTCTTCCTGCCTCTGAGCCAGATCTGTGCCCTGACTCCCAAGGGAGGAAGAACTCAGTCCGCCTCCCTGACAACCCCTCAGGCCTCACCATCTCTCAAGTCTTGCCTCTTCTGGATAGAGCGCCTGTTATTCTCATACCAAAGCATCGCTTGCAGCTTTTGGTTTTATGTTTGCCTGCTAACTCTCTGAGTCAGGTCTATCCAAAATGTGTCACAGTGTAGCAACTGGTATCCCCTGAAGGAAAATAGAAGTCTGTGATCAAATAAGCTTGAAAATGTTGCATTAGTCAACTTTGGCGGTCACTGTTGGTGCCTTGTCCCTGACTCTTCAGTGAACGTGGCCCAAGTTCCATGGTCAGAACCTGCAGTTCTGTTCCTAAAGGCTTTGTTTGACCCTTGGAGTCCACCCTGCTCACCCAAGGCAAGCAAGAAGTGCCAAGGCATGGGCACGCCTGAGGAGCAGCCCTCCAGCCAAAGAGCCGTGGAGGTGGTGTGTGACCACACAGGTCTCCCACCGGCCCTGAGCATGGGGCAGCAGACTCGTGCTCTCAATTCTGCAAAATTCCCCAGTAGGATCAAGCTTCAGTCACAGGGTCGCTGGCCCTGCAACTCATCCTTAGCTGTCTCACTTCCCTACCTTCATTCCCTATCTATTAGGAATCAGGAAACTTGTTTTTTGAGCACTTTAAAAACAAAACAAACCTTGTTCTTTCCCTTCTTTTTTTTTTTTTTGTTGTGTTGGTTCTTAGTTGTGATGTGCAGGATCTTTGTTGCTTCGTGTGGCATCTTTCGTTGCAGTGCACTGCTTCAGTAGTTGCAGCATGCCAGCCCTCTAGTGTGGCACATGGGCTCCAGAGGGCACAGGCTCAGCAGCTGTGGCTCACAGGCTTAGCTGCGCCCCTGCACCCCCAGCATGTGGGATCTTAGTTCCCTGACCAGGGATGGAACCCATGTTCCCTGCATTGGAAGGCAGATTCTGAACACGGGATCACCAGGGAAGTCTCTGGAATCAGGAAGCTTTATCTCAGTCAGTGCTCTTGGGAAACGGAGGTGAAGACACAACCAAGATGCATGCTAACTCTCCAACCAAGGCCCATAGTCCGAGGCCTTCTCAAATATATTTGACCAAGGAACCCTTTTCTCACAGTTTATCTTGGAGACGAGGGTTCTAGAGAACAGCCTTTGGGAAGCACTGTGGAAGCTCCTGGGCAGGATGCTCACCTGTCACAAAGTTGTGTTGAGGGAAGAAGTCAGGGACGGGTTGGATGATCAGTAGGTGAGGCAGGAGAGATGTTGTTGAGGGAATATACAGCCTCCCAGAAATACCTGGGCTTAGGACTCCTCAGGGACAGAGCCCTCCCAAAGGCCCAGGCTGACATTGGCATCAAACAGGTTCATCTGCTGCTACAGGGCCTGCTTTGAATTCCTGCTCTCCTATCAAGGACAGGGTGTGGATTAGGCTAATTCCTAGAGGATTCACACTTCACAAACAAAGAATATTTTGCTGCCTGGGAGGGAACAAACTGTCTTGCCTTATTCCTACTTGTAAGGAAACGGTACCAATCTCCTTCCAGCTGTGAGATGGAGAGGCAGAGACACCCCAGGACTGGGCAATTATGTCAGGAAACTCAGCGTTTGAGATGAACGGAAAATAGCTGGGGAGAAATTTTTCTAACAACTTGGCTTGAGCAGGATTGAGTCCTGGTCTGAGAGGCATTCAAGCGATGCAGAACCTGCAGTGTTATAAAATAGGATCATTTTATAGTTGGAAAATCTAAGGTGTGCTCTACCAGCAAAGCACAGGCATTTAACAATGTTAGTGGAAGATGCAGAAGGTGGGAGGAGGGAAATCAACCACGAAATGCTGGTCAAACCTATGTTTGGAGTCCAGAGCTTCACAGAGGCACAGGGAGACCCTCCAAGTTCTGGCAAGGACTGGGAAATTTTATTTTGTCCTAGAAGGACATGGGATGTCCTCTCTGGGACACCCCACAGCACTGTCCCAGAAAATCTCTGTAATGATCCACAGCAGACAGGAAACTCTATCTGAACCTGCACACAGATCCTTAGCCCTCCACTTGGCGTTTGCTTCATGTTTGGCATTTGGTGGTCTGTTATATATGTGATGGGATACAATTTTAGAAGAGAATGTTCTGAATCTTTCCTGATACCCTACCCACTCTTGAACATTCTGGCTGGGCCTGCTTCCCACCCTCCAAGAAGGGTACTGCTTAGGAGACCAGCTCTTCAGAATTGGAAGCACAGAATCTGGAGAAAGGAAAAGGGAGAGAAGTACAAGAGGTCTGGGAGGCAGAGTTTAGAGGGGAGTTTTTCGGGGTGGCTTGGGAAAAATAAGATCAGAGCTGCAGCAGCGCATGAGCAAAATGGATAAGAGAGAAAACAGGAATGGGTTAAGAAGGGCTGAGGTTTTCTGTGTCCTCTTTGGTGTCTGAAAAATATAAACCAAGCATCGGAGTGCTTGCTTTGAAATTATTCTTGATTGTGGAGACTCTTGAGCTCTAAACCCACCTTGGGACAGGGTTTTGTGGGTCACAGCGTAAAGCACTGCATAGATGCACATCCAGACCCCAAGCCTTTAAACAAAATCCACTCACCCACAAAAGGTATGGCTAACAATCAATAAAAACAGGCATTGGGACTTCCAGCCCAGTTCTCAGCAAAATGTCAGGAAATCTTTTCTCCCAGTCCTGTTCCTCACTGTTTACCAGTTTTTTCCTCAACTTCTGACTTTCCAGTAGTTCTCCTATTTTTGGCCCGAGCATCCTCCTTGAACTTGAGCACAGAAGTTAACATCCCTGGTGTCGATCCTTGCTGTCCTTAGGAAACAGTTTTTCCTCTTTCTGGTTCTCTCCTATCCTAAGCCTCCAGCCTGAACACAGTCCAGCCTTCCTCCAGTGCCTAGACCACCCTGATGCCTGATGCTAACTGGGCTGGCTCTGTACCCCACCACCACTTTTGATGATGTAGAATATGTCCATTTCCCCTTAAACTGTACCTTCCCATTCATGTCCTGTCTACATGGTGTCCTCCCCACTGCCAGGCCTACATCTCTTCCAGAACAAGGGCTTACCAAGTGTTTGCTGATTCCAAGTCACAGAACCAGCTTCAGGTCTCAGCCTGGGAGAAACATCAATAAGAACAAAGGTATTTGGAATTTACCATGGTGACACAAGAGTTAACAGAAATTCCAGAACACCGGAGAGGCTCCTGGACAAACTGGAAACCATAGGAAACAGGGATGCTATTTTCTGGCCAATAGTCAAACATTGATGATTTAACAATAGCAGTTCACAGCGCCTCCGTGACTTTTTCACACTGAGTCATGGCCCTTCTTTGCTTATAAAGACCAGTCCTCTCCTGGCTCAGCTGATTTCTCCCAGCTAGACTGCATTTTCCCCAGGCTCTAGAATCCTGCCTTGTGCAGCCCTCTTTGCCGCCCTCCTCCTCTTCGTTAAACCTATAATCTGGAATCTGATAGAACCCAAACTTCTGTAGGTCTGTGACGGACTCTTCAGTTGTTTTTTATTAGACTGTATTTTATTCCTGTTCTTATTTACTTTTTCACATCTTTTTTCATATCTACCATGGGATAAGCCCTCTGCTGGGCTCTGGGAATACAGTGGCTGTCCTGACATTAAGAGATTCCAACACAATGAGGAAGACAGGCAAGAAATTACAAAATGCTGCTGTGATGGGGCTGGTATGATGCACACATAGAGGAGGGCTGCCCAACCTCACCTCTACAGGTAGAAGCTAAAATTCCCACTGCTTTTTCTTTATCAGATGAGGGAGAAGGGTGCCACTATGGGAAAGTCACCAACCTGCAAGGCACAGCCTGAGATCCCGTTGCCCAGCTCCCAGTAACACAGAGGAAATTGTGAAGCCTAAGCCTTTGAAACACTCCTGTTACATGAATCTTTCCTTGGAAAAGCTGCCCAGATCTGACTGGTCCCTGGTCTTCTCCCCCAGTGCGGTTACCAGCGCATCCAAGAGGGCACCATCTTCAGGCGGGTGCCAGGAGCCCATGGAGCAATGATTCTGCGCTGCACCCCGCAACACCCCTGCCTTCCTCTGGTGGAACCCTGCCTCTAGGGACTCCACTCTGCACACAGTTGCAAAATCTAATTTTATAGCAGCGTGCTCTTCACTTTCTTGACTTCCAACTTTTCCTCTGCTCTCACCCTCATCCTCCCTTCTGGTGCCAATCTCTTGAACCCTGCCATGCTTTCATGTTTCAGTTTAATCAGATAGCTCATCTCTGGGGCTGCTGTCACCAGGGGTTCCAACAAGTAACTTTTGGTAATCACTTTCAGTGTCTTCCCACATCCCTGCCCCCCAACACCTCTGACTGTGCTCTGCATCTTTTTGTTGTTGTTCCTCACTTGGTCTCATTCATGAAAGTCTTTTTAATTTGTTTGCTGCTTGAGTCTGTTAATACAAGGCATTTCCATTCTATTACCCTCATTAATTTTTTTTTTTTGTACTGCTGACTTCGACTCAGTAGATATACATCAATCCGCACATGGTAGCTTTGCAGAAGGGAGAGAGGAGAGGCTCAGCTTAGCGGCTGGAGTTTGCATTGCCTCTGCTGATCTGCTTTCTTCATGACCTCCCTAGTGCAGGCGATGGTTTTCACGTACATGGGTTTCTCTTCCCAACTATGAGCTCCTCTCAGCGGCAGCTTCCTTCTGTGTCTTCTCTGCATTAGTGACAGCCACAGGCCTGCCTGCCTGGCTGGTCAAGCCCTCCACTCCCACCTTCTCCCTGTTCGTTCTCCCAGACATTCACAGTCTGGGGCAGAGAAAGACCAGAGTCCTCACAGCAGCCCTGCTGCACACAGGAGCTCTGACCCCCGCCCCCCACCCCCGGGATGGTGGTCCCTCCTCATGCACTTGCCTCCCGCCTCAGCTCAGAAAAAATTCAGGGAAACCTTAAACTCCCTTGGACAATGAGGATATTTCCTGGTTGGGGGCGGGGGCAGGGACGGAAATAAAGTCATCTGGGTTTGAGCTGAAATGCTACCTAGCGCATCAGAGAGATGGTGGCTACCAAAGATCTTCTGCTCCTCCTAAAGTCAAAGGGAGGGATAAGGGGTTGGAAGGTGAGGGTGGAGATGAGCAGTTCTGAGAGGGTGGTTGGTGCCATGTGCGTGCATGTGAGCCTGTGTGTGTGAGACAGAGTTGCAGAGAGACAGAGGCACACCCCTCCGGGGAGCATGGGAGAGGTGAGAAGCTTAAGCCTCCAGCCCTCAAGTTGCTTTTTTTTTCTCTCTCCTTCGTGTCTTCCTCTCCCCTGCAGTTAGTTGAACAGCTGGAACTGTGTGGTTTCCAAAATTCTTCCAACCCTGAGCTTCCATGTTTCTGTGAATGAACCCTGATGTGAGACTCTACCTGACCACAAGCAATTTATTTCAACTTTTTATGCTTTGGGTTTTTTAAAAATTCTGTGTGTGTGCTAAGTCACTTCATTTGTGTCTGACTCTTTGCGACCCTATGAGCTGTAGCCTGCCAGTCTCCTCTGTCCATGGGATTCTCCAAGCAAGAGTGGGTCACCATGCCCTTCTCCAGGGTGTTGAGCCTTCCCAACCCAGGGATTGAGCCTGAGTCTCTTAAGCCTCCTGCATTAGCAGTCAAGTTCTTTACCACTAGCATCACCTGGGAAGACTTAAAATTCTAAATGAAGGATAATAATTCCAATTCAAGAAATTGCTGTGATGATAAAAGGAGATTAAAATGTAAAATCATTGGAAAAACTCAATGGTACTTTTAAAATGTAGGATCCTTGAGCAAGTAACTTCATTTCCCTGGGCCCTAGTGAAGCATGGATCCCAACGTTGGGATCGCAACCTCTCTTATGAGAAGTGAGTGGGGTCATCACACAAAAGTTGCAAAACAGGGTTTGGCACATAGCACGCTCTAAACAGATCTTTCCTGGTTCTGTGCTTCAAGATGCTTGTGGAACAGTATAATAGTGCAGGAGACTCCCTGGGATTGACTTGTAGGAGGAGGCTTTGTGCAGGGCAGGCCTGCGTCTGAAAGAACATCTGGCTCCCACCTAGCCTTCTTGTGAGGGTCCTTCTCCCCATTCAAGGCACAATACAGTATGGGTCTTCCAGAGTGGGGAAATTTGGGTACTTTGGGCTCAACATCCCATCAACAGCAAAGCCCCAACAGGCACTGTGCTATCCAAAAGAGATGAGAAACACTCAGGGCACATGGTAACATCTTCCCCATCTCTCGGTTCTTCTTTCTTCTGTATAGGCTTCATTCTCAGGCAGATGCTTTCCCTGCAATATCAAAACTGACATCTGGAAGCAGGAAGTTAAAGAGGTCTATGGCTCCCTCACCTCCATTCAAGGAGAGTTCCCAGGTTTCCCCCTTGAAAAAGTGAAAGTGTTAGCCATTCATTCGTGTCCAACTCTTTGCAACCCCATGAACTGTAGCCTGCCAAACTCCTCTGTCCATGGAATTCTCTAGGCAAGGATACTGGAATGGATTTGCCTTTACTTTCTTCATGGGATCTTCCCAACTCAGAGATAAAACCTGGGTCTCCTGCATTGCAGGCAGATTCTTTATTGTCTGACCCACCTTAGTTCTAGCTTAAGTCCTGGATTTGATTCTCACTGACCTGGCCTGGGGTCACATGCTCACCCTAGACCTCTCACAACACCACAGAGGTATAACTCACTGGTTGGCCCACTCTGAGACACAGTTGGTGAGTCAGCATCATCTGAACCACCTAGGACCAGGGTTAAGAATAAAGTGGGTAGTGGTCTCCAAAAAGTGCTGAGATCTTGGAAATGAGGGGTTTGGGCTTGAGTTGAGATTTCTTTGACCTTCTGCCTCAGGTAGGCTTACCCAGAAACAGACCCAGAGATAAGGATTTGTATGAGAGTAATTTATCAAGGAAGACTATACTGGCCTTCCCTGGTGGCTCAGTGATAAAGAACTCAACTACTAATGTAGGAGATGTGGGTTCAGTCCCTGGGTTGGGAAGATGCCCTGGAGAAAGAAATGGGTACCCACTCCAGTATGCTTGCCTGGAAAATCCCATGGGCAGAGGAGCCTGGCGGACTACAGTCCGTGGGGTCATGAAGAGTCGGACACCGCTTGGCGACTGAGCACACACACAGTTTATCAAGGAAGTGCCCCCAGGAAACATCTGTAAGGGTGGAGGGAAAGCAGGACAAGGAAGAGGAGAGGTCAGATTCCGGCCATGTCCTGAGCAGGCTCCCATCGACCTGATCCCAAGTGGGACCCTGCAAGCATGTTTCACTTCCAGAGAGCCCCTCCCTGAGACTAGGGGGCTGGCCTCTGATCAGCTCAGAGCTTCCTTTAACCTGGAAGACTGTAAACTTCCAGGCTCTTCTGCATTTCCTTGCATGAGCTCAGTGACTCTACCAGCCCAGGGTGGTCCTGGGGAGAAGAGGAAATGGTAGAGCCCTCGGGAAGCACGAGCTGGCTGAAGCATCCCCTGACCAGAGGAATCCGGGCAAGGCACCAACAGTACTTCCTAGAAGGCCAGGGTCCAGGCTCATTTTTCTCCCTTCACGCCCTGTCCTCCACTTTGTCAGTCCAGACAGTAACACGTTGCCTTCGCTGCGAATGAGGACACTTGGCTTTAAAATCCCTACATCAGAGAACACTGAGGAATTTGATTAGTGTTGAAGCACCATGATGACCACTTACCAAAGAAGCTCTTTGGTTGCCAAGCCAAGCATGCTCTCTGCACAGAGCAGTCTCATCATTTCCTAAATGATCCTGCTGTGCAGATCACCTCAGACTTACCCATTGCAGAAGCAAGAGACATGCAGTGGAAACGGATGTGCCAGGGGAAACTTGGCTTCCCTTCTACCATGAGCTGGGGAGAGAGCTTCCGGTGGGCGCGCAGCCTGCTCGTTACCAGCTGGTGAATGTGAGCCTTGCATGTCACTGGCAGTTTGTCCTCAGGACACACCTCCTGCCCTGGGGAGGGGGTGATATGGCAGAACCAAACCATCTATGTCCCCCGTGGCTTGTTGGCTCCACGGCAGTGGGATTGTCCAAGGCCTGCTGTCCTTGGCCAGACTCCCTGGGTTGCTAATGAGCTATTTCCAGCACCTGCCCTAATTGTTTCCACAACAAACTGTTCTCCACCACTAATCATATCCCAGCCCATTGGTGGTCTCCAACTGTGTTTGGAGAGGCAGACAGTGAAGTACCTGACAATTTTTCAGCCAGCCCTCAGCCCTAGTTAGTCAGTCACCTGCCATCATCCAACAAGGTGAATGCTCACCTCCTGTGTTTGAACGACTTTCCCAACCAGGAACACCCTTCCCAATCCCCAGCCTTCATGGACCCTACTTATCCTGCCAGGACTGTTAGTTGTTTCCAGAATTGTTCTCACCTCTTCCAACATTAATTTACCTCCTCCTTTTTATATAGAAAATGAAAGTGGTAGTCTCTCAGTCTTTGGCAACTCCTTGAAACCCCATGCACTGTAGCCCACCATGCTCCTGTCCATGGGATTTTTTCAGGCAAGAATACTGGAGTGGGTTGCCATTTCCTCCTCCAGGGGATATTCTTGACCCAGGGATCGAACTCACTTCTACATCTCCTGCATTGCAGGTGGATTCTTTACCACTGAGCCCCTGGTACAAATTTCCGATTAAAAGAAATGCAAGGCCAGTGTGTGTTACTTGCTCAATCGTGTCTGACTCTTTGCAACCCCATAGGGTGTAACCCACCAGGCTCCTCCGTCCATGGGATTTTGAGTTGCCATTTCCTTCTCCAAGGCATGTTCCTGACCCACAGATTGAACTCGAGTCTCCTGCATTGCAGGCAGATTCTTTACCATCTGAGCCACAAGGGAAGCCTTCACACTTACTAGGTTGGCCTTTAAAAGGAATGAAATTCTGACACATGCCTTGGAGACATTATGCTAAAAGAAATGATCCAGTCACAAAAAGACAAACACTATATAAATCTGCTTACATGAGGTGTCCAGAGTAGTCAAATTCATGGAGACAGAAAGTAGAATAGTGATTACCAGGGGCTGAGGGAGGGTGGAATTGGGGGTATTATTAATGGGTATGGAGTTTCAGTTTGGGAGGATGAAAAAGATCTGAGGCTGTGTGGATGGTGATGGTTGCACAACAATGTAGATGTACTTAATGCCACTGTTCACTTGAAAAGGGTTAAAGTGGTAGATTTTACCACTAACATAATAAAAATATTTTAAAGAAATATAAAACAATTGCCATAAACCAAATTTGCCAGAGGCTCCTGGAGCTGAGGGTAAAGATCAGCCTGGCTGCCTCCGTGTTTCGTGCTGAAACCGTGGAAACAACCTGGGTCTGGCCCTTTAATGCCAGTCCCACAGAGGGAAAGTCTTTCAGCAGAAGCTGTGAACATGCACACTGGGAAGTCAGGCAGACCCTCTCTGTGGAAATCAGCATGTATTTGAAGGTTTTAGTGCCCGATTTAGCCTCACCCAGAGGTGACCTTCTACACAGGGCCAAAAGAGAAGTGATTTCTTTGATCGTCCATCTGACCACAAACTGACCTCCTGTGCTTTTCAATTCATTTTAAATCACACTCTTCTGGCCAAAGTGATTCCACCTCTTAGCAAAGAATATTTCACATTCTGACCAGCAATTCTGGGCCAGTTTCAGACTTGTTCACTTGAATAGAAAGAATAAAATCTGCGAGTTCTTTCTGGGTCTTTCTGATCTCAGGCAGCAGGGAAGGAAACGGTCGTCAGTGGCATGAGTCTTGGGCAGAAGATGAGACCTGCCAAGTCCTCCTTGCTTAGACGTGAACTAGTGCCCATTTGGGCCACCTCCAAGGTTGGAGGAAGACTGGTATGACTCCAGGGCAGGGACCCGAATTCGCTCTCCTTGGGTCAGACTCAGCGTCTTCCCAGAAGGAAAGACCTCGTTGTCGTCCGCATCGTTTATGATGTTTTTTGGCTGCAAGCATCAGCAACCCATCCCCAGCCGGGGAAAATTCAGCCTCGCACATGACAAAGACGAGGGGGTGACTGCAGGGTCAGCACACCAGCTGCTCAGTGTCGTGAGCAGGGGCTCCCCCTCTGTCCCTCTCTCCACCTCTCCGTGGGCACGGGATGTGGCCGCTGCAGCTCAGACGCCATGCACGCACCAGGCCATGGGGCCCAATAATTGCCAGAACCCAGCCCCATCCCAGCTGACTTTTCATTGGCCTGAATTGCATCACACACCAGTGCCTAAAGCAGGAGTCAGCAAACTTTTCTGTAAAGGGCCAAGAGAATAAATACTTCCGGCTTGGAAGACATGTGTTTGGTTGTCCTCAGCTCTCCCAAAAAGCATTCATCAGCAACACATCCACAAATGATAATGGCTCTGTTATGAAAACACTTTATTGATAAAAACAGACAAACTGGACTTTCATGGTAGTCCAATGGTTAAGACTTCATACTTCCACTGCAGGGGGGGGGGGGGGGGGGGGGGGGGGCGTGAGTTTGATCCCTAGCCAGGGAAACTAAGATCCTGCATGCCGCATGGCAAGGCCAAAAATACACAAAAGCCTTAAAACAAAAAACAGACAAGCTGGATTTGGCCTTAGGGCTGTAGTTTACCCATCCATGCTCTAGATCGACCATTCTGAAACATATCACAGGCAATTTGTTGTTATTTTATAATAATACTTGTAAGTGGCTTATTCTATTCTTTGCTGGAATTTAACAAAAGATATTGGAGAAGTTCTAATTCATAACATTGAGTGTACGATCATCTAATAGACATTTTAACAGAACACAGCAAAACTGGAACACCAAATGAAATAAAAATTGCAAAGAATTTCTTATGTTCTAATAAGCATGAAAGTAGACACTAAGGGAAGACTCAGTTAAGAATTCAGTTAAACCTTGTTCTGTACTTACTTGGTAGCTTACTTTACAAATCATCATTTACAAAACATCTAGGGCTCACTATAATCCCCTTGGAAGTCAAATTCTATCTTCTAGAAGCTATTTTCATATCTCCTTTTTATTATTCCTATATTGAAAGTCAGGACTGAAAAGAACTCAGTCCAAACCTCCAAATGTTATAGATGAAGAAATGGAGGCTCAAAGAGGGCAAGCTACTTTCCCCAAATCACACAGCCACTCGGTGCCAAAATTAAGACCCAAAGCCAGGCTGTGGTAGGTTGTAATATTGTTCAAAATCTCTGCCTCCCCTCCCAAGAGGTGGAATCTACAAATTCTTGCAAGGGAAAATTTGACATTTGCCTTGGCATGCCCCTCCCTGGATCCAGAGTACATAACCCACCCTCCTTGCTGAAGTCCAGAGTGGCCAAGTGACTTGTTGCCCGTGAAGTGTGCTGAAGTGGGCACACGGCACTTCTGATTATGCCTCCAGCCTAGGCTGCAGGGTGAAGAAGATAAGTGGCACCAATACAGCTGACCTGTGATAGACATGTCATGTGAATGTGAAATAAACCCTGAAATGTGAGGCTATTGGTCACAACAGCTTAACTGAGCCTACTCCTGACCAATGCACAGGCTTTACAACTCTGAACACTAGGCTCTTGCTCACCTGGAGGGTCTCAGGTTTCCAGTGGTGCTACTCAGAACTGTTGTTGTTCAGTCACTCAGTCATGTCCGATTCTGTGACCCCCATGGACTGCAGCACCTCAGGCTTCCTTGTCCTTCACTATCTCCCAGAGTTTGCTCAAACTCATGTTCATTGAGTCTGTGATGCCATCCTACCATCTAATCCTCTGTCATCTGCTGCTCCTCCTGCCCTCAATCTTTCCCAGCATCAGGGTCTTTTCAGGGTCAGTTCCTCATATCAGGTGGCCAAAGTACTGGAGCTTCAGCTTCAGCATCAATCCTCCCAGTGAATATTCAGGGTTGATTTGTTTAGGATTGACTGGTTTAATATCCTTGCAGTCCAAAGTACTCTTAAGAGTCTTCTTGAACACCACAGTTCATAAGCATTAATTCTTCAGTGCTCAGCCTTCTTCATGGTCCAGCTCTCACATCCATACATGACTACTGTAAAAACCATAGGTTTGACTATACTGAACTTTGTTGGAAAAGTGATGCCTCTGCTTTTTGATATCCTCTCTAGGTTTGTCAAAACTTTCCTCCCAAGCAGTAAGCATCTTTTAGTTTCATGGCTATAGTCAATATCTGCCGTGATTTTGGAGCCCAAGAAAAGAAAGTCTGTCACTGTTTCCATTGTTTCTACATCTGTTTTCCATGAAGATATAGGACCAGATGCCATAATCTTGGTTTTTTGAAAGTTGAGTTTTACGTCAACTTTTTCACTCTCCTTTTTCATCTTCATTAAGAGGATCTCTAGTTCCTCTTTGCCTTCTACCATTACTGTGGCATCATCTGCATATCAGAGGTTATTGATATTTCTCCTGGCAATCTTGATTCCAGCTTGAACTTCATCAAGGCAGGCATTTAGCAGATGTACTCTGTATAGAATTTAAACAGAGTGACAATGTACAGCCCTGATGTACTCCTTTCCAAATTTTGAACCAGTCCATTTTTCCGTGTCTGGTTCTAACTGTTGCTTCTTGACCTGCACACAGGTTTCTCAAGAGGCAGGTAAGGTGGTCTGGTATTCTGATTTCTTTAATATTTTTCACAGTTTGTTGTGATCCATACAGTCATACGCTTTAGCGTAGTCAATGAAGCATAAGTAGAGGTTTCTCTGGAATTCCCTTGTTTTTTCTATGATACAATGGATGTTGCTAATTTGGTCTCTGATTCCTCCACCTACAAGCTCTAAAATCCAGCTTGTATATCTGGAAGTTCTTGGTTCATGTACTGTTGAAGCCTGTTTTGAAGGATTTTGAGCATTACCTTGCTAGCATTTGAAATAAGTGCAACTGTGTGGTAGTTTGAACATTCTTTGGAATTGGAAAGAAAACTAACCTTTTCCAATCCTATGGCCATTGCTGAGTTTTTCAAATTTGCTGGCATATTGAATACAGAACTTTTACAGCATCATCTTTTAGGACTTGAGATAGCGCAGCTGGAATTCCATCATCTCCACTAGCTTTGTTTGTAGTAATGCTTCTTAAGGTCCACTTAACTTCACACTCCAGGACGTCTGGCTCTAGGTGAGTGATCACACCATTGTGCTTATCCAAGTCATTAAGACCTTTTTTGCACAATTCTTCTATGTATTCTTTCCACCTCTTCTTGATATTTTCTGCTTCTGTTAGGTCCATACCATTTCTGTCCTTTATTGTGCCCATCTTTGCATGAAACGTTCCCTTGATAGCTCTAATTTTCTTGAAGGGATCTCTATTCTTTTCCATTCTATTGTTTTACTCTATTTCTTTGCATTTTTCACTTAGGAAGGCTTTCCTATTTCTTCTTGCTATTCTTTGGAATTTTGCATTCAGATAGGTATATCTTTTCTTTTCTTCTCTGACTTTCGCTTCTCTTCTTTCCTCAGCTTTTTGTAAGCCCTCCTCAGACAACCATTTTGCCCTGTTGCATTTCTTTTTCTTGGGGATGGTTTTGGTCACCACTTCCTGTATAATGTTATGAACTTCTGTCCACAGTTCTTCAGACACTCTCATCTATCTAACCCCTTGGATCTAATTGTCACTTCCACTGTATAATCATAAGGGATTTGATTTAGGTCTTACCTGAATGGCCTAGTGGTTTTCCCAACTTTCTTCAGTTTAAGTCTGGATTTTGTAATAAGGAGTTTATGATCATGATCGGAGCCATAGTGAGCTCCTGGTCCTGTTTTTGCTGACTGTATAGAGCTTCTCCATCTTTGGCTGAAAAGAAAATAATCAGTCTGATTTCAGTATTGATCATTTGACCATGTGTAGAGTCATCTCTTGTGTTGTTGGAAGAGGGTGTTTGCTATGAACAGTTTCTTCTCTTGGCAAAACTCTGTTAGCCTTTGTCCTGCTTCATTTTGTACTCCAAGGCTAAACTTGCCTATTACTCCAGGTATCTCTTGACTTCTTACTTTCTTATTCTAGTCCCCTATGAAAAGGACATCTTTTGGGGGGTGTAAGTTCTAGTAGTCTTGTAGGTCTTCACTGAACTCAACCTCATCTTCTTTGACATTAGTGGTTGGGGCATAGACTTGAATTACTGTGATTTTGAATGGTTTGCCTTGTAAATGAACAGAGATCATTTAGTCATTTTTGAGATTGCACCCAAGTACTGCATTTCAGACTCTCTTGTTGACTATGAGGGCTACTCCATTTCTTCTAAGGGATTCTTGCCCACAGTAGTAGACATAATGGTCATCTGAATTAAATTCACCCATTCCAGTCCATTCTAGTTCATTGATCCCTAAAATGTCAATGTTCACTCTTGCCATCTCCTGTTTGACCACTTTGAATTACCTTGATGCTTGAACCTAACATTCCAGGTTCCTATGCAGTATTGTTCTTTAAGTATCTGGGCTTTGCTTTCACCACCAGACACATCCATAACTGAGCATTGTTTCTGCTTTGGCTCAGCCTCTTCATTCCTTATGGAGCTATTTCCTCACTCTTCTCCAGGAGCATATTGAACACCTATTGACCTGAGGGGTTCATCTTTCAGTGTCCTATCTTTTTGCCTTTTCATTCTGTTCATGGGGTTCTCAAAGCAAGAATATTGAAGTGGTCTGCCATTCCCTTCTCCAGTGGGCCACATTTTGTCAGGACTCTCCACCATGACCCGTCCGTCTTGCGTGGCCCTACAGTGCGTGGCTCATAGTTTCATTGAGTTACACAGAGCTGTGATCCATGTGATCATTTTGGTTAGTTTTCTGTGGCTGTGGTTTTCATTCTGTCTGTCCTCTGATGGATGAGGATAAGAAGCTTGTGCAAGCTTCCTGACGGGAAGGACTGGCTGTGGGGAAAACTGGGTCTTCCTCTGGTAGGCAAGACCATGTTCAGTAAATCTTTCATTCAGTTTTCTGCTGATGGGTGGGGCTGTGCTCCCTCTCTATAGTTTGGCTTTGGGTCAGACTATCATAGGGGTAATGGAAACGTCCTCCAAAAGGACTTATGCTGAGCCTCCCAGGCCTGCTGCTCCCGGTGCCCCTGACGCCACAGCAATCCTCTGCAGGCCCACACATCTGCCAGAGAGTCCCAAACACTCACAGGCAAGTCTGGCTCCATCTCCTGTGGGGTCACTGCTCTTTTCTCACAGATCCGTGTGCACTAACTCTTGTTTGTGCCCTTCAAGAGTCTCTGTTTCCCCAGTGCTGTGGAATTTCTATAATCCCACTGACCTTCAATGTCAGACTCCCTGTCTCTTTGCTGGACCCCCAGGTTGGAAAGTCTGTTGCGGTGCCTAGAACTTTCGGAACAGTGCAAGAATATCTTTGGTATAATCATTCTCCAGTTTGTGGGTCACCCACCTGGCAGCTCTATGGTGGAGCTAATGGCAAGCTCTTCCAAGAGGACTTATACCACACGCTGTGCATGAGGAGCACACGTTCCGGTGGCAGTCTGCCTGGGTTCAGATTTCAGCTGTGTGACGGTCCAGGGACTCTTGGTGCCTCAGTGTCCTCATCAGTAACATCGGTCCCTTCTCTACAGTGATCTGGTGAGGATTCAACGAACTAATCTAAGTCGTAAGGACTATAACCCACCTCACTTGATGGCTCTTTGCTTTGTTGCACTCTGTAGATACTGAGCGTTTTACAAACCAAAGTTTTGTGGCAACCCTGCATTGAGCAAGTGTATCGGTACAATTTATCCAACAACATCTGCTCTCTTCTTGTATCTTTGTCACCTTTTGGTAATTCTCACAATGTTTCAAACTTTTCATTATTGTGGTATTTCTTATGGTGATCTGTTATCAGTGATCTTTAATGCTAATAAAAGAATAATAATGATGCCAATAAAAAATAATTCACTGAAGGCTCGGATAAAGGTTAGCATTTTTTAGCAATAAAGTATTTTTTAATCAAGATATATGCATTGCTTTTTAGACATAATACTCTTGCACACTTAGTGGACTGCAGTAGAGTATAGCAAATATAAATTTAATGCACACTGGGCAACCCCCCCACAAAGTGTCTGGCTCACTTGTTTGCAATATTTGCTTTACTGCTGTGATCTGGAACCAAACCTGCAGTATCTCTGGGAGGTCTGCGTGTACTGGCTAAACACTGGTTATTGTTATTCTACATACTTTCCTCCTGGCTGACATTTCGACACCAGCAGGCGTTGAGAGGTGAAGGCTCTCTGAGACTGTTCCCATGCCGTTGCATATGCAAGCAACATCCTTCCCACCAGAAGTCAGTCTCTGCTGTGTGCCGTGCTGACAGCCATCACTGTCCCTGCTCAGGACAAGGGGAAGGGACAGGAAGGGCTCTTGTGGAGGGGTCACATGCAGAGTCCTAGAGTCAGACTGGCTAGGGTTCAATCCTGCCTCTGTTTTTCCCTTCTTATACATCTATAGCTCAGTTAGTAACCTGAATGAGCCTCAGTTTCCACCTCTGTAAAATGGGAATAATAAAAGTGTCCATCTCACGGAATGAGGTGAAGATTCAATGAAATTATTCCCATAAAAATGCTTACCACAGTGCCTGGCACAGGACAGGGACTCAATAGATGTCAGGCTAGTATTCTTTTCTAGATGGTACCAGCCAAGGGGAGCATGGGCAGAAGCAAGTGGTAGGAGGTGATTCATCTTTCAAAGCACCTGAACAAGCCTTGGATCTTTGTAGCCTTGGCTCCCCTCTGTCTTCCTGAGATCATAGCCTGATTGTCCAGCTAGTGCTGAGCTGGTAGAAAACAAAGCATCCTCCCCCTATCACGCAGCTGGCATGGATTCCCATGACCAGCACAAACTGCCTGGTCTGCTTCCCACACGGGGGAGTCACTGGACATCCATCAAGGTGAAGGCTACACTCAGCGTGAGGCAGCTGCCCCGTGCAAATGGGCTTAATGACCCCAGATCAAGGTCACATACCACGATGGAGGAAGAATCAGATCAAACAGTGGAGCATTCTAAGATGCACTGTGCCCTTTCACAGGGAGATCCAAACAGCATGGAGCTGCCCATGAAAGGAGCCCCCTCACTCGTGGACTTTTCAACCACATCCTTCTTGCTGTGTACCCTCTGCTGATGGCAGAGTTGCTGCCCAATTATCTTAGCCAGAGCCTTGATGCTCACCAGATGGGGAGGTCTATCTGAGGCTGGTTGTACTCACTTCACCTCCTGTCCTGCAGATACCTGCCCAGGCCTGGTCAGAGGAGAGCTAGAGAGTGACTTGTTGAAGGAACATCCCACAAGCCTAGCCTTTGAAATGCTAGGCCATAGCTTGTCTGCCCTAAATCTCAGTCTCTCCAGGTTAAACCCTTAACATGCAAATATACCTGAGGAGTAGGGAGATGAGGGATACCTGCCAGGATGAGTTCATCATGGTGTCAAGCACTCATGTCACTCATTTTTTATTACTATGTGCCAGGCTTGTCTTCCTTGTTGTTTGGAAGGGTAGGGTGAAGTATAGGACCAAGACTAATAAGAAGTGTTCGGGGTGGGGAGTTCATGGGCTGTGGCTGCCCCATGCCACATCTAGAGCTCAGCCTGGGGGCCGGGAGGAGAGTCCAGGGAACCTCACTGAAACACCACCAGTCCTAAGGAAGAAGAAGCATACAGACTATGGAAAATACTGCAGAAGAGCCCTTTGGATTTCCTTTTTTTCTCTTATCAAATGTTATTGTGAATTAGCAGCACTCACTCCTGAGCCACTGGGACTATGTCTTTACAGCCTCCGTCGTCGCAAACCTTAAGGCTGGAAAGAAAAGCCTTTTATTTGAGAAACACTGTGGGGTTTATTACTGAGTCAATGGAAAAAGCAAAAGGAGTCTGTGAGAGGATATAGTACAAAGACAAGAATATCTTCAGCAAAATAATTGCAAGGCAACATTTCAGGGTAGTTTAATTTCCTACTACATTTTAATGACCAATATAGAAGATATAAAAATGTCGTTTACAGACAAACTCCAACATTTTGTTTCCCCAGTTGTTCTAATAGATCAAATGGGACATACAATGTGATTTTTTTTTTAATTTTTTCACCAAACACTGTAATCAATCTTTCAAGCTACAGATCTGTGTAGTTACCTCTTGTCACACACTCAAAATAGATGTAGATAGGAAGTGGGAAGAAAACTCTTCTTTTTCCTTCTGATAACCAGGCAGGAAACCTTTACAAAGTACATCCTTAGGCATTTTCCCATTCTGTTCGTAACTTTTTTGGAAGTTACAATGTTTTCATTCCCAGGCACTGAGGTGTACTGATGAGAAGACAGAAGGGATGATGAGGAATTTAGGAACTGAAGGTCAGTTTTTTAATCCATGAGCTTCTTCTGCTTCTGCTCATCACTGAGAGCCAGATCCAAGCCCTCCAGCAGGCATGTGCTGGGGAAAGCAGAGAGGCAACCTCCACCCCAGCTCTTCCTGTGTTCCAGGCTCCAGCGGAGGCAGCGCAGGGTGAGGGGGCGGGATGGCGGACCAGATCTAACCCCTGAGATGACGGCCCCTCCCCCCAAAGGCACATCTGACCCATCTCACACAGCCTCCTCTTCCTCTAAAAGCAGCTGATGGGGTCCCTTGGGAATCCTTATATTCGGACTTTGTTTTCTGCAGCTAGCAACATTGCAAATGCAGAACCTGGCTTCTCAGCAAGGACTTCAGGCTTATCAAACTCGACTACCTGAAATTGTAAACAGAAAAAAAAAAAAGCTACCCACCTTGGAGCCCAAGCCACTGAGACCTCTGGAGAGGTGACACCAGCTTTCTGTACCTTCCCGTTTTCCATGACCAGGACACGGTCACAGTTGAGGACTGTGTTGAGCCGGTGGGCAATGGTCAACACGGTGCAGTCTTTGAAGGCGTCTTTGATGGTGTTCTGAACAAGAGTGTCCGTCTTAGAGTCCATGGAGGCAGTGGCTTCATCAAGGAGAATGATCTGTTGAGGAAGGAAAGTTGTGAAAGTCACACCAAGCCAAAGCTGTACCTAGAGGGAAACTCCCAGTCTTGGCCCAATTCATTAAAAAAAGAAGCAGGGCTGAAAAGTAAGGAGCTACATATCCATCTCAGAAAGTTAGAAAAAGAGCAAGAGAAAAAAGTTGTATCACACACTCTTCATCTTTCTCAGAGGGAACTGACTTGCTGGAGAAATAAGACTGTACATTCTTTACTTACCTTTTTATGAACGGTTTATTCTAACCCCACAAACTAGTAGAAAGAAACGCCCCAAGATCTTTATCTACTGCGCTGATATGAGTCAGCATGAGGCATAATAACAGCACTTGTATTAGCTCATGGTTTCTGCTGTAACAGTCACACAAATGAGAGGCTCAGAGCAACACAGGCTGACAATCTTACAACCTACTTCTGGGGGTCAGAAGGCCTAAAGCCAGGGTAGGGTCAGCACTGCCTTCCTCCTGCAGGCTCAAAAGGGGAGATGTTTTTCTTGCCTTTTCCAGCTTCTAGAGGTTGCCTGCATTCCTTAGCTCGTGACCCCTTCCTGACATCACTCTAACCTTTACTTCCATCATCACTTTCTTTCTGACTCTCTTGCCTCTCTCTTACAAAGACTTGTGTGATTGCACTGGGCCCACCAAGGTAATCCAGCGTAATCTCCCCGTCTCAAGGTCCTTGACTTAATCATATTCGCAGAGCCCTTTTCCCCAGGTAAGATAACATGTTCACAGACTCTGAGTATTAGGACATGAGCATCTTTGGTGGTGGTGGAGGAGGGGTCATTATTATGCCTGCCACAGTGCTGGTTTGCAAATCAGAGGACTTGATCAGCTCAGCTCTAACTCTGCTTGACTTTGGCTAAATTATATAACTTCCCCAAGCCTCTATTTCTTTGTCTGTGAAAGGGGGTTACACCTTATTATGTACGTAAAATGCAAGGACAATCCATCAACCACTCAGCACCATGTAGGGCCACAATCAGCAGTGAATGTATATTGTCCCCCTTCCCTGCCTTTAGCACACTGGAGAGCCCATGTGATGGGTTACCCTTTGATCAGGGTTCAGAGGACACGATTTTTTTTTTTTTCACTTCAAATTATTGATTTTATTACAAAGTTAAAATTCTATAAAAATATTCTTTTCTTTGATATAGTAAATAAAAGCCATGTTAATTACCATTTCTAAGATTGTTCGCCTGTACCTAGCACAGTTCTGTAGTATATTATAAAATGCAACTTGATGGTGATGGTTTAGTCACTAAGTCGTGTCTGCAGCCCACCAGGCTCCTCTGTCGATGGGATTTCCCAGGCAAGAGTACTGGAGTGGGTTGCCATTTCCTTCTTCAGAGGATCTTCTAGACCCAGGGATCGAATCCAGGTCTTCTGCATTGCAGGCAGATTCTTTACCACTGAGCCACCAGGGAAGCCCAAATACAACTTAACATTATAGAATAGCCTGAATTTCTTATGGCAGAATTTTTCTCTGGGTCACTGAATTTAATTGAATGATTGTAACAAACTTGCACTTAAACACACAGAATATGCTTACAATTACCTACCTAATGTTTAAATACTTTCTTAAGAGTGGACAAAATAGACAACCACTTATTTGTTTTCATGGTATTTCTTAAAGTCTGGTTGTTTGGAGAATGGGATTTCTAAAGCAGCAGCAATCCTTTCCTTGAAATCAGTAAGCAAAGGTGACAAAGTCACTAAGAAAAATGAGTATAATTTTATAGTCCTCATAGACTGGCATGCTTTTTCAGTATCCTGAGTACTGTTTATCAGGCCTCAGAATCGTTCAGGGACAAAGGAGAAATGTTGAGAGGCTGAGTTCTCAAACCCAAACCACTTAAGAGGACAGAAAGAATACCTAAGCAAGACCTCCCAGAGAAAGGCCCAGGGGAAGCAGGTGCTATTGCTGTAAATAGCTGTTATTTTTCAATTTTTACCCTTCACGACTTTGTCTTAAGAAAAAGTGATCGGTTTTTAAATGGACCAATTTCTCTCTCTTTGCTGAAAGACAAACACATGGCTCTATCCCCTGGATTGAGCGGCGCTGCAGGGAATATCAAAAATTTGACCGATCCATTTTCTGTGCTGTTTCCTTACTTTTGAATCACGGAGAAGCGCTCGGGCCATACAAAGCAGCTGACGTTCCCCTACTGAGAAGTTTTCTCCATTTTCTGTGACTTCTGCCTGTAATTTTTCCGGGAGTTTCATTATCTATAAAACACAGAGAATGCCATATCTGTGCTGATGATCTATAAAATTGTCCTGCATCCGCTATATTGATGGCCCCCTTCTATTGCATTTATCAGCTGGCTTTATTTTACTGCAGAAAAGAAAGCGCAAAACAACAATCATTTCAATATTGTGAACAGGCACCAGGGAGAGACCAAGGAGTAGGCAGACATTAATAATTTAAAATCACAGCGTGATTCATAGAGCCCCGTAGACACCTTGCCGAAAGAGTACAAATGATGCACAGACAGCTCCAGAGAAACACAAACAACTGTAAACGGCTTTCAGCATCCCTATTTCCGCAGATAAAATAGAGACGGGATGGGCATTTTCTGGTCACCAAAGAAAGGTAAGACAGGATCTGATTTATTTAGCATTTTAAGTCAAAGCGGCTTTGGGAGATGCTCACGTTGATCCCAAGTCCTGGTGAAAAATTCCCTCTGGGCTGCAGAGGTGCCATGCTCACCTGCTGACCCAGCCACAGCTCACACAGGACAGGGCCCCATCTCACAGATGGTTCATTCCATGCCATACCCCTCACCTTCCCAGAGCTTATCTGTTTCAGTAAGCAAATGAGGCTACTGGCACTTCCTCTGCTCTGGAGTCAGATGGCCTTAAGGTCAAGTCTCCATTCTGCCACTCATACCTTACTACCCTGAGTCTTAACTGCTGCATCTCAAAGTGAGGGTAGGGGTACCAACCTCAGAGGGTTGAAATCAAGACCAACTGAGATACTGCATGTAGAGCTCTTGACTCTATTAGGCCATTGCACTGGCCTAATAAATAGTCTATTGCAACTTTTAACAAGGAGTAATAAGGATCAACATATGTGGTGCCAGCAAACAACTGGCCAAATTTAAACCCAAACCAGGTATTTGGGGCACTGGGGCTGGCAAATGGATGCATCCCGGACAGCCCCAGCGACCTACTGTGTCTCTCATGAATGTTCTCTCCAGAACCTGCCAGAGCTTCTCATCACTGTGACTCTCAAACGGATCCAAGTTGTACCTGCAGTGAAGGAAAGGAGAGGAAGATGAATTTCTGAAGATGAGCGAGTGGAAGAGCATATTTTCCACAGCACGTGGGGAAGAGCGGAGGTGGTAAGTGATGACGTCATGGCAAAGACTGCAGTGCTTAGACTGGGACGGTGGTCCATGACACACAAACCTCAGGCCGAGAGACCGCAGACCCATGACTCTAGGATGGAGCAGAGACCATACCAAGGTGGGTAGACCACCACCAAGCGAGGCACCAAGGAGACACGTTCGGTCCTCTCGGTGGCTGTGTGCAGAACAGCAGGTCTGACCTCGTGCAAAGTCTTGGCGCAGAGAGAGAGGGAGCAAGCGATCCCACTTCCTGGTGCATTCACTCTGCCTTGAGAGGCAAAGCTTATCAGCAACTTCAGGGCCTCGCAGAGGGTGAGCGTCTCACATGCAGGGTGTGAGTCTAGTGTTTCAAGACACAGAATGTCCTTCTCCTCACACAGCTCTCAACACAGCCCCTACTTCAGCTGGTGCTCAGTCGGGGAAAGGCCCCTCTTGTCAGAGGGGCAGCCGCTGCACCGGGCTAAGCGAGAGACTGTGGTTTTCCCCGTGAACCTCGCCAATAGACCTCGATCCCCGTAGAGGTTGCAGTGACCCTACTTTTCTTGTACTTGAGCAGCTCTGTTCACTTCTCTCTCTCTCTCTCTCTTAGTATGTATTTGTTTGTTTGGCTGTGTCAGGTCTTCTC
This sequence comes from Antilocapra americana, assembly GCA_007570785.1. Taxonomy (NCBI): domain Eukaryota; kingdom Metazoa; phylum Chordata; class Mammalia; order Artiodactyla; family Antilocapridae; genus Antilocapra; species Antilocapra americana. Next base: position 7,085,462 of record ML663568.1, on the reverse strand, counting down.
TCTAGTTGTGGCTCACAAGCCCCAGAGCAAGTGGGCTTATTTGCTCTGCGGCACGTGGGATCTTAGTTCCCCAACCAGGGATGTAACCTGAGTCCCCAGCGTTGCAAGGCAGAGTCTTAACCGCTGGACCACCAGGTAGTGCCTCTGTTCATTTCTTAGTGAGAATGAATTGACGTGCTTCCAAAGGATGGCTACATCTGTAGAATAACCATGTATTGTATTGGGTAAACTGGGGGTAATTTAGGGAGTGGCCATGGCTAAACCTGATAGGATGCCGGACAGGCATAAACCAAGGCTCTCCAGAGTCAGCTGGGATGTCTGCTCACCCTGCACATAGCATCGTGCTTATTTATAATGCAGTGTATAAAACACAGGTTTCGGGGCCTTGGTCCTCAGCTTCATCAAAGCTTGTGAACATCTCAGGGCATGACTTCCCTCAAATAGAACAACCCCAGGCCAGCCACCATGTGGCAACTTCTCAAAGCTCTTGTTACTCTGATTTCATTATCCAAAAATAGGGATGCACAGCGATCAAAAACAGCTACCTTACTGTACCTACAAACAGGACAGGATCCTGGGGGATCACAGTCAGCTTGGTTCTGAGGTCTTCCAAATCAACAGTGCAGATATCCACGCCATCAATAAGGATCGTGCCACCAGCGGGCTCCACCAGACGAAACAAAGCCATTCCTAAGGATGACTTGCCTGGGAACAATAAATATAGAAGCAGCAAATATCACATCAGTTTGCATTGCATCATATCTGAGTATCTGTCTAATCAAGTGAATTTTTAATGCAATGGAAACGGCTCTGTGTGGATGAGTGTACAGACAGAAGCCCCGCTCTGCAGGGGTGACTGGCTGCCCTAACCCTGTTAGCCTGCCCATCCCTGCAGGGCTGTTAGCGCGTGACTCATCCTCTGGGCCTCGTCTCACCAGAATGATTCTCACTTAATTAATTCAAACACTGATGTGTGTTTACTCCCAACTCCATACACACCCATTCAACCTGAAATCCCAATTTACAATAAAGACATTTCAGGGAAAAAACAGCCAATCCGCCACACATGCGCATCACCCTCTGGTGTGATATAACTGGCACACCCAGTGGAAATGCAAAGAAAACACCCTGCAAAAGACACAGTCAGAGCTTGTCCTCACCAGAACCTGTTCTTCCAACGATCCCAACCGTCTGCCCACTTGGGATGTTCAAGTTCAGCCCATTGAGAACAAGAGGAGTATTGTCTCTGTATCTCATCTGATAGTCTCTGAAGGTTATCTCCCCGTGGCTAGGCCAGTCGTGGGGACAGGTCCCCACCTTGAGGGGGTGAGTGCTTTCAGGAACACAGGTCTGAAAAGCAGAATAACAAACGGCAGGTTAACAGTCATTTGCTTTTCCATTCATTTCACTCATTCATTCATGTAGTCATTCACACAGTTCTAGGTACTGGTATTCATGCTGGTGAACTCGACCACTAAGGGTACCACGCTGCAGAAACTCACCTTGCAATGGGGAATTCAGATAATAAAACAAGAAGGGAGAAATGAAGACAATTAAACAGACTATTGCAGTAGAATACAGAATATGTGTGGTGAAAGGGGTAGAAGAAGTGAAAGGAACAGTGTTGAAGGCATCTGTGAAGATGTGACATTGAACCCGAGACCTGGAATGCTGAGATAATGCCAACTGTGAGAAGACTCATTCCAGAGAGAGAGCTGTTAGCACAAAGGCCCTGAGGCCAGAACAAGCTTGAGGACTTTGAGAAATAGAAAGAAAAATATGGCCAGGGCTTAGTGAATAGAGGGATGAATAAATATAAGGAGCAGGGCATACTGGTCCTTGCGAGCCTTGGCAAGTGTCAGCATCATTGCAGAATTCAGTCAGACACAGTTTCATTACCTACAAGAGTCACTGTGGTGGTATAAGTAGGAAGCACAGCATGTCAAGTTCAGAGTTACATGGAAAAGGAATTAAAGTTTCCTAAGAGCCCAAGAAATGCAAAGTCTAATTAAGCAGTGGAGCGTCGTGACTGAATTACAAGACTAACCCCTCCTCTGAATTATAAAGTCCCCGTTAACCAGGAGAAATAGGGCTCCCATGATCCCCATGTAGGGTGGCTGACCAGCTCAAATCGCTGGTCGATAGGCAACCACAATTAGCTGAGAAAATAATAGTATTCCTAGACAGTGAGTGTTTTTAACCCCTAGAAGATTTAGAATTAGTAATAATAGTATTTAAGAGAAGCAAAATTATAATGGTAATATTTTTAGTTTATGAACTCTGCATACTTAGTGTTTTAACTATTCATAATGTTAATAACATTCAGATTGTGATTCTAAATTAAAATGTATAATTGAATAACTTATTTTAACATGGCTTCAGGTTTAAAAACTTACTGTTTATATACTCATTGGGACTGATAGGAGAACTTAAAGCTCACCATATTTATAAGTTTAATTTATTAGATTTATATAACCTCAGGAAAGTTTGTCGAATCAGATTATCGGGGTACTTAAAAAGGAAATGGAATGCATTAAATTTTAAAATGCAGTTTAAAATGTTTTAAAGTGTTTAATTAAGTTTGCAAATGGGGCCAAATGCTGTTCAAAGGCCCTTAAAAGTGATTGCTTGAATTGGTGAGACTGCTTTTCAAAGAACAGCAGGATTTGTAAGGGGAACAGAAAAAGCTTTTAAAGAAGAGTTAGACTAGTTTTTTTAATTTACAGTTTCAGTTAGTCAAATATTAATTTTTAGAAACTAAAGTAAGCCTCCGAATTCTCTTTGGTGGGTACAGAAACCCCTTGAGGAAATATTTTTAAAAAGAACCTGTCCCTCGGCATTAAGGACTTTAGACTATATAAATATAGATTTTAAGAAAATCCACACGTGAAAAGGAGCAAATGCCTAAGTTCTGCCAGGGTTAACTGGCTCCTCCTCTGGCCCCGGTTTCTTACCGAAATGTACTCCCTGAGCAGCTCCACGGAGGTGAACTTGGCCTGGGTCTCGGTCCCCGTCCGCACGCACACTTGGAGCAGCCCGCTTAGCTATGGAGGGGGAACAAGCAGCCACGGTCAGAGCCCCTTCCGCCTTCAGGGGCAGCTGTGAGTCACCCTCCGGGCTCACTCAGGACCACACAAAAATAGGCCTCCACTCCCAGCCAAGGGTCCAGATGTAAAGACACTCCTGTTGGGGTGTTTTGCCTTAAACACTTCCTTTGTATGTAGAAACAAATGGTAATTACATCCTCCCTGGCACTCCAGATGGTCAGAGTCAACCCACCACAGCATCGCTCCGGCACAGATCTCTTGGTTGGAGCGGTGGGGAATTCCTGTAAGCAGGAGTTCTCCAGGGGGCCTCTGCACTGCTGGGTGCCCAACTCTTGAAGCCACGTTGTGGGGTCCGGCACCTCTGTGCCCTCCCCGATTACCCTGCCTGCAGCTGGAAAGCCCCATCACCACAGATGGCAGAAGAGGAAGAAAACCATCAAGCCCATCAGCCTGCTTCAGACATGAGAGAATCTAGGCTTAGACCATGGCCTGCTAAGGTCACCCACCATAGGCCAGGATCCCCCAGACGCCAATCCTGAGATTTGAAGGCAGGAGTGTACTGGGCAGGTTGGATGGTGGTCCCCCACAGATACGCTGCACCCAAATCCCTGGTCCTTCAGCGTGAAGCTCTCTTCCCTCTGTCTTCCTTGGCGCCTTCTTTGTCAAGTTCAGGTATCAGCCTGCAAGTCACCTCCTGGCAGAGACCTCCCTTGAGTCTATGGGGTCTCATGCAGCTTCCCCACCGACAGCCAGTTACCCTGCTTCCTTATCTTCATAACAGTCCAACAGTTTCTGAAGTCTGATTTATTTACTTGCACACTTATTCATCCCATCTCACTAGAATGTAAGCTCATGAGTGCATGGACTTGCCCAGCTTGTTCGCAGCTGAACCCCCAGCAGCCGGCATGGTTCCAGCTCCTGCCAGGTGCTCAGTGGACATCTGGTGAGTGAGTGAATGAAGCCTGCTCCTGACAAAGGCACATACGTTGTTGTTGTTGTTGTTAAATTTAAGGGTATCAGCAAATGATCCTACTTAAAACAGAAAAAGATGAACTTATGGTTGCCGAGGGAGAAGGAGGTGGGGAAGGGATAAGTAGACAGTTGGAAATGGGCATGCACACACTGCTATAATCAAAATGGACAATCAATAAGGATCCACTGTAGAACACATAGAACGCTGCTCAATGTTACGTGGCAACCCGGACGGGAGGTGAGTTTGGAGAAGAATGGATGCATGCATATATATGGCTAAATCCCTTTGCTGTACATTTGTAAAGATCACAACATTGTTAACTGTCTATACTCCAATACAAAATAAAAAGTTAAAAAAAAATTCAAGGGTATCAGCTCTTCAAGGCCCCAGGCAGCCCTCCACAGGGTTAGAATCCCCTTGTCAGCACAGTGCTGGCCCCAGGAAGTGTTTGTTCTCTCCATGATGTTATGTGATATTACTTTGCACTTGGTTTCTGCTCTGTGGGACTTCACAATTTCTCATCATCTAGGAGTCTCCTCTGTTCTCAAGGGAAGCTCTGTCAGCTGGATTTTCTGTATTCTCCAAAGGGGGCTAATGCTGAAGAAAGCCATTTGCAAGAAACGTGTCCCCTAGATCTTGATGTGTGCAAGTTCTCCAGCTTTACAGGCATGTTTGAAAATAATCTCACAGAAAGCTGGTGAGATCTCCCAAGAGGATGACCTCAGTTGAGGAAAGCTGAAACAAGCACAGGAATCTAGTCAGCATCTTCTGTTTCATATTTTACTAGGCAACAACAAATAAGATCGGCCATCAGTGAGGGAAACTGCCTACCCAAGGAAAATCCATTTTCTTCGCTTAACATGGTGTCCTGAGCATATATTTTTGTTCCTCCTCTTTTCCAAAGTATTATTAAAATGATGATAGAGAGATTTCAAAACGGCATAGACCATGAACAGCAAGGGGCTTGGGGAGAGGTATTGAATGAGAGTTACAAGTTTCTGGAAGATGGAAAGAGGATGAAAGCCTTTTGATAGGATAGAGGCAGAGTGCGCTGCAGGGGCTTCCAGAGTGTTCTATGTAGCAGAACTCAGAGAGGCTCCGGGTATGAGTAGGGGCCCTCAGAGACTGACTGAGAGATGGTGCCTTGACAACACTCCTGTTGGGCCCATTTTCTTCCCTTCCTCATCTTCCTCCCATCTGGACACTACCCCTAGGCCAATACACACACACACACAGAGGCTTCTTTAAAGAAATTGAATTAATTATTTTGGAATAAATGGGGCTCCTAGATAAAGTCCCTTAAAAAGTAGCTTTTGTGTGCCTGGAGGCCTGCTCCCTGGATGCTTGCCTGAAGTGAAGCAGCGTGCGGACAAGTCCAACCCATCCATCCATAGACATAAAACCTCCCATCAGGAGAAACCTAGTGAAGCATATACAAAGACAGAGGAAACCCTGAAAACCCAGCATAAATTCTCATCCTTAAACACAAAAGGATGAAGGAACATATGAACAAAACCAATGCAGGAAAGAGCAAGAACCAGACAACAAACAGAACCAGATAAACAAACAAACAAAAAGCCTGACCCTGGAAAAAAGCAGATATCAGTCAAAGAAGAGAGGAGAGTTTAAGAAAGGCAGAGTTTAGAGTTTAATCTGATTAATATCCTCAGAGAGATATATAATACATATTTCAAGATGATTCTTCTAAAACCTCAGAGGCTAAGAAAGAGTATGTGAAAATTAAGTATGCAAAGAATGGCTGAATGACAAAGCAAAGGAAAATTCCCAGAATAAAAATAAAAAGACAACAACAGGGAGACTTTGAGATGAAAGAAAGGAAACATAGAGCACTGGTGCAAGAAATCCAATAGTCAAGCAATATGAGTCACAGGAAGAGAAAACAAAGGGAAAGGAGACAAAGACATTATCAACAGGAGGAAAAAGAATCAGGGAGGAAAAGGAGAAATTTTTCCACTTGAGGAGAGACTTGACTTTATTCTCTTCCCAGTCTTGAACAGAATCAATGGAAACAGACCACCACTCAGATTCAGCGTCCTAGAATGTCAGAGCACTGGGGATAAGGACTGCATCGGAACAGCTTCCAAAGAGAGAAACGTAAGGCCTGCATCAAGGAGAAGGTACATGCCTGTGTCTACTCTATGCAGACTCGGGTGGGTATCAGACCCAGCTGGCCTGGGTTCACATCCTGGCTCTCACACAGGCAGGTATGTGATCCTGGCAAATCTTTCTGGGCCTCAGTCTCCTCACCTGTAAAATGGGGATTATGGCATGCCCACCTCATGAGTTATTGTGGAGATAAATGAGTTAATTTATGTAAAGGATTTAAAACAGTGCCTAAAATAGCGTGTGTTTCCGTATTATCATTATCATTCCCTGTTACTATTATTTCCGTATTGTTGTTATTTTTCAAAAGAAAAACACCAAAGCAACTCAAAAGAGAAGTCAGTAATTACTTGTCATGGACATCGTGGCTGCCTCTCCAGGATTCTTTTCCCTCTCCCCATCGTGGGGCAGCTGTGTGACTTGGGGAAGGATGGAGTGTGACTCCCTCCTTTGGCCTAAGCCAATCATCTCAATCCCATCAGTTCACAAATTATCAATAGTTCTGGGATGCTTAAATTAATCCAGTAAGAGTAAAGCAAGGACTTTTGTTCAGTGGCTGGAGCAAGAAAGGCTTTCCTCCTGCTTTCTTCCTGCTAGAGCCCCTAGAGGCTGCCAGCCACCACGTGCAACCATGAAGGAAGTCATTACAGGAGGAGCAAGCCAGGGGCCATGATCCAACTGTGCCTGAAGCCCAGACAGCTGCCAGACCTTTTAACCAGTGAGCCGCTGCGAGGTTTCTTTATTATTTAAACCCATTCGAGTTAGGTTTTCTGTTACGTCCACCCTCCCTGATACACTCTATGCCAGAGCCTCCAGGCCAAGCCCAGCCTTACACTAGGTGTTACCTGGATGATGTAAGACAATGACAAGCCTTTGGATGAAGCACTGATTGAGGAGAAACTCAGGGTCACCAACAAGGCCACGATGAAGGTGACGATGTTCATGAGGACGTCCATTCTTAGAGCGAACCACCTGAGAGCACAGTTAAAGTACAGGAGGTGGCTGCAGTTTTCATCATTTAGCATCTTAAACCTAAAATGAAGAGATGAGACAAAACAGAAGGTCAGGTTGTGCTTCCATAGACTTAGGGTTAGGGCTACCAGAGAAATAGGGCAAGAGGAATTTTTAATCAAAGGCCAACACATTAGTACAGAGGAATCTCTTACAAAGATGAGCATAGATCTACACTCTAAAATCTGCCACCATAAGCATCTTTGATTTGCACGTATTTTGAGAAATCCCAGGTGGAAATAGAACACGGTGCTGAGGGGGCTCTTTCTGTCTTTCACAGAACTGGCAGCTGGAACCCAAAGCTGAGAACAAAAGGGGCTGAGAACCTCATGTTCAACCTTCAAGGAATCCCTGTCTTCAGGACAGCCATCCTCCAAAGGCCCAGTGGAAATGACTGTTGACCCCTTTGATCTATAAAGGGTGGGAGGTGGGGGAGATCCCAGTGAAGAGAGGGTGCTAGACTGGTTCTCCCCAGTTCAGGGAAAGAAGATTCAAGGCAATTGCTTATAAAACTGGAGGGGAAAAGAGTAAGCTGACATCTTGCACCCCTGCTGTGTGTCCTCTGAGCCAAAGAGGAGAGTGGGCACAGGGCAGAGCGACAGAGCAATGAGACTGCCAGGGGGTGGGCAACCTCAGAGTTGCTCATTCCCCAAATGTATGGGAGATGGTCCTGCCAATTCCTGCAGTACCTAGAGTGGGGATTCAGAGGGAAGATGGCATGTGGGGCTGCAATCCTGATGCCACACTGATTGGCATGAAGCAAGAGGCCCCACATCAAAGGAAAGCAGTGAGGCTGCCAGGCGGAGCTCACGGAAGAACAAAGCAGAGCCCGTGGGCAGTGTGCAGCAGAGTGGCTGGGGACCCCTGCGTCCTGGTGGGGGCTCTCCCCTGCCATGCCACATCTGCATGAGGAGCTGGATCAGCAGAAATGAGCAGAAGAAATAGACACAGTGATCACCTGAGGGTATGTCCTTCCCCTACTCCCCGACTCCATCTCCTCACACCAGCCTCAGATAACCAGGCTCAGAGAAGAGAGAGGGGGTGTTTAGTACAACAGACCAGGTGCTTCCTAACAGCTACCCTGCCCCCTTGTCCAAAACATATGGCAACACAGCATGACTGCCCCAGTTCCCTGAGCAGATGCCCGGTGGGTGGAGGTTGTGCGAGCTATGACTTGTGTTCATTTAAGATTGTAATTTTAACTGAACTGAGCTAAACAGACCAGAAGGGACATCAATCACAATTGCCACTAAAGGTTCCCCGGACCTCCTGGGAAAGGGGCTTCTTCAGAACAACTTGTAAAAAGAAATTATTGGTAAAATTGAAAACCATTCTATGTTTAAACCCCTAAGAGTTGGAATTCCTCCACTGGCACAGTCATGATGTCCTCGGGCACTGCTGCTCCATCCTGCTCCAAACCTCCTCCAAGGAGTCTGGCCTGAAACACCTCTGACCACCCAGGCTGGCCCTCTCTGTTTCCACTCTCAGTTACTTTCCTCAGTTAAAATATTCTTCCAAACACCATTATGATTTTACCATGTCGCTGTAAAGCCTACAAATTCAACTGACAGCTTGAGTGACTTAGGAGTCATCTGTGATCTTCTCTGTATGCTTGGTTAGGTTGTGCAGAAACAGAATCACTGGCTGGGATCAAACTGGAATTTGACCTCAAACCATTTTTTAGTGCTGCAGCATTTTTGTCTGGTTGCAAAAGCAACACAAGTCAGAAGCCCAAGCCCTCTGGAAAGTCCATGACTGCAAAGAATGGATAAAGATGGCAGAGCCCATCAATACTGTGAGGGCTCAGCTCGCCTATAGGATCATTCTGGAAACCTTGGAGGACAATCTGCTGGAAGACAAGGCTTGAATCTGCTCAGTTTGTTGAGAGTTGATGAATGGCCCATGACCAAGACACTGGAAGGGGGGTTGCAGGGCCCTTGACAGATGATGATCAGGTCAAACCAGTAACAAGGCCAGCTGCTGACTGAAGTAAAGACAGGCTGGAATGCCAGTCTACACTGAGACTATGAGTGGCAGGGAGAAAGAGATGACACCTTTGAAGTGAACATTAAGTTTTAAGAAAGAAAAGGATGGGGGTGGAATAAGAGCATCTGTGTGGCAGAGACACTATAGATTCACCAAATTCTATTTTTACAGCTGGACTACATTTCCTAGCCTCCTTTGCAGTTGGCTGCACCCATGTGACTGAAATCTGGCCAGTGAATGTACATAAATGATGAGCACTTTCACTGAGGTCTTCCACTCACATCTCTGCTCTTACCTTCCAGTTAGACCAAAGGAGCTGTGAGATGGTGAGAGACTGTGCCTAAGTATGGAGCAGAATCACCAACCCCTGCCCCATGGACCCTTGTTCACTTACAACTTGAGGAAGAATAAACATGTATTGGGTTAGCCCCTAAAATTTGGAGTTGTTTGTTACCACAGTGAGCCTACTGTGACTGATAAACAGTGATAACATGTGATAATATATGGTGTTTTAGAAGTTTGGAGCTGGAGGATTCCAGAGAAATTTATTAACCTAGTCCCTGCATCTCAAAAAGAAGAAAACTGGTCCATCTATTAAATGAGATGTAATATGGTCTCTGGGGCTTCCCTGGTGGCTCAACTGGTAAAGAACCTGCCTGCAATGTGGGAGACCTGGGTTCGATCCCTGGGTTGGGAAGATTCCTTGGAGAGGGGAAAGGCTACCCACTCTAGTATTTTGGCCTAGAGAATTCTATGGACTGTATAGTCCATGGAGTCACAAAGAGTCAGACACGGACACGACTGAGTGACTTTCACTTTCAGAATGAGCTTTACAAGGAATATGTAATAACATGAAGACAAGACAAAAATGACTTAATACTTCAAAAACAGAAAAACAGAAATGATTGGAAGGAAATACACAGGATTTGGGTTGCAGGCCTATGGGTGATTTTTGTTGTTGTTTTCTCCTGTTTTCCTGAACTGAAAACATTCTACTTTTATAGAGGAAAAATAAAACATGCAAAACGCCATGGTAAGGTTGTCATTGGATGAACTCGAGTCTTTGGGGGCCTCGGACACTGGAGAAAAAGGCTTAGTGCATGAGGGTTTCCCCCTCCATTCTACTGGCTCTCCATCCAGTCAGTCCCCATCCCTCAGACTTCCCACCTCAGAGCCGGGCCAGCAGGGAGCAGAAGCCCGGGGGCCGCCCCGGCCCAGGACTCACTTGCTAACGCAGTCCTCCCTCTTGTTGTAGGCGTGGATGGTTCCCAGGCCCTGCATAGACGAGGTGACGTGGGAGAACCAGGGGGACCGGCTGATGTTCTCCACCTTCTTCAGTTCCTGGATTCCTCTGTGGAAGACGCTGCAGGGAAACCAAGAGAGCCCCAGATAGGGTTTCCCAGGGCTCCCCTTGGCTCACACAAACCCAACTGGGCGCTCAAGACAAATTTAAGATGGCCGGTACCACCGAACACGGGGGGGAGGGGCTGTTCTCCTCCGGGAGCAGCCATCCCTGTGTGTCAGGGTGGGAGGGGCTCGGAAATTTGAGCCACTGCTTCCTGCATTCTCAGTTCTGAAGGCTTCCTGCAGCATGAGGGTCTCAGTGCACGCGCTGTGACTCTAGTCTTTCCAAAGACTAGAGAGTTTCAGATCCTAAATACAAGCCAACCACTTTGGGGTGCCCAACCAAATAAAAAGGGCTGTCCCGATGGCTCAGTGGGTACAGAATTCGCCTGCAATGCAGGAGACACAGGAGACGAGATTCCTGGGTTGGGAAGGTCCCTTAGAGAAGGACATGGCAACCCACTCCAGTATTCCTGCCTGGGAAATCCCATGGACAGAGGGGCCTGGCCGGCTACAGTCCAAAGGGTCGCAAAGAGTCAGACACACCCGACTGACTACACACACAACCAAATAAAAAGGAATCTCTTCCAATTCTAGAGGAAAATCTGAATCTGGCATATCAACTGCCAGTGTGTGGTCTTCTAAAGGCAGTTTCAAAGGTAATTTTGAGCAGTATTTGAGCATCATCTCCTCAGGAACTGACTTTAAAACCAGACTCTTCACAGTATGTAACTCCCCCTGGGCCCCAGTGAGTGCGAGACCGCTGCCCTCAGCACGCACAGTGGCAGCTGATCCATGACAGTGAATCCGACCCAGGGCAGAGGAAGGGAAACCTCGTTTGTTCAGAGTTCAAGTGAGTTAGTTAGAAACATCGAATAATTCAGTCTGGATCAGCCTGATCTGGCCTGTCTTACAGCATACAAGAATGCAGTGCAGAGAAAAACCTTTTGCAAAGTAAATAAAAAACACAGAGAGGAGAACAGACAGGAACGAAGGTCAGACAAACACGTGGATTGTAAAAACTAAGACTAGTCCAAGGAATCCTTTTTCTTAATGAGATGCGGCACCCACGACGTGGGGGATTCTCCGGTGGCTCAGTGGTAAAGAATCTGCTTGCCAATGTAGATGTAGGAGACATGGGTTTGATCCCTGGATTGGGAAGATCCCCTGGAGGAGGAAATGGCAATCCACTCCAGTATGCTTGCCTGGAAAATCCCATGGACTGAGGAGCCTGGCCGGCTACAGTCCATGGGGTCACAGACACTCAGCGACTGAGCAGGCACACACCTAGGACAGGTCATATCTGTAAAAAGACCTGCGGACATCATATTTATTAGATCATCACAATAAACCCTTGAGGCCAGACACGGAGCCCATGTGTCCTCTCTCAGAGTCACTGAGTGGGCAGTGGGAGACTGAAGTGACAGCCCAGCTCCCCCAACTCCCAGGGTGCATGTGCTAGTTTCCATGGTGATGCCAGCTTCAGCTAAGGATGCAGAGTCTGCCTCTCCACCCATGCGTCCCTGCACTCACATTTCCCACTGTTGGCTGGCTCATCCATGGACTTGATCCACAGCCTCGAAATATCCAAAACCAAACCCGTAATCTTGATCACCCTCAACTGTGTCTCCTCCTGTGTCACTCATATCTTCACATTGCTCCCCATCTTGGGTGCATCCTTGGCCTCTCCCATCCCCTAACCTCAGTGGACTATCTTGGAAATGGCTTCAGGATTCACATGTTTTCTGCCCGGTCTGCTGCTGCCTCTGTCTCATCTCTCAGTCAGACTCTATCCTGCAAGAGTCTCCAGTTCTAGAGCCCTTCTCCAATCTTTCTGAAGCTTCATCCACCCTCCACACTGTGGCCAAAGCAATATTTTGCAACCCCAACTCTGAGTGTGGTATCCCTGTTTACGGGTGGATGTGGGTCCAGGATTTGGGGGCTGAATCCTTTGCAATCTGGGGGACCCTCTTCAAGATGCTGTGTGTCCAGTCCAAGGCAATTATATTGAGTTTTATTGAAACTCAAAGTCTGTATAACATTTAGGCGGCCTAGTCTCATCTGATCGTTGTGAGAACACCTTTGGAAGAGGGCAGGCGCATGTTTGATGACTACCATGTTAGAGATGAGGAGACTGAGGCCTGCAGCATTCCTTTGACTTCTCCAAAGTCCTTCAGCTAGTTGTGCAGCAGAGTTGGGACTCTGGTGCAAATTTCATCTGATCTCCAATCCTTAGCCCTCACACAACACCACCAGCTGCCAGCTGAGAACTCCAGCTCACCCAGGACAGGGCAGAGCTGGGTTTCCTGGTAGACCGGGACAGATGTTACCCTCCCGCTTTTCCCTAGGGTGGGTGAGAAGGTAGGCACAGGGCCCTCTCAGTGCCAAACAGCTGACCACATCAGTGGTCAGGTGGGGCTACTTCTCAGAGCTCAGAGAGACTGAGTACTGGTCTCCTCTCTCCTCCAGCAGCAGAAACCGAAGAGCCCCATGGTTAAGAACATAGCATCAGTCAGAGAGCAACTGCTGTTGCTAGTTTCCTGGCCTGGGACCAGTGACTAAACCTCCCAACCCTGTCCACCTCTCAGCATGGCTCCGAGGCTCAAATGCCTGATGTATGCCGAGCACTTAGCACAGCACCCAAGTCAACAAGTTCTGGCACTCAGAGAAGACAGCAAGGACTCAGCACCACCGGATACCACCCAGTCCCTCACAGGTTTTGTGTGCTCTGCTTTAAACAGCACATCGACCTACCGTAACAGAATGAAGAAGCCTACAGCCAGGAAGGCCAGGACTAAAAGGACAGCAGGAAACACAGCGGCCAATATCACGAGAATAAACAGCACCATAAAAAACTGCTGCAGAAAGTTCTCGGCGTGAAACGGCAGCCTCACATCCAGCTCGTCCATATCCTTGGAGAAGCGGTTCATTAGTCTGCCAGTAGGCGTCCTGTCAAAGAAGCTCATGGGGCTCTCCAGGATCTGTGGGCAACCACAGAGAGTCAGGGTCAGGTGGAGGCCTGCCCAGTGCCTGGGATCGCGAACCAGGCCTGAGTTTCCTTCCGGGCCGACATCCTGAGAAAGTGAGGCTGCGGCCACTGTGGAGGAGCGTGACAGGGGAGGGATTCAGCCTCCATGAAGGATGGAGGGATTTTGTGCCCCAGGGCAATAAAAAGTCAAGTTCCACTGTCCCTATGCAGGCCACCCGTGTGCTCCAGCCAAGGACCTCCCCGGCTGCCGGGGAATAAGGAGGGGATCCCAAGTTCTCAAGAGATGCTCTCTGGGCCTGAGCTCACTGGCTCCATGGCAGAGTCCTCAGGAAGAACTTCCTGACCACCCTCACCTTCACCCCCAGCCCTGCCGGGCCATGACACGCCTTCAGCTCCCCAGAGTTTGCCTTTGTGGTTGATAATTAGCTATGGGAGACTCAACAGTAAGCTTGGTGAGCAACTGTGTCTGCCCCAGAGCCCAGCACAGCGTCTGGCGCATCGCAGGTGATCGGTACAAACCCCACTGACTGATGTACCAGGATATGCATGCAGCCCCCAGGGCAAGGGGCAGGGGGACTGTACCTTGTCAAACACTCGGTCATGCAGGCAGGAGGAGGCCATCAGCGTGGTCTTCGTGAACATGAAGCCTTTGGTGATGCCAAACACCAGCATGGACACCATGCTCCCTGTGTACACCCACTGGTACACCCTTGGCCCCGAGTCTGCCAGCACCGTGCCCACCTCACACGTGCTCCTGTTGCTGTGAGGCCCACACATCATCTTGGGAGGAAATCAAGAAGCACCAAGAACTGATCAGCCGTCAAAAGAATGGGAAGTTTCCAGAGAATGTTCCCAGGGAGAACAAACTAAACGGAGGTGCATAAATGTTAAGAATGAATCAGGCGGTCAAGTCAAGTCAGTTCCCTGTGGGGCTCTTGAACTTTGTGTGGGTCCTCCTGCTGGGTCTCTGGGATACCAAGGGCCCCTGGCTGACGAAGCTCAGCACACTCAGTGGAAAAAGCACAACAGACAGACCAGACCTGTACAGGGCAGTCGTCTTGGAAACCAGCAGTGCCTCAGGAGACCAGAGGTGATGCTGGGCCAGGAAAATCATAGAAGCAACAGCATCTGGATTCCATAGGCTGGCTGTGCAGCCCTCAGGCAGACCAGTCAAGTCGGGGAATCAGGGACCCGAAGGCAGAAGCCACCTGGCCTTTGGGGAGACTCAGGAGCATCTCTGTAGGAGGGGTCAGCCCCAGGGTCCTCCTTTCTTCCTTTTCTCGGAGCACACCCAGGAGGGCACTGGTTCACCTGTCCTGGAATTCCCAGGGGGTAGGAGGGAGTCTGATGAACCAAAGACTCTGGGAGGATCCAAAGTGACCCCACTTGGCTTTATCCTGCCTTGGGAGAACACGTTTTTGCCTCCATTTCTGGGGAGAGGCCACCTCCTCCTCCTCCCCCCGAGAAATTGGCAGTTTGATTTTTCTCTGAGCTGTGTGCTAAAAGTCAAGACTGCCTTTGGGGAGCAAACAAGCATCTTCTTTCTAAATGCCATTTTGCTGATTATAGCCCTAGCGGAAATGTAAACGAGAGGTGGTGGCTGATGGATGCACATCCATAAAAGCCAGAGCATCTCTGGGGAGCTAATCGACCAAAGGACCAGCTTGAAGGGGAGGCTTCACTATGCTGTGGGCCGTGTCCTCGGTGTCTGGGTGTGGGGCCAACGCGTGGGTTGGCCGTCACGGCTGCCGCCCAGTTAGCATAGCACTGGCCCACTGTGGAGGCTTCACTCTGACTAACACCCTGGGCTCTCCAAAGGAAAAGGCTCTTCAGGAGCAAGCAAGGATCTGGAGGAATGTTCCAGAGGTGCTTTTCTTTCTGCAAAGTGCAGGCCGCCCCCACCTGAGACTGGTCTCAGGGAGCTGTGCGGAACTCCAGGAGGGCAATCCCATCCTCTCCTCTGCCCGTGTCTTCCCAAGGCCTCCTCACTTTGGTTGTCATAGCAACAGAACTATACCAAAATGTAATCTTGGAGGATGGGGAGACAACCTCACAGTATACCCTGGGGGCTCCAGAAAAGCTTTGAAACCATGGGCCAAAAGCTGGGAGAGTTTCCAGCAGGCCTGAGGGAGAGTAGACTTATCTATCAGTCCTCAAGAGGGGCCTGGCCTGGATGCAAGTTTGGGAGGCAGGGAGAGGCCCGCACGGGCCCTGCAGCAGACCCAAGCTGACCTTCACATGTCCTCTTCCTTTAGAGGGTCTTTGGGGAGCCAAACCAAGTGGAACCCACTGACATCAGACAGTGTCCGTGATGAGATGTCAGTTTCTCTTCAGAGGCCAGAAGATGGAAATCTGCGTTAGGCTTCCCCAGTCCCTCCCAGACTCTCCTCGGAGGTCCCTTACAACAGAGGCTGCAAAAAACTGACCTTATCCTGCCTGTGCATGACTCCAGACAAGCGCATTTGCCTGGCACAAGCTTTTTAGCCAATCCTTTAAAATTCAAAAGTGGCACATACAAATTCAGATGCCCTGCTTGTCTTGAAAGATCAAAGGGGATTGCGGGAGTTGTAAGCCGCTGACCTCGGTCTTGTGGCGGGGGCTGCGGGAGGCTCACTGTGTTCTGACTGTCTGTCAGCAACGGACTCGACACTTGCTGGAGCCAAAGGGGAACTCACCTGTGAGCCCTTGTCTAACCAGACACCCAGCCACCAGTTGCTGAAGGCAGAGCTGCCGATCATCAAGAGGAAGAGGGACACCACGAAGAGAGAGAGCAAGTACCCTGCAGGGGAGGAGAGAGGGCCAGGGGTTACAGAGGCCACCGGGCAGCAGTGGGCTCCTCTTCCTCGGGGTCCAACCCTGGCGGGGAAAATCGAAGCCTATAGGGAAAGGGCTTCCACCCTGGGAACCACTTTCTAGGCTGACGTGACAAATCTGAGCATTAGGTCCCAGAAACCCCAATGGGGACATCTATTCCACCTGGTTGGAAAATGGATCCAAATGTCAACATATTTAAAAAAAAAACTCTATTCACTGTAATAGAAGTGACTCAAAGTCTTTAAAACAAATTTAAAAACCCGGTCTTGCTGGGGAGTGACAAGAAATGGAACTATAGGTATCTTTTGCACATGGCAGTGATTCTTGCCCTGAAGGCAGGCAACGAGTGGATGGCGCCACACTCAGAGATTAGAGTGCAAGGTTACACAAGCACCACAGCCAGGTCACGCTGCTGCTCGTTCAGTTTCAATAAATAGCTTCTGGCAGTTTTAATGGAGATAAAGGATGATTCAATTTAAAAGGCATCTTTATCAGACTTTGGATTATAAGGGGAAAAAAATAAAAGCACTGATAAACGACCCTAGCATAAAGAGAGCAATTGTTAAAGAAATCATAAAACATGAACCCAACAGTTTAATAATTTGTAATGCAAATTAAATCAAGAAACCCGTTGTTTTCTACCAAACCTCCAGAAGCCTTAATGTACGTGTGATATGTTTTCCAGGTCACAGTTCCTTCTCGGGGGGACTCAGTCTGGATGAGCTGGTGCAGAGGAACTGTGGAGACAAACACAAGTCCTGTGACACCCCCAGGGGGTGTCTCCACCCCCACCACTAAGGCCAGTTGCCATCCTTCCTTCCACTCGCCCTATGCTTTAAAATTCCCAACACACTTTTGCTCATTTTATTCTGCTTGGTCCTCATGACAGCCTAGTGAGGCAGGTGACTTCAGTCTCCTGAGACATATTTATTAAGCAACTACTATGTGCTCAGCGCACTGCAGTCCATGGGATCGCAAAGAGTCGGACACGACTGAGCGATTGAACTTGAACCGATCTGCTCAGCTCTGGGGAGACCAGGGTTGTCTTTGTCTAGCTCTACAGAAGCAGATCCCAAGGAGGCTGTGAACACATGCAGTTTACTCCAGAGCTAAAGGGTATAGGGAAAGGAAGTCAACAGTAAAAGGTGTCTCATCAAGGCAGCGTGCCCTGCCATCTCCCCCGACCACTTCCATGGGCGATGATAGCTTACCTCAGCACAGAAAACTCTCAGACTGGGGCACAACTACATCTCAGAGGTTTATCACATGATCAGTGAGATCTGGGATGTTTCTACGACAATTCCCATTGGCATCGGGTAAGGGCTCCCCCTAGGGGGTTAATTCCCCAGAGAGGAGCTCCCAGAGAGCTCCGGGCAAAGGGCTGCAGGTATGAAATGCCAGCTGGGAGTTGGGCTGTGTGCCGCAGAAGTGCTGAGGGTACCCGTGCCATCTACTACGGGCCAACAAGAAGGCCCCCACCACGGATATCACACCGTGAGAAGAGACGAGGGCTTCCTCCCAGGTGGGTCCCTGGATCCTGCCACGTGGCTCCCCCAAGTCCTTTCCATTTTTCAAGGTGTAAGGGCAAAGGACCACCAAGCTTCCACTGGAGCAACGTCCAGAGGTGCAGGGATGAGCTCCCAGCAGCCAGGAGTGAATGCATGTCTCCCCGCTCTCCAGCATGAGAGGTATGAGAATGTCGGCTCCGAAGCAGCATCCTATGCTTATACACAGAGATGACTGGAGCCTGACAAGGGGTCCCCCTGCGCAGGTCTCTTGGTACCCTGCCCCGGCAAGGAGAGCTCGCATCTCACAGGTGCCTCTGTGAACAGAGCTGCCATTATCCCCTCTGCCTGAGAATGCTTGCTCGAGCGTCTTTAAAATGTTCAGTCTGACTTTCGCTCATCATCGTATCTCCCTCTGGGGCTGCGGCATGCAGGGGCCACCTTGATGGGTCAGCAGAGCCTAATGAACAGTATCCTGGGGCGTTAAAGGAGCTGTCGGACCCCCTTGCAGTCCCAACCCAGTCAGCTCTGCTGCTGACACTGCACACCTCTGCAGGTTCTGCCACCTTCAGTCCTTCCATTCCTACAGCTCTCAGAGCATTTATCTTCACACCTTCCCTTTCCTCTCCAGAGAAGCGGGAGGGGAGTAAGGAGGAGGAGAGGAGCAGGGTTTACTCTCCCCCTAAGACCCCAAATCCTTAGTAGCCTGGAGCTCTCCTGGGAAAGCATGGAAGAGACTACAAAGGCCCCATTTCAGCCTTGGCCGCCTCCAGAGCGATAAAAATACATTGTCCAAATGGGCATGCGTTTGTCACAAGCACCATTAATGGTGCCAACTTCCGTCGATGTGAAGACTCACATTTCTTTCCCACATTTTAACATCTCTGAAATCAGGATGTGCCCCATTCGGTAGCATGCCATATCATTTAATTGGCAGAGACTTTTCTTAGTGGTACATAAAATGATGCTGTTCTTAAAATAGATGGCATCTTAAATGTGATGAAATATACTAAGGTTTTATTTTCAGCCACACATTATTGAGGGACCTTGCTGTGGGCATTTTTAGGAAGGTGCATTTTGATTCCTGTCTTCTCAGTGCCCATCGAGGGGCAGGGCACAGAGCAGGTGCTCAACAAATGTTGAATGGATGAAGGGATGAAAGGCAACAGAGTCTAAGAAGGAGAAGGAGCTTGACCAGCCTGGTCCTTTCTAGGTTTATCTCCCACATCTCTTCTCTCTGCATTCCTGGAATTACCTGTTATCCTCGACTCCAAATCCCCTTGCTTCCCCCACCTTTTCACCAGGGTGTCCTGGGCAAACTCCTACGTATGCTTAAAGGACCAGTTCAAAGGTCACCTCTTCTGTGACACCCTTCCTAATTTCTTACTCCCACTTCAGCTCCCTATTACTCTTATCACAGGTGCCCATGATTATCCTTTCACCTATGGCCCTTACCAGATAAAAAGATCCTGAAGACAGGGGCAGTCTAGCTTAGTGACTTGCATATAGTAGAATGCTGAGTCCTTATTTGTGGGAAGAATGAATACCCTTATTCCACTTCGATCTCTTCTCTGCTATACAATTCTTTCTCAACACTCAGCGTAAAGACTGGGAAACATCTCATCTCCTGTGTGTGCGTTGTTTTGATTATGCACATAATCTCTTTGCATTGTTTTGACCTTTCAAATAACAACAACAACTAATAACAATAATAACTATATGTCAGGCACTGTGCTCGTCATTCTATGTAGAGTTTCTCTTGCAATCATTGCAAGAACCTATGAAGTTAGTACTCTCATTTCCCCTGTTTTATGGATTAAGAAACTAAGATTCAGCATGGTCAAGTATCTTGCTTCAAAGTCCTAAAACAGATAAGTGGTCGAGTCAGAATTCAAACTCAGGGAGTTGAACCCCAAGGCTCACATTACAATAAACCACACAATTCCAGCTGCCCACAAAGGACAGCATGCCTGTACTTCTCTCTCCCAAATGGTAGATGCCCAACAAATACTTAAGAGTATGTAACTGAGGGAACGAAGAGTAAATACCTTTTATGTCTACAAATTCTGATTCTGTTTCAGATTCTTTTCCTTCACGTTTCTCATCTCCTGGAGCCAAAACTAGGGTGAGAAATAAAGAAAGATCTGTGTCCACTCATGAGCCATGAGCACTAAGAGAGGTGTGATGGGAACTCTGATTGTACCAGCGTCTTCATTTCTCTCAGCAGGGCTCTCCTTAAGGGCTTCCACCGCCGCTGCATCGTACATGTGCTCAGGATCCTAGAGACAAAATGAAATCCCTCTGAAAACGAAACGACAGAACTTCCCCGGGCCAGAAATTATGAGGGAAGGCCCCCAGTCTCTTTCACCCAAGCAGGGAGAGACTTACCTTGAATTGCAACCCACGGAGATTGTGAATCAGTTTTGCATAGCGTCCCCTCTCCTCCATTAACTCCCTGTGGGTCCCCTTTTCACAGATCTCCCCGTCTTCCAACAAGATGACTTCATCACAAGACTCTAAGAACTGCAGGAACATTAAAGCAATCTACAGTGAGCTTCTGTCTTGGAAGAGAGGGAAGAGCACGGTGTTGGACTCCTATCCAGTAGCGTCCTGGGCTCATGTGACCCAGGGGTTCCCGATATTGGCAACACTGATATTGAAGGCCAGATAATTCTTAGCTGGGGGTGAGGTGGGGACTGGCCTGTTCACTGCAGGGTATTTAGCAGCCTTTCTGGCTTCTTCCCACTAGATGTTAAGAGCACCCCCACACCCAGGTTGTGACAAGTAAAAGTGTTTCCAGACATTGCCCGATGTCCACTAGGAGGTAAAATGGGCCCCAGTGGAGAAACACTGACTGAGTGCCTGTGTGTCTCGTGAAAGCAAAGGGGGCCTTTGGTTGTCACTGTGAAGCACATTGAATCTTCCTCTGCCATTGCTCCCTACATGAGCCTCCTTGCTAAGAAATCTGATCACGGGAACTTGAAGTGTGAAATTAACAAGGTCACTGAAGCCATGACTTGGTGGAGAAGAGAAGTATGACCTCAGCGATGGCTCCCCTCTGTTGCAACACTACAATCCCACCTCACCATCCTTATCCAGCCCAGGAGATGCAGCCCACAGCACAGTCCCTGGCCTCCAGGCCACATTACCTGGCTTGAGGAGTTTACACCACCTTTATCTGTACCTTTAATGACAGCATCCTACGTTTTGCCCAAAGCACTTCTGTTTTTCTAATTTGAGTTCCTTTCATTTCTATATTATGTCTGAAATCAAAGAGCTGCTAAGCAGAGTTTCCTTTCATTTTGGAATGAGACTAAGCTCTCCCCATAGGATCAGCCCGTCTAGGGACAGGAAGACCCTCCTAGAGGTGGACAAGATGCTATGAGATCTAAGACAGTTCAGCCTGAACAGGGTTTGCAATTCAAGTAAGAGGTCTTCCCTTGTACTTTGGGGTTCACACAGGTCAAATCTGCCTTGATGCTCTTGACTGAAACCCTGAAAGAAGTAGCTACATTTGGTCACTGTGCATCTATTGGGGTTTTGTGGGGAAGAAGCCAAAGGGCAACAGTTTTTCTTGGCCTCCGAAAGCTCCAGTCTTTCTGCTGCCTTTGGACTAACTGCCTGATTCCATGTCCACTTTCCCAGACAGCCCAAGGAGGAATAGCTGGGTCTTAATATCCAGTTGAGACCACTTTCTGACAGAAAGTCTCCTCTCACCATCGCACAGCATCTTCTAACTTTCAAAGCCTGATCTCATCTCCTCTCTGTCTCCCACAATCCTATCAAGAAAGTAGGCAGCATGATTATCAGCCCATTTTCCAGATGGAGAAACTAAGGCACAGATGTGAGCGCACACATCCCAGCCCCTGACACTCCTGGTGAAGCCCCTGTGGCCACTGAGCTGCCAGTTCTCTCCAGTGAGACGGAGGGTGATCTGTGCAGCTTTGTTCTGCAAACACAAAACCTGGCCCTGGGTTGGATGTCAGTGGTCGACCGCTGGCCTCATTTCATTTGTTTCCTCAGATGACAGAAGAGCGATCATCCAGTCTGAGCACCCAAAAGCGTCCAGATTGCCTGTGGACCCCCAAGTGAAAGTAGCTGCAGAAATGTTCTGGAAAAGCCCAGGGGCTTCAGGTCCGCCTCTGAGCCCCTCCTTCCCATAATGGATGACCAGATTGAGACTCCAGTGCCATCTAGTGGCTGCCTGTATTTCCAACACGCAAAAAGTAAGATGAAATGACCTTGGTGAAAGAGTCTCTCAGGAGGCTGAGCCTCCTGGGATCTAGTCTGAGGTCATTCTGCTGCTGAGGTTCAGAGACTCTGCCAGGGCCAAGGTCACGTTGTGTCTCTTGAGGACTCCTGCAAAGACAGCTCTGACCCACATCCATCGGGCCCTCCAGGAGGACAGCCCTTCCCGCTGCCCGTGGTCTCCAGGGACTAGCGCCTCACTGGGCAGAGCTGTGGTCACTACATTTAGCTCCTGAGCTGGACAAGAGCCTGTTCTGAGTCACCTCATGGGGGCCCAGAAGAAACTCAGCCTTCTCCACACCCTGCCCCTGCCTAGCAGAGAAACAAGGAGCTCTTATCTCATCCACCCAGCTAAAATGCTTTCTGGAGGTGACGGACACCACTCGGATAAACCCCATATGCTAAATTCAGATACTTGATGCTTCTTCTGACACCTCTAACCTCAGCACAGAGAGGCAGAGGTTGGGGCAGAGCCACAAGTATAGGAAGGCCTGGTTTTCCTGGTCCTTGAAAACCTGGCCCTCTGTGGCTAGACCTTTTGGCCACTGACAGAGGAGCCTAAAGATGCTGGCTACTGCATCCCGTAACCATGGCAACTTCACGTGCTGTCAGCTCTGAGCCCTCTCCCACCCCCACCCCACCCCGGCTTGTCTTATCGTTGCAAAGGCCGGGAATCCCATCTCTTACTCCTAGTTTAACATATCCCCCCCGGTGGCCAAAGAGTCAGAAGGTAAGACTTCTGCTGCCTCTGCTCCAACTGACTTCTCAACTACAGTCCATCGCTGGGGGCTCTCTCCTCCAGCAACACACACACGCACATACACACACAGATGCACAGAGCACACCTCTGGGGACTCATTTACCTATTCACTGTAGATAAGTCAGGACCAACCTGACTTATCTCAGGGTGGAGAGGGGTCCTGAACCCTTTCCGTGGGGCTGACACAGTAAGTACTCTCCCCACTCAGCCAAATTCCCAAGCTTATTCAGAGAGTTCAGTCAGTCCCGTTCCTCAGCAATATTTATGTGTATAAGCCTGAGAGTGGCTCTGAGCAGGGAGAAGCATCTTGCCTTGGCCCTGAAGTCCTAGTTTTCAGCCCCTTTCCCCTGGGGAGTGATACTAGGGGCATCTGAACCCCAGTTAAGCATTCATCATCTCCTGTCACCCCCTGCCCCTGGCCTCAGGCCTGCCCCGCCCTTGATGGAGGAGAGAATGGTCTAAATGTTCCTACCTGGCTTCCCACCTCCCCACCATCAGTGATCCAGAGCTGGAGGAGGTGCCCCATGTCAACCCCACAGGTAGGGGTCAGGTGTTCCTGGAGAATTTCCCTCTGATGGATGGTCTTGGCTCCACTGAACCCAAAGGCAGGGTAATGGAGGCCGAGCACAGAGAGGACTGGGCAGGGCTCCACACAAGCCTGGATGGCCAGGGACCATCACAGTGTCACCTGCCCTTTCCCTGACCTGGTCCAGGTGAGGACTGCAGGTCTAGGCAGAAGAGAAGTCTTTGTGAGCATTAGATACCACACCCATTTCATGACCTCATGGGTCCTGCTGGTCCCAGTCACCTGCAGCTGGTGGGTCACCAGGACAACGGTCTTCCCCCTGAGCGCCTTCTTAATGCACTCCTCAAAGACGTGCTTCCCCACGTGGGCATCCACGGCTGACAGCGGGTCGTCCAGCAGGTAGATCTCATGATTCGAGTAGATGGCACGGGCCAGGCTGATCCTCTGCCTCTGCCCCCCAGAGAGGTTGAGGCCCCGCTCCCCGATCTGTGGACAAGGGCAATGCTACGGTCCATCATCAGGCCCCATCTCCCACCCCACAGTCCTTGGGGACCAGGAGCTTCCCGGAGACTCTTCAGCAGATGGCTCATCACCATAGTCCAATTCCTCCACCGCTTCCAGGAACGCCCTGGCCACACCAGGTACCCTGGGAAGTGGGAGGCTTCACTTCTACAGGAAGCCTGGCGGGCAGTGGCTAGGGAAATGCTCCTTCCAGCATTGAGTGAGGGGTACCTGGCTCACAATACTGCCACCCCAGTGTAGTCCTCCCCATGGGGAGGGCTTCATCTTGACCAGTAGCACCAGGGGGCATTGTTGAGCAGGAATCTCTCATTGTGGAGCAGGGAAGCCAGTGGACAAGTGAACAGGAGGGAGAAGTGGCTGGGAGCAGAGGGTCGAGGAGGAGGTATCTCTGTCCACTTGTGGATCAACTTCTCACTCCCACTAAGCAACTCTAAGCTCTATGAAGACAAGAGACATTTTTGCCTTCTTCATTATTACATTCTTAAGGCCTGGCACCACGCCTGGCCCAGAACAGGTGCTCAGCAAACATTTGCTGATAAGGTGAAAAGCCTAGGTTGCCTACTTGAGGGGATTCTACACAACTGACCCCAATGTGAGCCTCCAGGAGTTCAGCCAGGCGTTGGACTGAGCACTAGGGCAGGACACATGAAGTCAGACAAGAAAAGTTCCCTCTCTACCGGGAGCTCAGATCTTAGCAGGGGTTGGTAGGTTTAGTTATACACATAGTAATGGCACAAAGGAGATTTTAACAAGTGTCAACTGAGAAGCATAAACTAAGTGCTTTGGGGTATATTACTTGAGACTCTGGGATGCAGGAAAGCCTTCCTCAAGGGGATGGATTTGGAGTGGGAACTCAAATGGTGGTAATTGGCAGAGGCAGAGGTCTAGAGCCTGGATGGTGAGTGCACAGCTAGGTAAGTACATAGGGGCAGGTAAAAGCAAACACTGGGAGGTGGCCAGGGCTCCAGTGGTTGTAGTGGCTGTTCCCTTAATGCAGGCACATTACAACACCAGCAGAGAATGACAGCGTGCTCTGAACAGGGCTTTCAGCAGGATGCAGAGGGCCCACTGGGATGGGGAGACAGAAGGTGGCCTGGTGACTCCCCTCAGTCACCTGAGCTGGAAGGCTCAGCCCCCACCCTTTAAGTGAACACCCTTTAGGGGAGATATTTGGAGATGACCTTTACATTCCTGGGGCAGGTGGGACCAGCAAAGCAAGAAGGGGCCCGTGAGCATCCAGCCACAATGCTGTACCCCCAACTTCTGACTTTGGAGGACAAGCCAGCCCAGGAAGTGGGGAAGCAGGTTTTGCTAGAAACCATCCCTGAGATGGCAGACAAACTGGAAGTGACCCCAGGAGTGACCAGGTGGAGCCCAACCCAAGTGGAGCTGGTGTCACATCCATTGTAATATCTCCCAGGAAGGGTGGAGAATACAGGATGGTAGAGCCTGACTCTCCTGGGACCCTTCAGTCCTCTGGGGCACCTGGATATGATGGAGCCAGAGCCTGGGTCCTCTTCAGCCCAGTGGACCTGGCATTTGAGCGACTGTGCACTGCTGTGGGGCTGAGCTCTGGGTTCTACTCACCTCGGTCAGGTCTCCATAAGGAAGGCTGCTCAAGTCCTCCTGGAGAGCACAGACGTGAACTGCGTGCTGATACCTGTGGGAACAAAGCTCAAGGTCAGCATGGTGAGAAAGACCCCACATCCATGCAGCCCAAGGTGGCTCAAAAGGCACACTGGTGTCATGGGCAGGCAAAGAGGTGGCTAGTTGCTTGATCTTTGATGGCCAAGGGCAACTCCCTCTTGACTTCTTCCTGCCTATCTGATGCAGAGTTGACTCGGGAGGGTCCCTCCACTCACAGGCTTCCCACCATTTGAGAAAGATGAAATCAGTGCACACAAGACCTCTGAAGAGAAAATTACTCATGGGGGTCAGAGCATGGAGTCACCGGTGAAGGCTGAGGTCACTGGAGACCTCCCAGAGGATGCAAGACTGCTGATGAACAAGAAGATGCTTGTGAGTGGCACCAGCAGAGAGTGAGCAGGCAGATCACACATCTGCACCAGGTCCTGGAAGCACTTGGTGCCCTGAGCATTGAGCCCATGTGTCAACTTCAGGGCTGCTATACCTGGTGACTGAGACCAGTAGCTTTGGAATCAGAACAACTTGGTTTGAATCCAGTTGGGTAACCTTGAACAAATGACTATACCTCCCTGATCCCCACTCTCCTTTCTGTACATTAGGTTAATAACTCATTGGGTTGGGAGCAGTGGGAATGTTGTCTGGTGCTCAAATTCTCCATCAGCAATAGTTACAACTAAGTTATCACCTTGGCCAGTCTTTGACTATGAGACTCAGGCTGCTTAGGACATCTTCATCTTCTTGCCACCTCCACTCCCATCTTAAACTTCCTCCCACCTTCCTGCTTCCTGTGGTCCTGAGAGTCTCAATATCCATCCCAAGAGCAAAACCTCTGCTAGAGATGCCACATACAAAGGGTCCTCAGTCCATCCTTCCAGGCCCAATTCAAGTGCCACTCTCTCTTCCGTCTTGTGATCTCTGCTGCCTCTGAATGGTCCAGCACAGTCTCGTGCCCTTGCATATTCCTTCTTGGCCCATTGTCATTTCTGTGCGTCTCCTACCACCCATTCCAGACTTGAGCACTTGAAGGCCAAAGATACATCTGAGCCACCCTGGTGGCTCCCATGGCCATGCACAGTCCTGTGTCTTGCAGGTATTTGGTAAGTATTTGCATTCTGATGCCCTAAGAGATAAAGACAAGAATCCCTCCCCCTAGTCTGCCTCTGTGGAGAGAAGCTGTTCGAGACAGGGCTGGGAGGAGGCAGAGGAAAAGGCAGGCAGGGAGATGCTGGCAAGAACAGTTTGGCCAGTGCTAAGGACTCCCTGACTGAGCCTCTTGACAGCAGGATGTCACGACCAGGGACAAGGAGGAGAGGCAACATAGCTCTTGCTGAGAACCCACACCCTAGCCAATGCCAGCCAGTAAGACTGGAGTTTGACCTTTGGCAGGTCAACTCTCCTCTCTGGGCCTTAATCTCTTCTTCTGTAAAATGGGGATATAATGCCAGAGTCCCCCAGATTGTTGGTTATGAGACTCTAATAAGAGAATGTACATGGCAACACATCAAACTTGGCAAAGAACCTAAAGAATGTATTTCCAGAGCTTAAATATAACGGCCCTGTATGTGGATTCAAAAATTATGAATTTTGTTTTCATTCCCTTCATGTTGAGGACATCAACAGCAACATGTCCCGAGAGCTCTGGTGTCAGTTAATAGTTTCAGGGTTGATTAATCTCATACCTGCTGCACACAGTTTCAAGGAAAGCTCCTGTTACTTGGCCTAAAGCAAAATTGTCAGATTCCTCCTTCTGCAGTCAGACACCATATGCACTGTGACAGAAAACCTCAGAACATATGCTCTCTGCACTGGGATGGAGTGCTGACTCCATTCATTTCTGGGAGTGTGATCTCAGGTCTGCAGAAGGCACCTCTCCTGAACTCTGGGACCAGCAAGAGAAAAACCAGCACCCATCCACATATGATGAATGTTTAATCAGAACTCATTAAAGAAACCCACTTAGCAATCCTTCCCAGTGACATCAGCCTCTGTAGCAGAGTGTACCAAGCACAAAAGTACTTCACACTTTCAAAGTTAACATTACCTTCGGCGATCATACTTTTCTCCAAATAATATGTTTTCTCTCACATTTCCATGAAAGATCCATGCTTGCTGGGAAACATAGGCCAGAGTCCCATTGACGGCCACGATCCCCTGTTGTAACTGCATCTGAAGCGACAACACGAGAGAGCCCTCAGGAGCCAAGCCTCACTGGCTTCTCCTCCGGGCCCTGCTGCACTTTTGCATGGGTGCATGAGCGTGTGCTAAGTCGTTTCAGTCATGTCCTAGCCTTTGCGACTCTATGGGCTGTAACCCACCAGGCTCCTCTGTCCATGGGATTCTCCAGGCAAGAATACTGGAGTGAGTCACTATGCCCACCTCAATCCCTGGGTAGGACCTTCCCTACCCAGGGATCGAACCCATATCTCCTGTGGCTCCTGCATTACAAGTGGATTCCTTTCCACTGAGCCACCGGGGAAGCCCCTGTGGCACCTCTGCCACACGCTTATCCCATGAGCACAAATTCTGAAGGCATGGAGGGTAACAGGATGTCTCGCCACACACAAAGCCCAGCTGTGCTGACCGAGGCACTCAAACACCTTTGAGAGGCCAGGTGGGAATGTTCCAGAAGGGGCAGAGTTAAGCCCTGTATGCTGGAGGACACAGGCAGTGGGGCTAATGCAGACACACATGCACCTGTCATGTGAGAGCTGATTCTGTTTTCTCTGGAACGTTCCAAAGGAGCAGACCAAGGGTAGAAGTTAGGAGGAGGTAAATTTCACTCCCCTACACCTCAAAACTCTCCAAAGAGGGATCAGGGTGAGGTCCTGAGTCCCCCATCACTGGAGGTATCTGAGTAGAGGCTGGCTCATCTCTTACAGGATTTCGTGGAAAGGATTCATATTATCAGGTGGAGACTTGGGTTGGGTCACCTGTCACGCACCTGCCGACTCTAGGGTTGTCGCAGAGACACACGACAAATCCCAGAGCACCAGGGGCTGAGCAGCTCACCTGCCTCAGTCCCCACCTCTGCCTTCAAGCAGGGAAGGAGCTGTCACTCTTCCTACAAATGAGCCAGCTGAGGCCAGTAGAAGTCCCCCTGTTTGGAGAGGCTCTTCTGTGCCTGGCATTCCCCTGTCTCTACTGCAGGCAAAGGCAGTCCCAGGTCCCAACCTCTTTTGGAGTACAGAGTGAGGGGAAAAGGGACTTCTTATTTTTCCCTGAATGTTTCTCATTCACTTGGGAAGCCTTGGTAACTGTGAACGGTTCATTTACTGAGGATACAGTGAACGGCTTGGCCATTACCCTGGGGTCACACAGTTAGAAATAGCAGACAGGGACAAGAGTCCCCCCCATTCCTACCACGAGGTGTGCTTTGGTTCATGCATTCATTCAGCCCTCCTCCAAGGACCAGCACCTGCTCTGGGAAGACACTGGGGAAATGGAGGTAGATCTAAAGTTCCCATGACTTGCAGGTTCTTGGGTGCTTCCCTGCCAAGCCGCCCGGCTGGCCTTTCTAATCGGCGCAGGCCAAGCATGTCATGAGAAAACTGTGGGTTTAATGACCCGTCTCTCCCTTTGATCAAGATGGAGCTCCAGGCAAGAAAGCTCTCACTACTTCACTCAGCGGGCAAAGCAGAGAGTGTGGGAGGTCCGGCCCCGCAGGCCTGGAGCTGCCAAGCGCATCGACCACCTGGAACTCACTGTTAACCCCAAGTGCGGCCAGGGCCAGGGCCCCAGACTAGGCGGGCGGGGAACCACTCCACCATCACAGCACTCCACACACAGCTTACCTGTCCTAGCAGAGCTGAGATAAGGGAGCTCTTCCCACTTCCGACATTCCCGCAGATGCCCAAGATCTTCCCCTATCAGAAAAACAGAAAAAAGACAGTCACTCTCCCAACTCTTAGAGGGTCACCCCCAAATTGTGCTGGCCAGGCCAGACAGGGACCAATGGGTCACTGCTGGCTCTGTGAGGTGTCAGCTGCAGCTTCACACCCCAACCCTGATACACAGCCTGGGAGGATGCGGGAACCTCAGTTCTAATTGAGTGCCTCCCCTGCACAGCCCAGCAGAGTGCCCGGAAGACTTCAAGAAATCATGTATGAGCACTGATGCGAAACAGCCTGTGCTGGTCTGGGACGCACAGGCCCTGAATGTGAGAGTTGTCCTCTGCCCAGACTCCAGGAAATCAAAGTCAATGGAAGCTAAAGGCTGCACATCCCAGAGGGACAGGGGCAGCCTTGAAGTACAGAGGTCTGGGAGCTTTCTAAAGGTCCTCTTAAAGCATCCTCCCACCATAATATCTCAGTCCAAAATTACTGAGCAGTTATGTTTTTCCAGCATGTTGGGTTCATGGATTTTTCTATGGCTGCAGATTTATTAATTCAACTAGTAAATCATTGTTAAGGCCTGCTTTGTGTCAGATGCTGTTCTGAACCCCAGCAACAGCACAGTGTAGCAAAGAACACAAGAGTTAAGTCTGGGTCTACCCTAATGGAGCTTATGCTTTAGTTAGGCAGACAGTAAACAAGATAATTAAATAAAATATGAAGTACAGCAGATGCATACTGTGGAAACAAATAAAGCAGGCAGGAAATGGGGGTGGGAGACTTACTGGGAAGGTGGACATCTTAGCTTGAGTTCTCCTAGAAAGAGGACCCAAAGCAAGGAGTTGAGTGATGGTAGCTTGTTGGGGAGGGCCAGGAAACACCAACTTTGTTTGGTGTTGGGGAGGAGCCGGATGGTACAGAGGGAAGGTGGCCCATCAAGGGTATGCTGTTGGGTCAGCTCCCACAGGCGGCAAATGAAGCTCGATGCTGCTGGGAAACTCAAGGAATCGTGGAAACTGAGTCTTTCTCCTCCCAGTGGTTGAAGGAATCAGGATAAATACCCCACAGCAAGTGCCTGAGAGCTACTCCCTCGACTGTTGATGTCTTGGCTCATTGAGCGTGGCGGGGAGGGCGCCCAGGTACACAGATGCTGATCTGGCTGTTGGAAGGCGGCCAGGACACACGGGTGGGGCGGTGATAGTACCTGCTACTGGCGATGTCTGAAGAAGACCCGAGGGAGGCGAGGGGTGAGCTGTGCAGCGATCAGCAAGGAGCCACTGCTGGCGAAAGAGGAGGAGGCCCTGTGGAGACTCTGAGGTTGGCACAGACCCACTCAAGCAGCGATTGCAATGCCGTGGTTGCAACATCTGGAACATTCTCATTAAGACCTGCCCCCAGGGATTCCCTGGTGGCTCAGTGGTAAAGAATCTGCCTGCCAGTGCGGGAGACAAGGGTTTGATCCTTGATCTGGGAAGATCCCACATGCACAACTAAGCCTGCGTGCCGCAACTATTGAGCCTGTGCTCGAGAGCCCGGGAACTGCAACTACGGAGCCCACATGCCACAACTACGAAAGCCTGCGCCGCCTAATGCCCGTGCTCCGCAACGAGAGAAGCCACTGCGATGATAAGCCTTTGCACTGCAACGAAGAGCAGCCCCTGTTCTCCTTAACTAGAGAAAAGCCTGCACGGCATCAAAGACCCAGCATGGCCGTAAATAAATAAATAAAATTATTTTTTAAAAAAAAGACCTGCAGCAATCCCTTGGAGCAAAGATGCCCAGCATGGGACTAAAAATGACTCCTTCCCCACCTGTGCTAGATCAGAAGGGCCTCTCTCTGGCCTGCTACCCCAGCACATGCGAGTTGCTGCCTGTCATCACTCATTCTTTGGGTAAGTCTTCACGGAACTCCAGGCACAGCAGTAGTCACTAGCGATAAAACCGTGATCACGGCAGATGCCTTATAGTCACCGGAGCTGCACATAAGTAAAACTGATCATTCTAATTCCACTAAAAGGACTACAGGGAAAGGGGGCATTATGGAGACTTTGAGGCAAAGAAACACAGGGATGGATCCAGCCAGTCTAGGCACTTGGCTTTCCATTGAGCCCTGTCTACTACTTGCGGCCAGGTCTGAGCCTTGTTGCAGCCTAGATTCATCCTTGTTTTCAGCAAGAAATCCATGGGGCCTCACCCCTGAGTTTCTGATTATTCATTTGTCCATTCAGAAAACTTTATCGGGAATCTATTCTGTGCCAGGCACTGGGCCCCGTGTAAGGTGTCAGCTGTGTAGAAGATATGGGCTCTGACTTCTAAGAGGCTATATATAGTCAAACAGAATCTTGGAACTAAACTTAGGGAAATGTGGGTGTCTTGAATTCAGGACATTCAAGGGCAGCACTTAAGCTGGACATGATCACTGGAGGAAAAAGGCAACAAGCAGAGCTCACCTCCAAGGAGACTTCACATTTGTGTGTGATGTCTTTCTGTCCTCACACCCACCTTGGGAAGCCAGGACTGTTGTTGAAATACCCATGGAGCAGGTAAAGAAGCCGACTTCCAGAGGCTAGAGAGTATACTCAGGTACACAGCTGAACAGGGGCAGGGACTAGAGCCCAGGTCCACTAGGCTGGAGAAGCAGAGCCCAGATCCCCAGGACAGTGAGCTGCCCCTTTGACTTCACCTTACTTGACAAAACATTGACCGTGTCGTTGACGACAAGTCAGGGGCGACCAATGTACTGCAAAGGAGGAAAGCAAGTGCAGAGACAAGAGGCAGCTTCTTTACAACCGGAGAGCAGTTCACTGAGGCCTCTTGGGAGCAGCTCTGAAGGCATGGTTGAGGTTATCTGGGTGCTGCACATCATAGGAGGGGGAAAGGGGTGAGCAAGCAAGTGGGCTGCGCACAACAGGACTTAACTGCGAGCCAAGCTCGATTGCACTCAGCCAGCCAAATAGCATCTCCAGTGAATGTGTGCAGACAGCCTCGTTAGCTACAAGAAGTACCCACTCTACACCAGCTGTTGAGCTTAGCGTCACATAATACATAAGAACCTCTCCCTCTATAGTGCTCACATGGGGAAAAGGTGAGTCAACAAGACGGGAGATTAAAATATTAGGCACAAGATTAATGCTGAGCCCTTTGCAACAAAATCAACACCGCCATCCGGGGAGCACGGCTGCTGAGTTCCCAGGGCAAGAGAACCACACGCAGGAGAAGGTCAGACGTTCCCCAAATGCAGAGCTTCTCCAAACACTCTACCCCACCTGCAATCCCAAGGGGAACGGCCAGCAGACTCTGGATGGCTTCTGTCACTGGGCTGCTTATTGCTCTCATTTTGTTATTTCACAAGAGCAGTGTCTCATCATGGTTAAGTGCAGACTGTGGGGCCAGGCGCCCCGGGTGTGAAGCCCTCTTCTGCCACTTTCGAGCTGTGTGAGTTGAACAAGTTATTTAACCTGCTATGCCTCTGGTTCCTTGGTCATCAAGTGGGGTAGCTATACACCCATCTCATAGGGTCATCAGGGTGGTTAAATGAGTTCATTTCGTGCCTGGTAAATAGAAATTGCTCATAATTGTCAGCTATTGTAATCTATCATAGGACTCAAATGTGGAAATTAAGAACAAATCCGAAGAGATTTATGTCAGTTTGAGTCTAGCCACCTGAAATGGGAGTGTCTGTTCAACAATGGAACTGGTTGTCAGTTCCTCTGAAATTTGAATATCAGCACAAGCTACCACTAAGATAATGGTATTCTCTCAGGTTGGAGGGATAACTCCATGGTTGATTTACTAGTTTGAAAATTTGGGGAGAAATGGAGACATCCCACCACCACCTCCTGCTCAAACTAAATCATATTCAGGCCACACTTTTGGAACACATACCCACCTTTCTCACCACAAAGCTTATATTATGTAGAACTGATTTGGGGCTGTCATGTTGCTCCTCCACATCAGGGACTTCCTGGACTCCCAAACTGTATGCCTCTGGCCTCTGTTTCTTAAGAAAATGCTTTTTCTGGTTCTGCACATTCTTTAGGTCACTTTTCCTGCTGGTTTCTTGTTCCCATGTCAAGGTGGCATTTGCTAAAAGCAAGACAGTATCTGGGTCTTCTGGTTGGGTGACGTAAGATGGGGGGCTTTTAGCTATGAGAATTTTCTAAGATTAAAGAAACAAAATTAACTTGGCAGATGTCATCCATTTGCAAGAATCATCCCAATATATCCTCTGATGACCCCAAATCACAATCTTGGCAATTCTACCTGGGACATCCAGGAAAGGTATTCTGAAGATATTCCCTCAGGAGAAGCTGCAACAAAAATAGTCCACTAGCTCATACTATCCAGGACAGACGACTCTTTAACTACAGGGCCTATCTGGGTCACCCACATTGGAAAATGCTGATTCCAGCTACATTTTTACCCTCATGCCCACGAGGGCCAGCTTATGCCAGTCTTTGGGCAGTGGGCTTTATTGCTTGGCACTAATGCTTATGAAGCTAAGGTCACATGTTCAGTCTCTGCTGTGTCTCCGTCCTAAGTCCCCACTCAGCTCAGTTCGACAAAACACCTGCCAAGTGCTTATTCTATGCTAGATTCTGAGGTAAACAACAGAAATGCAAGTGTTAATAAAGCATACTTCCTGTCCTTGAGATTGAAGTCTCGGAGGAGAAGGGAACATGCATGGGTCAGTGAAATGTGATGGGGACTGCGCCCTATAACTGTCAGATATGGTCCTTGATCCCCATCCCGGAGACCCATGTAATTGATGCCCAAGTTGAGTCCTTACAGTGTTGTGTAAGTGATGAGGGAGGGGAGAAGGGAGGAGAGCTTTATCTTATAGTAGAGGGCACAGCATGAGCAAATGCAAGGAAACATGCAAGAGTGTGGTTTTCAGGGAGAAGGGTTATGAAACAAGAAATTCAGGATCACCAGGCCCAGAGCCCCTTTCCGGGTAGAAAGGAAATGAGGTAGAGACATAACTGAGGACCCGCTGATCGAGGGCTCAGCCCTGGAAGGTGAAGGACAAGGATTTCAAGCAGGTTAATATCAGTGATCAGACAAATATTTTAACAGCTCAATTAACAGTGCAATGTAGATTTGAAAAGGACAACTGTGGAAAAAAATGATTGTTTTTTAAGTCACTGTGATAGTTCAGGTGAGAGACCATGAGGCCTTAAATGGAGGTGATCCCCAGTAGGGACAGAGTGGAGGTTGAAGAGTCAAGAAATAGAATTTTTCCTCTAGTCTAAGACATTGGATATCATTATACTAATTATGTGATGAGGTTGACTCGTGTCTTATTCAAAAAGTAATAACAATACAATCTTCCAATCCAGTCTTACAAATGGTACCTCTCAAACTTGAAGGAATTCAGTAATCAGGAGGTGAGT
Organism: Antilocapra americana; assembly: GCA_007570785.1. Taxonomy (NCBI): domain Eukaryota; kingdom Metazoa; phylum Chordata; class Mammalia; order Artiodactyla; family Antilocapridae; genus Antilocapra; species Antilocapra americana. The sequence goes on along the minus strand of ML663568.1, from coordinate 7,050,743 downwards.
CAACAAGATTCATGACTGGTTGGATATGGATGGAACGGGAGAAGAGGGATTCGGGCATCTACAGGCATGTGCTCAGTCGTATCCGACTCTTTCCGACCCCATGGACTGTTGCCCGCCAGGCTGCTCTGTCCATGGGATTTCCCAAGCAAGAATTCTGGAGTGGGTTGCCTGGCCCTCTTCCAGGGGAGCTTCCCGACCCAGGGATTGAACCCATGTGTCTTACATCTCCTGCATTGGCAGGCAGGTTCTTTACCACTAGCCCCACCCTAAGACATTTAAAACATTTAAAATGACATCCACATTTCAGGCTTGAGTGAATAAGCTCTTCGCATCAATTCAGAGACTTCTGAACATATTGCTCTCTTGACTGAAATTCCCTCCTTTCCTTTTCTTGCCTCAACTTCAAAGCCACTTAATCTGTCCTTCCTGCACATCACATCCTTACTGCATATAGCAGTTACTGGGGTACCTGGTCCTATACTAGACTGGAGGCTTTTCAGCGTAAAGACTCTCTTCTTTGTATTTACATTTTCCACAATGCTGTGCATATGGAAGCACACGGTAAAATCTTTTTTTTAAATCACAGTATAATTGATTTACAATATTATATTAGTTTCATATGTACAATATAGTGATTGCAAATTTTTATAGATTATATGCCATTTAAATTTATTATAAAATATTGGCTATATTCCCTGTTCCCTGTGCTGTACACTATATCCTTGTACCTAATCTATTTTATACATAGTAGTTTGTACCTCTTAATCCCTTACCCCTCCTTGCCCGTTCCCCCTTCCTTCTTCCCACTGATAACCACTAGTTTTTTTCTCTGTATCTGTGACTCTGTTTCTTTTTTGTTATACTCAGGGTTTGGGGTGGGGGTGTTTTAGATTCCACATATAAGTGATATCATTCAGTATTTGTATTTGACGTATTTCACTTAGCGTAATGCCCTCCAAGTCCATCCATGTTGATGTAAATGTCAAAACTCCATTCTTTTTATGGCGGAGTGGTATTCCAGTGTGTGTATATGTGCCACAGTCTTCTTTAACCGTTCATTTTTAAATGGACACCTAGGTTCCTTCCATATCTTGGCTTCTATAAATAATACTGCTATGAACAGTGGGGTACATGTGCATGAATCTTCTCGAATTAATGTTTTTGTTTTCTTCAGATATATACTCCAGACTTCCCAGTCATATGGCAGTTCTATTTTTAACTTTTTGAGGAAAAAACTTCCTCTCTCCTTTTGTTCTCTCCCTTTGTGATTTGACAACTGTCTTTAGTGTTATGTTTGGATTCCTTTCTCTTGTGTGTCTTGTGTGTGTGTATCTCTTATAGATGTTTGATTTGTGATTACTATGAGGCTTATATATAACAATCTATATATGAATACATGATTATTTTAAGTTATACATCTCTTCTTTTCAAATGCATTTCAACAACCCTGTGTTTTTATTCCCCTCTCCTAATGCGTGCTTCTTTGCATATTTTACATATTTTTGTTTTGTTATCCCTTAACTGTTTATTGTGGATTTAGATTAGTTTAATATTTTTGTCTTTTAACCTTCCTACTAACCTTGTACATAGTTGACTTACTACCTTTACTGTATATTTGCCTTTATTGATGAGCTTTTTCCTTTTGTAATTTTCATGTTTCTAGTTGTAGCCTTTTCTTTCTAGCTTAGAAAAGTCCCATTTCCTACTCCAGGGGAATCTTCCCAACCCAGGGATTGAACCTGAGTCTCTTGCATATCCTACATTGGCAAGTGAATTCCTTATCACCACTCTACTTGGGAAGTCCCTGCTGCCTGTTACCACTTCAATTGCAAAATGTCTTAGTGTGATCCTCTTTTGGTTTATCCTGTTTGGGACTCATACAATAAACCTTTGGTGAATGGATAAGTTAAAAAATCAAGTGTCTAAATGAGTGTATAAATATGGTGCCCCCATACTGTCATCACTTCTGTCACCATCATAGGACAAACTAGCTAGGCAGGGGGGAATGGCTCAGTGCAGACTGAACTCCACTCCTGGAACAACTTAAGATTTATAGCTTGGAAAAAGAGTAGAGGGTCAGGAACATCATCTCCCTGAGTGGAGACTCCGTCTTACTTTTACTAAAAGAACAGGCCACCTATAATATTCTGCCTCTATCCTGCTTGATGATGTTTATGTATCCAACACTGAATGGAGGGTCTTCTCCCAATACCCACCAAACCAGTGACCCAGCCTTCCAAAGGGTTGACACGTGCATGCATGCTAAGTTGCTTCAGTCATGTCCGACTCTTGGAGACCCCTGGGACTGTAGCCCACCAGAGTCCTCTGTCCACGGGATTCTCCAGGCAAGAATACTTGAGTAGGTTGCCATGTCCTCCTCCAGGGAATCTTCCTGACCCAGGGATCTAACCAGCCCCTCCTGGCTCTCCTGCATTGGCAGGTGGGTTCTTTACCACTAGCGCCACCTGGGAAGCCCCAGCCTCCCCTTCTCCGAGAATTTTCCCATCCAAAAATGAGATCTCTCTTCCCTACTCACCCAGTGTTAGTTATACCTTCATTCTCCTTAGAGAGACATTGGCTTCAGCCGCTGCTTTGACCGAGAAAGGTAAGATTGCAATTGAAAACTTCATTACATTAAACATGGCAATCACGCTAAATGCCTGAAGAACAAAAGAGAGGTATAGAGTTTAAGATGGGATGTTGCCTTGCCTTTGAACCATTAAGTCCATGGGGATTAAACTTGCTGAAATGAGAAACAGTAGCACAGTTGGGATTCTCAGAGGAACAATATTCTCATTTCATGGCTCAGAAATCATGGGTTGGCAAATTAAAGATATCAACATCTTAATCTATTTTGCTTTTGGATTTTCATCAACATGGTGGGAAACATATCCCCTTATCACTGTCAGTCCAGAGAATAAAGTCTGAGAAGGGCCTATAATTGAGTGCATTTGGAAAGTCCCATCCATCCCACATCCTTATTTGGCCTAGACAATTCACTGAAAACCTTATGCAGATTTTTCTAAATCATCCCCTTCTCTCAGAGGCATCTGACCCTTCAGAGACAGAGCATCCTTTTACACACCACGCAGGCCAGTGTTGAAGGTGGAAGCTCTCCCTGCAATGATGTGCTTGGCCTAGGCTGGTTGCTCGTTCTCCTGCCCTCAGGGGCTGGCCTCCATGTTCTAACTCCACACACTCATAAGGGACTTGATTTGAGAGCCTTTCTTCCACTGCCATTTCCAAAAAAATCATCTTTCTCTTCACTAGGGCCTTCCCCACTGAGCCCTGCCTAGTGGGTGGCTAATACCATACAGCTTCAATGAAGACAAGTTTCCTTGCTCTGTGAGTGCCCCAGGGGGAACATGATCTCATCTCTCAGATTTCATCTTCTCATCTGTCCGACTTGTAATTAGCAGCCTCTCCCTAACCACCCATCTAAGAAATTAAAAACACAACTTCCTTCAACAAATCTGGAGTGATCCCTTCTACTGCTGAATGGGCCTGTGGACAGGTCTCTCAGGTGCCAACTAATCCTACGTTGTTCATTAAGAGCGTGATGAAGGATGCTCCCTTCATCATGAGCGAGTTCAGTCGCTTCAGTTGTGTCAGACCTTTTGCGACCCCATGGATTGTAGCCCACCAGGCTCCTCTGTCCATGGGGTTCTCCAGGCAAGAATAATGGAGTGGGGTGCCATACCCTCCTCTGGAATCAAACCTGCATCTCTTGTGGCTCCTGCATTTCAGGCAGATTCTTTACTGCTGAGCCACCAGGGAAGCCCACCCTCGCCCCCAACTTCATCACATCTGATCCTAAATATATCCCCAAAGAGAACTCAGCTCTTCCAGGTTCCAAAGCACCTCTTGGCTCAAGAAACCCAGAGTCCCCAGGCTGCCTGATGTGACAGCACCTCAAGGCTGACCTCCTACTGATGTGACTCTGGCAGAGAAGCAGACTGCAAGGATTATTAGTCTAAAGAAATACAAGCCTCACATTCAGGCAAATTGTTCTGGATTCTAGATTGCTTCTAAATCCTTGTTTTAGAAAATATTAACTACATGCACTCGATTTGGCTTCAAATTAATTTGTTTGGTGTGTTCTGGAAAAAAAAAAAAAAGATTTTCTTTTTGGCTTGGGATCATAGCAGTTACAAGAATCAGGAAGCATTCATTCAGGCTCCAGTACAATCATCATTGACATTCATGTTGGCTTTGGGTTTGTGGCTAGGTTCAAGCTCCCAGAGTGTGTGTGTGACAGAAAACTGTGCAAAAAAGTACCTTCTAAAGAAACATGGGCAGTATGGGACTGATCGCCTTAACGATGGATGCGCCGGAAGAGCATCCTGCCTTCTCAAATGTCCCACCCCACCACCTTCCCTCCAGATCCCTGATTTTGCTGCAGTTCTTCCCTTGTGAGCATGCTTCTTGTTTACTTACTTTTCTCTCTCTTTTTCTTGCCTTTGTGTTTTTTCCTCCAACCACTTGCCCTTCAGATACTTGTTTAATATCTGTTTGTTTATTTCAGTTAGGAGCCATTCCCCCTCTAGCTCAGGTTTTCCTTTGAATGCACAGCCCCCTTGTAATTCAAGCCCCTGCCACTTCAATCCATTTCTCCCTCTGAGGCTTTCAACTCAGTTATGCCTGGCCTGGGTGAGCATCAGGCTAATAAGAAGAGCAAACACATCTGCAGAATTTGCTACATTCCAGGCGCTGGCCCCTGCGATCTGTGTAAAAGAACTTCTGTTTTCACAACAATAGACAGTGTCATCATCCCATTTACAGATGATAGAGCTAAGGCAAAAGAGGCTCCGTGAACTGCTGTAAGTCACAGCAAAGAGTGGAGTGGGAATTTAAACAAGGGGGACTCTGATCTAGACACCACACTGCTTCTCCCAACACTGATGACTCCTCCCACCCAGCGATCTTCCACAAACTCTACTCCTGTTGTGTATACGTATACATATGAACAAAGGGCTCCTTTGTCTTCAATTTTGTTTTTTTCCAGATGTAAAACTGTGTTCCAACGTTAACTACTATCCCTATCCTGTGGTAGACTAAAGAAGAATTGCTACTAAGCTCTCCTCTGCTCCCTCTTAGCCCAAGTACTGGTTTTAGAAGTTGGGATGGTGTCACCTGCTCACCATGAAGGTGTTCTGGTGCCAGGGCTGGGCAAAGGTGGGGAAGAGCTACCCATCTGGCACTTGGCAGAGTTTGGTTCAGAAGAGGCCAGCTCTAGAGAGGCACTTACCACAGGGGCGGTGAGCTTGCGTCTCAGGAGGATGTGGCAGGCGAATGTCAGTACAATGGCAATGGTGGACGCAATGGGGGCCAATGATGAGTTTCCACTCTGGACAAATCCAGCTTTTTCCAGTAATTTCCTTTCCTCCTTCCTTATACCTAGTAAATAGAAACAGTCCATAGTGGTCTTAGTTTGCATGTCAAGCACCAGCATTAAGAAACATATTACTCAAGGGAATATTGAAAGTGTTAACCACTCGGTAGTGTCCAACTTTCTGCAGCCCCATAGACTGTTGCCTGCCAGGCTCCTCTGTCTATCAAATTCTCCAGGCAAGCATACTGGAGAGTGTAGCCATTCCTTTCTCCAAGGGATCTTCCTAACCCGGGGATCAAACCTGGTCTACTGCCTTGCAAGCAGATTCTTTATCATCTGAGCCACCAGGGAGGTCCAATGGAATATTACTCAGCCATAAAAAAAGAATGAAACCTTGCCATTTGCAGCAACATGGATGATTATTGTATATATAAAATTTTAAGTGAAGTCAGGAAAGACAAATATATGACATCACTTATATGTGGAATATTAAAAAATAATACAAATGAGTGTATTCATAAAATAGAAACAAACTTACAGACATATAAAGCAAAGTTACGGTTACCAAAGAGGAAGAAGTAGGGAGATGGATAAATTGGGAGTTTGGTCTTAACAGATACTTGGGCTTCCCAGGTGGCTCACTGGTAAAGGATCTACCCAGTTCCTTTAGGTGATGGTTGGATCCCTGAATTGGGAAGATCCCCTGGAGAAAGGCACAGGAACCCACTTCAGTATTCTCACCTGGGAAATCAGACACGACTTGGTCAGACATGACCTGGTCGGACACGACTTAGCACCTAAACACAAGAGTTGGACATGACTTAGCCACTAAACTACCACAAACCATACTGGAAAAGAATACTTTTCCAGATTCTTTTCCATGTCATCCATACATGAGTATGTGTGTGCTGAATTGCTTCATCCATGTCCACCTCTTTGTGACCCTATGGACTGTAGCCCACTAGGCTCCTCTTTCCATGGAATTCTCCAAGCATGAATAATGGAGTGGGTTGCCATGCCCTCCTCCAGGGGATCTTCCCGACTCAGGGATCTAACCCACATCTCTTGTCTCCTGCATTGGCAGGTGGGTTCTTTACCACTAAGCCACCTGAGAAGCCTGTATATATATATGTGTGTGTGTGTGTGTGTGTGTGTGTGTGTGTGTATGTATGTAATTGAATCACTTTTCTGTATACCCCAAACTAACACAACACTGTAAATCAACTATGTGTGTGCATGCTAAGTCACTTCAGTCATGCCCGACTCTTCACAACCCTATGGACTGTAGCCCACCAGGCTTCTCTGTCCATGAGATTCCCCAAGCAAGAATACTGGAATGGGTTGCCGTGCCCTACTCCCGACCCAGTGTTCAACTTGCATCTCTTACAGCTCTTGCATTGGCAGGCATGTTCTTTACCACTAGCACCACCTGCTTCAATTAAAAAAAAAAAAAAGCATAACTTCTGCTGGATCCTCCTGAAAATTAGTGTTAAGGGCTCCTGCTGAGAAGTTTAAATGAGAGGAAGCACAGACAGCCCTGAACACAATGCCGGCATGTACTGGGGGCTCAGTGCTTGTCAGCTGCCATTGCTGGATGGCTTCCAAGGTCCTTTCCAACCTGATTCCCTGTGTGTCAGGAATCATACGCTCAGATGCCTACAGGTAAGTAATGTAAATGAAGGGAGCGGGCAGAGAGCAAGACCAGAGCGAGGGTGTCCCAGGCTCACTAGACTGTTCTGAAGTCTGAGATCTGGAATTTGTGAGACATCACCCTACGTTTAAATCTTGGGAAAAAGTTAAAGTACTGTAGGAGCCAAACAAAACACATATGCCAGCCTGAAGACTGCCAGATTGAGGCCCCTGCCCTGTGTCTCAGGAACAGCTACAAAACCCCAAGAACATGTCTGCCTTCCGAGGTCCAGATGACACCAAGATTCTGTACCACTTACAGATAGAATTCAAGCGTCCCTCCCCTGGTGTTTAAAGTCCTCAACAGCAATACCAGCCTCCTCCACAAAAACCCTTCCACATAGCAACACGGTGCCCCAGCCCTGCTCGGGGAGTACTGCCTACGGACCAGGTGCTGGGCTGAGCCCTACACAGGCAGGCTCTCATTAAGCCACTCTCCCCACCACATGACCAAGGAGAAGCCATCACTCCGCCCTCCTGATAGCAGAGGAAAGTCTCCCTGGGTTAAGTGACTTGCTTCCTAAGAGGTCAGGGCAGAATTAGAATCCAGTTCTCCTGGGATTCAACATTTGCTGTCCACACACCCTTCCCCTCGAGAACAGCGACCACCTCCTCCCCAAGCACAGCCTCTAGGCATTTGCTCCTGCCCAGTGGGGCTTCCCCAGCTCCTGCGGTGTCCACATCCCTCCTGTCCTTCAGGGCCTTTTTAAAAGGCCACCTCTGCCAGGAGGCTTTGCCTCATCTCTCATGCCCATGGACCTCCTCTCAGTTTCTTTTGTGGCCTTTTACCCATTTTATTCTATAATTAATTCACGTGTTTGCTTATTTCAACAAATTTTAATCTGATGTCTGCTATATGCCAGGGGCTGTGCCTGGTTCTGGGAAATATAAGGGTAAAAAGGGTCTCAGTTTTTCCAGTAGGAGCAATAGACAAGAAATAAACAAGTAAATAAGATCATTACAAACTGTGTTGGGTGATATGAAAGAAATGAACAGGGTGACAAGACTAAGAGTTAAAGAGGGAGTGGACCTGCTTGGGACTGTGGTCGAGAAGGCCTCTTGAGTCACTGACATTACTTTAGGAGACCCACAGTTAAGATGAAGATGAACATCTAGCAGAAGACATTCGAGGCAGAGGGAACAGCAACTGCATAGCTCCTGAGGCATGAATGGATGTGGATGCTGTTCTAAAAACAGAAGATTCAAGTGGCTCATGCAGAGTTATCAAGGCCTGGGATAAGATGTGATGAGGTCAGGAGGTCAGCAGGGGTCAGATGGTGCTGGATCTAATAGGTTGCTGGAAGGAATCCGGACTTCATTCAGAAGTCCTAAATTTGAAAACACTCAAGTGTGATAAGAAGTCAGTAAAGACTTTTCAGCAGGGGAAAGACAGGATCTGATTGACATTTTTAAAAGGTCATTCTGGCTGTTGAGTGCATCATGGATTTTATGGGGTAGGCAGAAAGCAGGGTTTGCATCTAGAAGTTCTTCCCATAGACAGGAAGGGAGAGGATATTGGCTTGGACTGGGGTGGCAGTGGAATGAAGAGAAGTAGACAGATTCTGGATATATTGTAGAAGTAGAGCCAACAAACTTATAGCTATTTTTGAGTTTAGTTAGCTCATCCTTCCTCAATTTTAAGAATAAAGATCCTTTCTAATTATTTTGTGTGACTCCCCTGGCCTTGCACATAGAAGAAACTTGGTACATATTTATTGAATTAAACTGAGTTACACTGAATTACATAAAATGGAATCAAACATAATCACGTCAAATAAATTGTATTAGAGGGAGTTCAATGTGCACAGAAGTATTTCTGGCTCTTGAAAGAGGGTACATAAGGCTACCAGAGTCCCAACATGGGACACTTCCTTTGGCAAGCTCAGAAGCTGATTTTGTAAAGCCACTTTCTAAACGGTGGATACACAACTTTGGGTCCAATTACAGGCTAGTCTACAAGTATAATTGTAGATCCAGAGAGTCGGTTGTAACAGTGGTTCGGATCATTAACCGGTCAACCACCTGAGTCTATGTCAGCAATTATGTAAATGTTCCTGCAATTAGATTTGCATTTTTATTTGATTGAAAGTTTTAATATCATCTCTAAAACAAAACAGCTATATATGTATTCTTTTATCTGCCTAAAGCATGTCAAGTCAGTGGGGTATCCAATCCTGATGAGGCTGCTGCCAGCAAGGAGGGGACACGTGTGTATAAGTGTGAGTGCGTATGTGTGCCCATATGGATAGCTTCCAAGTCAATGAAATAGCCTGAGCCAGCTCTTCTGCTCATAATGCTTTAGTGGATTATTTTTGTGAAGAGTAGCTGGCCAGTACAAGCACTCAGCAGCCTCAGTATGGCTAAACCATATGCCACTCACTTACTAAGCTTTGGGTTCCCTAGAAGAGACGCCTGGGTCTATCCCAAAATCTCTATACTCTTTTGAAAAGCCTGCAGACCAGCTTGGAGGTCCTCTCAGTCTATTTCCAGAATTCCCAGACCCAGAATCTTAAGAACCCATTGGAAAATCACACTCTACGGGGTAAGTGGTTCTTTTAGCAGTTGCTCATCCTACCTTGGATGGTATTGGTAAAAGATTTCTCCCAGGCATACATTTTAATCAGCTTGATGCAGGTTAGAAACTCATTCATTGTCTGAACTCGCTTGTCTGTCACTGAAATTGCTGATCGTCGGAAAGCTGAATTGAGTTTAGCCATAAACATCTGAAATCAAGGTACAAACTGTGTTCAGAGAGAATCGCTGAGTTGCTGTTGGCCTAAAAAATCCAGGGATCGGATTGTAAGTGCCAGAAAAAGTTCTAAGGGAGAGATTCTCAGCTGAATCCTTCCATTGAGTTGTGGTCAGTGTTCTCTGGGGACATGACCTGAGTCTGGGAAGGTGATACAAGTGCATGAATCACCAGGATACAAGGGAAGTACTGGGGAGTTTGAAAAATTGAAGAAGCATGCCCCCTCTCCCAGGGCATTCAAATTCAAGTTCTTTGAAAACTATACTGTCCATGAGCCCAAAGTAAGGGCTCAGGTTTCAGGGCCAGGCCCTGGAAGCAAAGCTTTCTACCCACTTCAGTGAGAGTGTGTGTGAAATACAACTGCAGAGACCTGCCATTACCTGGATGGGGATGAAGAGCACATACACGGATATCCCGATGAGAGCTGTGGGCCCCAGAATGAAAAAGGCATACACTGTACAGACAGCCATTAGGATAGGGATGGTGGCTGGCAAGGGACAAAACAAGGCAGCTTCAAACAAGGAATAACTATCACTTGAGAGTATATTGAGCACCTGGAAAGAAAGCACACGGGTTCAGGCTTTGGAAGGGCCACCAGAACATTTCCTCAACAGGAGACTTTGGGGATGGCTGGGGGATCTGCGGAAAGAAAGGGAAAACTGCCTTAAAGGGGATGGAGGTCATCAGAGAACCAACAGAGTGAGTTTTGTGAGTTTCACTCTAGTATGACTCTGGAGAAGCCAGTCTTTTAGGACTGAGAATCCCAATGAATAAATACCACCTAGGAGTACATCGGCAAAGCCCACTGTCAACCTGACAGCTCTCTCTCCTTCCTTGTTAGCACAGCCCTGCTTAATCAGGGCATCCATGGGCCCAGGAAAAAGACCACGTTTCCAAGCCTGTTTTGTGGAAGCACTGTGACCATGCGGCTATGCTAAGGGCAGTGAGACACAAGCCAAGGTACCCACTGGAGCTTTGGGGATGAATTCTGACAGGGAGCTAACTTGACTTGGAAGACATACCCTTTTCTGTTCTCTGCTTCCTCCTACCAGTTCTCTGAAACATAACTTGGATGTCTGGACCTGCAGTTTTCATCCTGAACAATTATGGAAACCACATACTAAGGTAGTGATAAAGAAAGGTAGAAGAGCCTGGAAGTCCCCATTCCAGCCCTGGATCGCCCTCTTCCAGACTCCTTTTACACAGAGTGAAATAAATCATCCTGTTTAATCCACTGTTATTTGGGGACTTTGGTTTTATGCAAGTGAATCTGATCATAATTGATACCAGATGCTTTAAACAAATTGAAAGAGCAACGGTAAGAAAGAAACAGTCCTTCCCTTACCTCACACTACCTAGGGTTCCCTTGGCCAGGGAAATATTCTCATGTAAAAGGTGAATATTTCATTGCTAAGGATTAAGGGCTTAAGGAAATGTCAACTCTAAAGTCCAGCAGGCATGGTCTTTGTTGTGACTTGGCATCCAAAATACTACACAGTTGGAATCATCAGATTCATTAGTCAATTGATTTTATTATATGCTGTAGCAAGGTCTGTGCGGCTTCGATGTCCTCACTGACAATCAAAGAGATTGAATGAGGTCACCCCTAAGCCCTGTTCCAACTGGAACAGGGAAGCCTTTCCAAATCCTCCAGCTCGAATGGAGTCCTCCTTTCTCTGAATTCTTCTGGTGTTTTGAGTGTTCACCACTTCATTTAGCAGGAAGAAGGGAGATGATGGACAGGACATAAACAACCAAAAGTGGGGGGCACATATTCCATCCAGGAAGCACACCTCACACATATTCAGAAAATTCAGAATGCAATTTCCTAATGTTAGACTTCTTCTGGACCAGCTTACCTCACCAACAGAGATGTGTGTCAGCGTCTTGAAGGACACCAGGTTTTCGAAAACCAAGGTGGAGATGGCCACCTTCAACCGGATCGCCGTGCGGTAATTTATGGCCCAGGCTAGGGCCCAAAAGAGGACTTTGGTAAACTCGGTGGTGAAAAGGGCTGTGCACAGGCCAACGCCAATCCAGACCTTCCTGGAGATGCTTTCAGTCTGCTGGAGGATTTGGTGAATGAGAACTGTCTGTAAAACAGTGCGGTGGGGAGAGGAGAGTGCCGCTGGGGTTCAAGGTAGGTGCAGGAGGCTTCAGATAATGTCAGCAAGCAGACTTTATGAGGCACACATTTTAATTAATTTCAGTGGTAGCTGCCGTGCTTGACAAGGATTAGCTTTATCCCCCAAGGAGGGCAAAGATAACAACAATGTACTAAACCCACCAGCTCGTAAAGAAAGTAACTAGTAACATTCTTTGCCAGTCTGGGGACCTGGGAGACAAGGCCACAGAAGGGTCCCTGCACTCACCGGCCCTATGGCTGCCATGATAATGCAAAGGATGTTGACCACGACATCCATCAAAACACGCGTCCTCTGGAATTTCCAGACCACACGGCCAAGAGAGGCTTTCTCAGGACCCATCCTTTCTAGCTCTTCATCCCAAAGGATTCGAAATCTGTGACAAAAGAACAGGAAGAAGGAAAGGGACTTAAATTCCCACTTGCTGTTGAAAACTATGCTGATGGATAAAACATTGCAAGAATCCACAACCCACATCCCTGGCAGTGGCAGCTTCAGAACAGCATTAGTGCTCTCTTCTTTTACAGCAGAGGTCCCCAACCCCTGGGCCACGAACTGATTCCAGTCTCTGGCCCGCTAGGAACTGGGCTGCACAGCAGGAGGTGAGCAGCAGGTTTCATCTGTGTTTACAACTGTTCCCCCCACTCACATTACTGCCCGAACTTTGCCTCCTGTCAGATCAGTGAGGGCATTAGATTCTCATAGGAGCATGAACCCTGCTGTGAACTGGACACGCAAGGGATCTAGGTTACATGCTCCTTATGAGAATCTAATGCCTGGTGATCTGAGGTGGAGCTGAGGTGGTGACGCTAGTGCTGGGGAGTGGCTGCAAATACAGATTATCATTAGCAGAGAGATTTGACTGCAGAGACCACAATAAATCAGTTGCTTCGAGACTCATACCAAAACCCTATCAGTGAGTGGCAAGTGATAGTTAAGCTGCATCTGGCGGGCTCCTGGGGTCGCAAAGAGTCAGATACGACTGAGTGACTGAACTGAACTGGTGGGCTCCTTCCTACTGATTCTGCATTAAGGTGAGTTCTACAATTATCTAATTATATACCACAATGTAATAATAATACAAACAAAGTTCATGATAAATGTAATATGCTTATTATATGTAATATGTAATATGAAACCAATCCCCTCACCCCTGATCCGTGAAAAAACTGCCTTCCACAAAACTGGTCCTTGATGCCAAAATAACTGGGGACCACTGTTTTACAGGGTGGGTGGGACATGGGAGTGGGTGGCCAGAGCCCTGGCACAGAACAAGCTGGGATCTGGCATTTGGGCTCTTTCCAGGCCCTGATTTCCTCCTCCTGCTGTCCCTGGCACAATACCAGTTGTGACAGAAACACAGAGGCGACAGAGAAATCAAGAAGAAAATCTCCAGGGCAAGGAGGAGTTTGTCCACGTCAAAGATCAGAACAGAGGCCAGTGTGCCAGGCATGTAGGGACACAGGGAGGCAAAGCAGGGCCAGATCTCATGGGACCTCACGGTCCTCAGGAAGATTAGATTTCATTCCAAGTGCAAAGGAAGTCATTGCAGGTTTTTAAGCTGATGTGACAAGATTACTTTACATATCTAAAAGAACATCTGGCTGCTGTGAGAATAGTGGGTTAGGAGGGTGGGGAGCAGGGAGAGCACTGTGGAAGACCATGGGCATCCAGGTGGAAGGTGGCCGTGAATTTATAGAAAGGTAGACAGTGGAGACATTAGGACTTACTTATGAATTAGATATTGGGGAAAAGGAGAACAGTGGGAATGGATTTGACAGAGATGGAAAAAGGGAATATCATCAGGTGGGGCTTTTGATATAGGATACTCGTGAATCATCCAAGTCCTGTCGGATGGTGGGTGTATGAACTCAGAGTCCAGAAGAGAGGCATGGATGGAAGATCACATGTTATTAAGGTTGTTAAGCATGTGTTTGGAAAAGGATCTAAGCTGATGTTGGGTAGATGGAAGGCAGCATTATAAACAGAGAGGGGGTAGAAGGATATCCTGGTACTCCACAGACACTGGTCCAGCCCATTCTCTCCGTGCTCCCTGGATTGTAGATTTTGGAAACTACCACTGACTGAGATTCCTTCAGGACACAGATAAGGGGCAAAGGCACAATTGTAGGAGCAAGACTGGAACTCACAGCCCTTCCAGCATATAGACCAAAAAGAAGGAGAATTCCAGAAGAAACAAATGCAGAGAGACTTTGAGAGCTTCCCCATTGCTTAAAACAACACAGCAATTAGAAAGAATGAAGTGACTGAGCTGCACAGCAGCAGGTTTTTGTGCTGCGGAAAAATCTTTATAAACTCTTAACTGAAAATAGCAAAATGGTTAACCATGAAATAGTATGCTTCATGTTTTCTTCAAAGGAAAGAAGATGACCTATGAGTAGGAAAGAAGAGGTATTGATCTGCAGAAGATGGTAGCACAGGGTGTGTTTAATCAGAATAGAAAAAATTCCAGACAGATGCAAACCAGCATTTAAAAGTGTTGACCTCTGGGGAGTGGGGTTGGCGTATGGTGGGGGTACTTCCACTGCTTAAACTTCTGTTGCTTTAACATTTCTGTAATGAATCTGAATTAGGTTGAACCACTGAAATGTATGTTTTGGCAAGTCAAAATTATCAAATATTTCATTCAGTTCAACTGAAACATATTTTGTAATATAAAAGTCCACAATGTTCTGTAATAACCTAAATGGGAAAAGAATTTGAAAAACAATCCATGTATGTGTATATCTGAATCACTTTGCTGTAACAGCTGAAACTAATACAACATTGGTAATCAGCTATACTCCAATATAAAATTAAAAAAACTTTTTAAGTCCAATGACAACTTTTAAAGTGAAATAAAACACCATGCCTGGCACGGCAGACAGTAGCCCGGGTGGAGTCCAGCCAGCACAGAGCAAAGTGAGATTCCAAGCACTCCTGTCCTAATACGGTGATCCTACAAACCAGCCGACAGCTACACCAGAAAATGATCCTCAAGAAGCTCTTTCTCCCCACCAACTCTCCCCAGTATTCACCTCCCCGGAGACTAGGAACCAATGAAAAGAATGATTTTGCCAGTCAAAACTGTGAAATATTCACCCAGTCAGGCCAGCCCACATCTCAGAGATGAGCCAGGGAGAGTGGCCACCAAGACTGGTGGGTGTAGATTTCCACATGGGGAAATGGGAGCACGTAAAAGGGCTTGCAGATCCCTTCCCAAGGTGGGCTCCTCTCTCGACGAAACAGACCAAACAAGCCCTCGTACCTTTTGGCGTTGGTGTCCGATGAGTCGTACAGCGACAGTGGGGGCAGGGTGTCCATGGTCAGCGTGTGCTGGTAGCCGCGCACCATCACTGGTGTGAGCCAGGAGAACGTAGCAAATGAGAGGAGCCCCGCGTCATCCACGGGGTTGGGCGCCAACCTAAAACAGGCAAAACGTCCCAGGATGCTGGGGTCCTGGCCTTGAGTCCCTGGCTAGAATTCTTAACTACAGTGATAACCATAGCCACTCCCAGGCTGTGACTCACATCACAGCCCTGTGAGCAGCGGCATGCTGGGCCAGCTCCTACTAGCTTGTAAGAGCTGATTGTTCAATTTTTAGGAATTCTGCAAGTCAGTTCTTAAATATAGCCAGCATCAAAACTTAAATTACATAAATGTAAGTAAATTATCTTAAAGACAAATGCAATCAATATGCAAAACTCATAGCTTCCTAGATTATTTTACTGGATTTTACTCATATCTGTTCCTTAGATTATGTAAGTCTATGACCTCTGTGGTGGAAACAGGACACATAACAGGACTCTGTTACCATGCATCCCTTCTCAACTTTGCAATCAGTGACGGCATGTTGAAATCAGCCATGGTGGGAGAATTTACAGCATAAAAAATGAAAAGTGTTACAAACGAGGGAATTCTTTTAGTGAGGCAGTTGTTAAACATTTAGCAATGACCACCCCATGGGAAAGAGGGTACCTGCTTCATTTGGCATGAGGAAATGGAGACCAGGTAACTGATCATCAGAGGAGGTGGGCGCCTGGCTTTTGCTCTTGGGAGGATGGGGAGGGTCAGAGCAGGATGTGGGGGTGAGCCTGCCCAAGGAGGCAAGAGCTAAAGTCAAACTCATGGTTTATTGTGAGGAGTGAATGGATTAATATATGTTAGCTACTACACAATACTGGGCTCCCCTGGTGGCGCTAGTGGTAAAGAATCTGCCTGCCAGTGCAGGAGACGCAGGTTCAGTCCCTGGGTTGAGAAGATCCCTGGAGGAGGAAATGGCAATCCACTCCAGAGTTCTTGCCTGGGAAATCCCATGGACAGAGGAGCCTGGTGGGCTACAGTCCATGAGTTGCAAGAGTTGGACACAACTTAGCTACTAAACCACAACTATGATATAAATATTAGCTAGCAGACCGAGAAGGAGGACAGGGGAGGTAGAAGGAAGGGAAAAAGAAAAGCAGTAAGGGAGTAGGAAGAGATGTGTTTCTGTCCTTGATGGAATAAGAGTCAGAGACACAGGGTGTTATCTGCTAATTGCTGAGTGTTTGCTATATTCCAGGCCCTGGAAGAGCTTTGTACTTGCAGCAGATGCTGTCAAGATGCTCTGAGTCGTAGACTTTGTGAAGACTTTGTCACATGCACCTCCAGTCTCAGCTGTGGAGGACAAGGCTGTGCAGCTTGGGCTCTGCTGACAGCATCCCATCTCACAGGTGTGTTGTGCCTCTTTTCATTACCTTCAGGGTCTTCCCAGAGCATAAGTAATAGCCCCAGAATTGTGGGGGGCTAATGATGGCTCAGATGGTAGAGCGTCTGCCTACAATGCGGGAAACCCGGGTTTGATCCCTGGGTCAGGAAGATCCTCTAGAGAAGGAAATGGCAACCCACTCCAGTACTCTTGCCTGGAAAATCCCATGTATGGAGGAGCTTGATAGGCTACAGTCCATGGGGTCGCAAAGAGTCAGACACGACTGAGAGACTTCACTTTCACCTTCACTTCCAATGCCCCAAGAAGAAAACCTAACTAATGGAGTGTAATAGCTGGCAGACAAATGCCCCCACCTCCCACCCTATGGGTAGAACATTGTACACTTCTGGAGGGGGCCTGGCAGAATCCAGTCCCCGTGTCTACAAGCAGTGACACTGACGACACACCACGTGTTCTCCTTCCCTGCCTCTCTCTCCCTAAATCTTTCCTCCCGCTTCTTGATATCACCTCCCAAATAAGCTACCTGCATCCAAGGTTTTGATTCATGCTCTGCTTTTGGGAGAACCCAAGCTAAAATAATATTAATAAGGTATTAATACTATGTGCCTGGTACATAGTAAACATTTCCCGAAGAGTAACTTTAATGCATTACATCATATAATCTGAACAACAGCCCAAATATTCGGGTGATATTATGATCTCATTTCATAGACAAGAACATCAAGGCAAAAAGAGGTTATAGTACTTGCCCAAAGTTTTATAGCTAGTCAGTGGTGAAGCAGGAAATCAAGACCAACTCTTGCTGACTCCCATCTTTCTCTTGAGCACTATATCACACTGCCTCTCCACAAAATTGTGAACAGAGCCAAAACAGTGGGTAGTTAGAGCTCTCCTGCCTGGAGCTAAAGATGGTAGCCCATGCCCTGACCCTTCAACCTTCACCTCTCACCTTAGAGGGTTCACAGGTTTATCTTTGGTCTCCATATTCTGGAAGGAGAGCAGTGCTATGTCATCTCACCGTAGAGATGTCACTTGGCCTTCTGCTGCTCAGAAGACAGGTTATAGGGCACGTTTCCTGGAGAAAAGGTGTGGTGCTTGCATGCATGTGTGTTCAGTCGCTCAGTCACGTCCCACTCTTTGTGACCCCATAGACTTTAGCCCCCCAGGCTCCTCTGTCCACGGGATTCAAGCCCTCATCTCCTGTGCTCCTGCATTGGCAGGCAGATTCTTTACCACTGAGAAAAAGCAGCTTTTGAAAATATTAATAGTTAGTGTAATGTTAAGAATACATATATAGTAATATGATATCACATTATAGTTAAGCATGTGAGCTTGGAAATCAGACTTCCCGAGTTCCTATTCTGCAATTCAACCCAATTCTCTCTCTCCATCTGTGCCCCAGACCCTTGCAGCTTCTTCCTTCAAGACGTCAGATCTGTTTCTCCACACCTTGAATCTGGGGTTACATGTGACTTGATTTGGCCGACAGAATGCAGCGAAAGAAATGGAGAACCTAGTGCAGGCTAGCCTGCTGGAAGTTCATAGTCCATGGGGCCCACCTTCCCCCAGCCCATCACCCCCAGCACAGCCGACTTACTGACCAGCAATGCATAAGAAAATCTGGTCAAGCCTAAAACAATCACCGTTTATTTAGCTCAAGTTGCTGAACCACTTGTAAAATTTTAAGCTAAAGAAATGGTGATTGTTTCAGGCTACTAAGTGCAGAGGAAGTTTGCTACAAAGTAATATCTACGTGATTAACTTTATGCACGTTATTTAACCTTTCTGTGCCCCACTTATTCACACAACAGATAAATATAATCACAACACCTCCACGGTGGTTGTGAGGAGTGAATGAGAAGATGTTTGTAAAGCATCCAAACAGGTCCTGGCACATGGAAAGCTCTCCTTAAACATTTGCTGTTGCCTCCTTTCCACCAAAGGAAAGGAGGATTCTTGAAGTGAATGGTCAATAAATTTTAAAATGGATGGATGGATGGATGGATGGAAGGCCAAAAGTACAAGCATACAGAGCAGCAACATGGGGAAGCAGGGGCAGTGTTCACTGTCCTGATGGGTTGGAAATGATTCCTTGAAGTTCTGCCCAGATTGCCTTCAATCCTCCTCCTGACTTACCTTGCATAGGGTCTCACTGGGATCATGGTCTTCAGGCTGGGGTCATATCTCTCTGCAAATGATCTTCGCTGGCCTCGCCGGTCCAGATCAGAGATAAGGTAGGGGCCATCACCCACCATCTTGATGGCAGTCTAGAGCCCTGGGATCCTGGTCTAGCGACCTTCACTCTGCAGTAGAAGGATGAGGAGATGAGGACACTCTGGAATGGAGTTAGGCAGCCCCTACTCCACCCAAATCAGCTCCAATCTGGTTTCACCAATTAACCTTTCACATCATGGGGGAAGATGGCCAGACGCCCCGTAATTCCCCCAATTCCACTAAGAGCCTCCCTTATTAGCAAAAACATTCTATCCCTCTTTTATCCCATTTTGGGTTGACTGGGAGAAAAGCTTATTGAAAGTTTTTTACTAGGAGCCAGCCCATGACCAAGCCTAAGTACCAGCCCAGCAAAAGAACCCAAGAAGGTGTTTTCTGCTTTAATGTGACCCAGATCGAAGTTTGTCACACATACAAACCCCCTTTTCTCCCTAATTCTTTCAGATTCCCACATTCCTATGTCTCCATACCCAAGGATCAGACAACTTCAAAGAGACCACCAGTACCAGGCACATCTGATCAAGTCTGCATCCTTCCCTCCACTTCTGTGACAACTGTCCCAAAGAGAAATAAAAAAATCTAGGTTGAGAGGACACTTTGGGGAGTGCCTGTCCAGTCCACAAACCAACCACCCCATTCACCAATCACCTAATCCTAAGTAATAAAGAACAATTCCTGAAGGTTTTCTATGCCTAGTTCAAACTCTTCCCGGGTACAAAGCTCTATTCTTGCCCTAAAGTTCCATGACATTCTGCTCCTCATATTCTATCACTAAATTCTCTTTTTTAACCTAAATTATCCCAAGTTAGTTTCAGTCACTAGCAAACAGAAGCCTCACCATTATAAATACATGAATCCTATGAATTCACTATGGAATTTTTCATGACTAGAAACATAAAATCAATTCCCATTGAGGTTTTAATGGCTGATAAACCAATGGCATTTCAGAGTTGGAAGTATCCTCAAATGCAATCTTTACAAGCTCCTCATTGTTCAGAAAAGAAAACAGAGGTCCAGAGAAGAGAAAGGATTTACTCAAGAGTATATGTAGTAGTGACATCAGATTCATGTCTAAGATATACTTCATTTATGCTTCTCTGCCTCCTGTCCAACAAAAGCAATTTGCAGGTGAATCCATAGAACGTCTGAGAAAACCTCAGAGTCTCTGGCAGAACTAATAGAAGGTGTTTCTCTCCCAAAGGCAGTTGGTAAAGACTAGAAGAGATGATTACTATTTTAAATACAAATGAGAAATTTAACAAAGAGATGAAATCATTAAAAAAGAACCAAAAAAGGCATGCTGGATCTGAAAAATGCAACAAATAAAATAAAAATTGCAATAGAGAGTATCAATAGCAAGAAAAACATAAAAGTAGGAAGATAAGAACTTTGAAATTATCCAAACAGGGAACAACAAAGGAAAAAAAGTGAAAAAAGCCTACATAATCTATGGAATACAACCAAAGGAAACAATATGCAAATTATTGGAGTTCAAGAAAAAGAGAGGAAAAAAGGTTTAGAAATCTAATTTAAAGAAATAATGACTGAGAACTTCTCAAATTTGAGTAGAGATTTACATATCCCATTTCATGAAGTTAATGGGTCACCAAACAAACTGAACTTAATGAGATCCTCTCCAAGACACATTTTAATAAAACTGTCAAAAATTAAACTACAAGAGAATCTAGAAAGCAGCAAGAGAAAAGAAGCTCATTACTTACAAAGGAATCCTTGTAAAGGTATTGGCAGACTTCTCAGCAGAAATCTCACAGTTCAGGAGTGTGGGATGGTATATTCAAAAGAAAAAAACCGCCAACCAAGAATCTTATACCTGACAAATATACTATTCAGAAATAAAGGAGAGATAAATATTTTCCAGGCAAAAGCTGAAGGCTTCGTTACCTTTAAACATACGTTACTGAAATGCTAACAGGAGTTCTTCAAGCTGAAATTTAGATCTCTGATCTGAAAACATATAAAAATATAGAGCATATTGGTAAAGTAAGTATATAATCAAATCTAGAATGCCCCAGTACTATAATATGTAGTGTGTTAGCCATGATGGGTGAAGCTGTGTTCCCTCCCTGCTGTTTCAGTTCAGTTCAGTTTGGTTACTCAGTCGTGTCCTACTCTTTGCGAACCCATGAACAGCACCACGCCAGGCCTCCCTGTCCATCACCAACTCCCGGAGTCCACCCAAACCCACGTCCATTGAGTCGGTGATGCCATCCAGCCATCTCATCCTCTGTCCTCCCCTTCTCCTTCTGCCCTCAATCGTTCCCAGCATCAGGGTCTTTTCAAATGAGTCAGCTCTTTGCATCAGGTGGCCAAAGTATTGGAGTTTCAGCTTCAACATCAGTCCTACCAATGAACACCCAGGACTGATCTCCCTTAGGGTGGACTGGTTGGATCTCCTTGCAGTCCAAGGGACTCTCAAGAGTCTTCTCCAACACCACAATCCAAAGCATCAATTCTTCACGCTCAGCTTTCTTTATAGTCCAACTCTCACTTCCATACATGACCACTGGAAAAAACATAGCCTTGACTAGATGGACCTTTGTTGGCAAAGTAATGTCTCTGCTTTTCAATATACTGTCTGGGTTGGTCATAACTTTCCTTCCAAGGAGTAAGTGTCTTTTAATTTCATGGCTGCAATCACAATTTTCAGTGATTTTGGAGCCCAGAAAAATAAGGTCTGACACTGTTTCCACTGTTTCCCCATCTATTTGCCATGAAGTGATGGGACTGGATGCCATCATCTTAGTTTTCTGAATGTTGAGCTTTAAGCTGACTTTGTCACTCTCCTCTTTCACTTTCATCAAAAGGCTCTTTAGTTCTTCTTCACTTTCTGCCATAAGGGTGGTATCATCTGCATATCTGAGGTTACTGATATTTCTCCCAGCAATCTTGATTTCAGTTTGTGCTTCCTCCAGCCCAGAATTTCTCATGATGTACTCTGCATATAAATTAAATAAGCAGGGTACAATATACAGCCTTAACGTATTCCTTTTCCTATTTGTAGCCAGTCTGTTGTTCCATGTCCAGTTCTAACTGTTGCTTCCTGACCGGCATACAGGTTTCTCAAGAGGCAAGTCAGATGGTCTGATATTCCCATCTCATTCAGAATTTTCCACAGTTTTTTGTGATCCACACAGTCAAAGGTTTTGGTATAATCAATAAAGAAGAAATAGATGTTTTTCTGGAACTCTCTTGCTTTTTCGATAATCCAGTGGCTGTTGGCAATTTGATCTCTGGTTCCTCTGCTTTTTCTAAAATGAGCTTGAACATCTGGAATTTCACAGTTCACGTATTGCTGAAGCCTGGCTTGGAGAATTTTGAGCATTACTTTACTAGTGTGTGAGATGAGTGCAATTGTGTGGTAGTTTACCTGGGGCCAAACCACGGTGGAGATAATGAAGATAATGGCCACCTTCTTCAAAAGGTCCCGTGCATGTACTGCTACACTCAGTGTCCCCAACCCTCCACTGGAGATTCCTGGACACTCACAGGCAAGTCTGGGTCAGTCTCTTGTGGGTTCGCTGCTCCTTTCCCCCGGGCCCTGGTGCACAGTGTTCTGTTTCTGCCCTCCAAGAGTCTGTTTCTCAGTCCTGTGTAAGTTCTGGCAGCTCTGTGGTAGGGTTAATGGTGATCTCCTCCAAGAGAGTTTATGCCATACCCAAGTCTGCTGCACCCAGAGACCCTGTCCCTGTGGCAGTCCACTGCTGACCCGTACCCACAGGAGACACTCAAACACAGTTCTGTCTCAGTCTCTGTGAGCTCCTTGGGTCCTGCTGCACACAAAGTTTGTTTGAGCTTATCTCTTCATGGCTGCTCCAGCAAAGCACAAAATCCCTTAGAAGAAATGAAGTAACAATCATAGTCAACAAAAGAGTCTGAAACGCAGTACTCAGATGCAATCCCAAAAATGACAGAATGATCTCTCTTCGTTTCCAAGGCAAACCATTCAATATTATGGTAATCCAAGTCTATGCCCCAACCAGTAATGCTGAAGAAGCTGAAGCTGAATGGTTCTATGAAGACCTACAAGATCTTCTAGAACTAATACCCAAAAAAGATGTCCTTTTCATTAAAGGGGACTGGAATGCAAAAGGAGGAAGTCAAGAGACACCTGGAGTAACAGGCAAATTTGACCTTGGACAGAATGAAGCAGGGAAAAGACTAATAGAGTTTTGCTAAGGGAATGCACTGGTCATACCAAACACCCTCTTCCAAAAACACGAGAGAAGAGTCTACACATGGACATCACGAGATGGTCAACACCGAAATCAGATTGATTACACTCCTTGCAGCCAAAGATGGAGAACCTCTATGCAATCTGAGTCCAAATAGGAAAAAGAGTACATCAAGGCTATATATTGTCACCCTACTTATTTAACTTATATGCAGAGTACATTATGAGAAATGCTGGGTTGGAAGAAGCACAAGCTGGAATCAAGATTGCTGGGAGAAATATCAATAACCTCAGCTATGCAGATGACACCACCCTTATGGCAGAAAGTGAAGAAGAACTAAAGAGCCTTTTGATGAAAGTGAAAGAGGAGAGTGACAAAGTCAGCTTAAAGCTCAACATTCAGAAAACTAAGATGATGGCATCCAGTCCCATCACTTCATGGCAAATAAATGGGGAAACAGTGGAAACAGTGTCAGACTTTATTTTTCTGGGCTCCAAAATCACTGAAAATTGTGATTGCAGCCATGAAACTGAAAGACACTTACTCCTTGGAAGGAAAGTTATGACCAACCCAGACAGTATATTGAAAAGCAGAGACATTACTTTGCCAACAAAGGTCCATCTAGTCAAGGCTATGTTTTTTCCAGTGGTCATGTATGGAAGTGAGAGTTGGACTATAAAGAAAGCTGAGCGTGAAGAATTGATGCTTTGGATTGTGGTGTTGGAGAAGACTCTTGAGAGTCCCTTGGACTGCAAGGAGATCCAACCAGTCCACCCTAAGGGAGATCAGTCCTGGGTGTTCATTGGTAGGACTGATGTTGAAGCTGAAACTCCAATACTTTGGCCACCTCATGTGAAGAGCTGACTCATTTGAAAAGACCCTGATGCTGGGAACGATTGAGGGCAGAAGGAGAAGGGGAGGACAGAGGATGAGATGGCTGGATGGCATCACCGACTCAATGGACGTGGGTTTGGGTGGACTCCGGGAGTTGGTGATGGACAGGGAGGCCTGACGTGCTGCGATTCATGGGATCGCAGTGTCAGACACGACTGAGCGACTGAACCTAACTGAACTGAACTGAACTGATATCTATAAGATGTTTTGTATAAGCTCTTGGTAACCACAAAGCAAAATCCTACAATAGATTTGCAAAAGATAAAGAGAAGGGAATGAGAGCATAACAATACAGAAAATTATCAGTTCACAAAGGAAGGCAGAAAGAGAGGAAGAAAGAAACAAGGAAACTACAAAACAGTCAGAAGACAATAAGATGGCTCTAGAAAGTCCATATGTATCAACAACTACTCTAAATGTAAATGCATTAAATTCTCCAATCAAAAAGCATAGAGTGTCTGAGTGGATTTGAAAAAACAAGACACAACTCTATGTACTTACAAGAGACTCATTTCAGCTCTAAGAACACACAAAGGCTCAAAGTGAAGTGATATTCCATGACATTGGAGACAAAAAGAGAAGGGTAGTTACACTTATATTAGAGAAAACATATCTTTAGCCAAAAACTGTTATGAAGAGACAAAAGTTATTACATAATGGTAAAGGTGTCATTTTATTAAGAAGACATGATAATTATATATAATATAATATTATTATATATTATATATTATTAGAGCATCTAAATATACTAAGTTAATACTATCAGATGAAGAAGAGAGAAATAGATAATAATATAATATTATAAGGGACTTCAATACCTTACTTTCAACATTAAAAGATCATCCAGATCTTCAACAAGGAAATATTGGGCTTGAAATATCCTTTAGATCAAATGGACCTAATAAACATATATAGAAAATTCCATCTGACTGAGTAGAATACACATTCCTCTCAAGTGCACATGGAATATTCTCCAGGATAGAGGATGATACTTCACAAAACAAGACTTAGCAAATCTGAGAAGGTTTACATCGTATCAAGTATCTTTTCTTACCACAGTGGTATGAAACTAGAAATCAATAGCAGAAGGAAAGCTGAAAAAAATCACAAGTATGTGGAAATAAACAACACACTTCTGAGCAACCAAAGGGTCAAAGAAAAAAATCAAAAGGGAAATAAAAATAATCTTGAAAAAAATGGAAACAAAACATACCAAACCTATGGGATGCAGCAAAAATAATTCCAAGATAAAAGTTTATAGTGATAAACGCCTACATTAAGAAAAAAAAAAGAGATCTCAAATAAACAGTAACTTTACACTTCAAGGAACAAACTAAGCCTACCAAAGCAGAATGAAGGAAATAAGTATCAGAGAAGAAATACATGAAATGCAATATTTAGAAACAATTGAAAGGACCAATGAAACAAAAAGCTGGGGAGGGATATGTTAAATATAAAATTGACAAGCATTTAACTAGACTAAGGGGAAAAAAAGAAATGAAAGAAAGAGTAGGCAGAAATTAAAAAACTCATAAGGGACTATGAACAATTATATACCAACAAATTCTGTAACAGAGAACATGGAGAAATTCATTGAAACATACAGTTTATTAAGATTGAAACATGAAGAAACAGAAAATCTTAACAAACCAATTATGAGTAAGGAGATTTAATCATTAATCAGAAATCTCTTAACAAAGAAAAGCCCAGAACCAGATGGTTTCAGTAGTGAATTCTAGCAAATAAGTAAAGAAGAGTTAAATGACAGTCTTTCTCAAACTCTTCCAAAAAATTAAAGAGGAGGAAATACTCCCAAATTCATTTTATGAGGCCAGCATTACCTGATATCAATGCTAGATAAGCATGCTATAAGGAAAAAAAAAGAAAACTACAGGCCAGTTTCCCTAATAAATATCAATGTAATAACTGTAACAAAATATTAGCAAGTTTAATTCAATGACACATTAAAAGGATTATATGCCATGATCAAGTGGGACTTATCCCTGGGATGTAAAGATGGTTCAACAACATAAATCACTAAATAAATGTTCCAAACTTACAGAATAAAAGGTAAAATCATGTGATCATCTCAACAAATGTAGAAAAACATTAAAAAAATACAACATTCATTCATGATAATAAAAAGAAAAATCCTAGGTGTAGTAGAAAAGTATCTGAAAATAATAAAGACCATATTTGACAAACCCATACCCACACACTCAGTGGTGAAAGGTTGAAAGCTTTTCATCTAACATCAGAAAGACAATGATGCTTACTCTCACTACTTCTATTCAACACGATATTGGAAGTCAAAACTATAACAATTGACAAGAAAAGGAAATAAAAGACTTTTGGATGGCAGCCATTCTGAATGGTGTAAAGTGGTACCTCATTGTGGTTTTGATTTGCATTTCTCTGATAATGAGTGATGTTGAGCATCTTTCCATGTCTTTGTTAGCCATTTGTATGTCTTCTTTGGAGAAATGTCTGTTAAGTTCTTTGGCCCACTTTTTGATTGGGTCGTTTATTTTTCTAGAATGGAGCTGCAGGAGTTGCTTGTATATTTTTGAGATTAATTGTTTGTCCATTGCTTCATTGGCTATTATTTTCTCCCATTCTGAATGCTGTCTTTTCACCTTGCTTATAGTTTCCTTTGTTGTGCAGAAGCTTTTAATTTTAATTAGGTCCCATTTGTTTATTCATGCTTTTATTTCCGCTATTCTGGGAGGTGGGTCATAGAGGATCCTGCTTTGGTTTATGTTGGAGAGTGTTTTGCCTATGTTTTCCTCTAGGCAATAAATGCTGGAGAGGATGTGGAGAAAAGGGAACCCTCTTACACTGTTGGTGGGAATGCAAACTAGTACAGCCACTATGGAGAACAGTGTGGAGATTCCTTAAAAAACTGAAAATAGAACTGCCATACGACCCAGCAATCCCACTGCTGGGCATACACACCGAGGAAACCAGAATTGAAAGAGACATGTGTACCCCAATGTTCATCGCCGCATTGTTTACAATAGCCAGGACATGGAAGCAACCTAGATGCCCATCAACTGACGAATGGATAAGAAAGCTGTGGTACATATACACAATGGAATATTACTCAGCATTAAAAAAAAAATTCATTTGAATCAGTTCTACTCAGGTGGATGGAACTGGAGCCTATTATCCAGAGTGAAGTAAGCCAGAAGGAAAAACAAAAATACAGTATACTAACGCATACATATGGAATTTCAAAAGATGGTAACGAGAACCCTGCATGCGAGACAGCAAAAGGAACGCAGATGTACAGAACAGTCTCGTGGACTCTGAGGAAGAGGGAAAGGGTGGGAGGATATGGGAGAATGGCATTGAAACATGTTAATTATCATATGTGAAATCAGTCGCCAGTCCAGGTTTGATGCTTGGGGCTGATGCACCGGGATGACCCAGGGGGAGGGAATCGAGAGGGAGGAGGGTTCTGGAGGGGGAGCATATGTATACCCATGGCGGATTCATGTCAATGTATGGCAAAACCAACACAATAAAGTAAAGAAAATTTTTTAAAAAAAGAAAAGGAAATAAAAGGCATCCAAATTGGAAAGAAATAAGTAAAATTGTCTCTATAGATGATATGACCTTATATATAGAAAATTTTGAAGGCTTCACCAAAAGAACCATTATCACTAGTCAATAAATTTAATAATGTTGTAGGATAAAATATCAGCACATAGAAATCAGTTGTGTTTCCATACACTAAAATAAAATACCTTAAAAAGAAATAAAGAAAATAATCCCATTCACAGTAGCATCAAAAACAATAAATACTTGTGAATAAATTTAACCAAGGAAGTAAAAGATCTGTACACTGAAAACTACAAGGCTTGGAAGAAAAAAATTGAAGTGATGCAAACAAATGGAAAGATATTTTGTGTTCATGAATCAGAAAAATCAATACTGTTAAAATGTCCATGCTACCCAATACTACCTATAGATTCAATGCAATCCTTATCAAAATTCCAATGGCATTTTTCACAGAAACAGTAAAAACAATCCTAAAATTTGTATGAAATTGCAAAAGACCCTGAATAGAAAAAGCGATCCTGAGAAAGAATAAGAAAATTGGAAGCATAACACTTTCTAATTTCAAAGTATACTGCAAAGCTTTATTAATCAAAACAGTATGATATTAGCATAAGAAAAGATTCATAGACCAATAGAACATAGTTAAAGGCCAGAAACAAACCCTCACATACACAGTCAACCAATATTTGACAAGAGTCAAGAACACTCAATGAAGAAACGATAAACTCTTCAATAAAAGGTATTGGGAAAAACCACATAATCACATACAGAATAAAATTGCATTCCTGTCATACACAACCCACACTTTTAAATCAAAGACTTAAAACATACAACATGAAACCATAAAAATCCTAGAAGAAAACATAGGGAAATAGTCTCAGCAGGTATTTTTTTTAATATGACGTCAAAAGCACAAGCAAAATAAAAAGTAAAAACAATTAAGTAGGGTTACATCAAACTAAAAAACATCTGCACAGCAAAATAAACAATCAGTAAAATGAAAAGTTAACCTATGGAAAAGGAGAAAAAAATCAAATATCATGTGTCTAATAGGTGGCTAATATCCAAAATATATAAGGAACTCAGCAACAAAACAAAAAACAATTCAATTTAAAAATGGGTAGAGGAACTGAATACAAGACACACAAATAGTCATAAGGTACATGAAAAGGTGCTAACATTACTAATTACCATAAAAATTAAAATCAAAATCACAAGGACAGAACACCTCTCACCTTTGAGCATGGCTATCATCAAAAAGACAAGACATAACCAAGTGTTGAAAGTGAAGTGAAAGTGTTGGTCGCTCAGTCAAGTCCAGTTCTTTGCGACCTCATGAACCATAGCCCACCAGGCTCCCCAGTCCATGGGATTCTTCAGGGAAGAATACTATTTTTGGAGTGGATAGCCATTCCCTTCTCCAGGGGATCTCCCTGACCCAAGGGTCAAACTCAGGTCTCCTGCATTGCAAGCAGATTCTTTACCATCTGACTCACCAGGGAACCAAGAGTTGACAAAGATACGTAAAACATGGTTAGTAGAAATATAAAGTGATGCAGCTACTATAGAAACAGTATGAAGATTCCTCAATAAATTAAAAATAGAACTACCATATGATCCAACAATCCCATTTCTGGGTATATATCCTAGGGAAATGAAATCAGTATCTCAAAGAAATATCTGCATCCACATGTACATGCAGCTTTATTTATAATAACCAAGATATGGAAGGGCTTCCCTGGTGGCTAAAAGTGGTGAAAGAAAGGGGTCAAGAATTCTTTGTTCAGTGAAATTATCCTTTGCGAATGAAAGTAAAATAAAGCACAATAAAGCAATCTTGGGTTTCCCAGGTGGCTCTAGTGGTAATGAACCTGTCTGCCAATGCAGGAGATGTCAGAGATGCATATTCCATCCCTGGGTCAGGAAGATCCCCTGGAGAAGGAAAAGGCTAACCACTCCAGTACTCTTGCCTGGAGACTTCCATGGACAGAAGAGCCTAGCAGGCCACAGTCCATGGGGTCACAAAGAGTCAGACACAACTGAGCGACTAACACTTTCAAGATATGGAGACAATCTAAGTAACGGATGAAGAAGATGAAATGTATATATAATTTACCATTGGATAAAACCAGTTTGAACTGTGTGGGTCTACTTACACACAGTTCTTTTCAATAACTGCAACACTATATGATCCAGGGTTGTTGAACCTACTGATGCAGAACAACAAATGCAGAGGGCTGACTATGAGATTTGGGCGTCTTCAGATTTGAATATCTGTGCCAGGTCCTGGAACCAGTTCTCCTTGGATACCATTGGTATCCAAGTTTACAGTTGTCCATTGGTATCTGTACAGGAGTTTACACTGCACTGGGGAGTGAGTGGCAATAACCTCTGCTTTGTTCAAGGGTCAGTTGTATAGACAGTAGAATATTATTCATCCATGAGAAAAAGGGAAACCCTGCCATTTGTGACAACATGGACAGACCTTGAGGACCTTATGCCAAGTGAAAGAAGTCAGACAGAGAAAGACAAATACTGTAAGCTATCATCTATATGTGAAGGCTAAAATTACCTAACTCAGGACTTCCCTAGTGGTCCAGTGGTTAAGAATCCACCTTGCAATGCAGGGGATAAAGGTTCTGTCCCTGGTCAGGGAACTAAGATCCCACATGCTGTGGAGCAACGAAGCCTGTTCGCTGCAACAACTAAATGCGCATGTTCCAGAGCCCACGTGACACACCTCCTAAAAAGCCCGTGCCCTTGGAGCTGTTGCACTGCAACGAAAGGCGGCACATGATGTGATAAAGATGCCACGGGCTGCACCTAAGACCGGAGGCAGCCAAGTAAATATATGTATTTAACGCCTAACTCACAGAAACTCATAGGAACAGAGAGTACAAGAGCGATTGTCAGGGGTTAGGGTTGGGATGTCAGGAGAAATAGGGAGATATTGGTCAAAGTATAAAAAACCTCCAGTGGTAAGATGAGTAAGATCTGGGGATCTAATGTACGTTATGGTTGGGGATTATAGTTTACAATACTGTATTATACACTTGAAAGCTGCCAAGAGAGAATGTGAAGTGTTCTCACCATAAAAAAGAAGTAGTAATTATGTGAGTAGAGGACTTAACTAATGCTACTGTGGTAATCACTTTGTAATATATACATTTATTAAATTGACACAGTGCTTGGTGCTCTCTGACAACCTAAAGGGGTGGGATGGAGGGGAGGTGGGAGGGAGGTTGAAGAGGGAAGGGACATATGTATACTTCTGGCTGATTTACACTGATGTATGTCAGAAACTAACATGATATTGTAAAGCAATTATCGTCCAATTAAAAATAAACTTAAAAAAAACAGAAAAATAACACATTGTACATCTAAAAATTACACAATGTTATAGAGCAATTATATCTCAATAAAGCTGGGCAGGGGAAGAATATATGTAAGATAAGGAGCACTTTCTCATCTGAGGCAACCTAGGTATAGGTAAACTGATGCACACTCTCTTCTCCAATAACCTTGGGAAATCCTTTGCTTATGTTGTTACAAAAAGCACTCCTCTGGAATAATATATTCTTTTTTTTTATAACAGATAGGATTTGAAAATTAAAACGTCTTCACCTCCAAAAGACAAATCTACCAAAATGAAAACAGGCATTATAGACAACTGGATGAGGCACATGGTTTACAGGCAACGATTCTGTTCAAAATCTCTTCAGTCATTCAATTAGTGAACATTAATAACATGAATATCATGGATATAGCTCTAGATTCCTGAAAAAATTAGAAGTTATCAATAGGGACTCCTTAAACTTCTTGCCAACTTATATCATACTGCTCATTCCACCCCATTTGCTCCGTCTAACACTGCTCCAGCCATGTTGCATGTCTTACCATTCCCTGAGCTAATTACCAGTTGCTCCTGCTTCTGAGTCTTTGAAATCACCATTGCCACAACCTGAAACAATCTAACATTACTCCCTTCACTTGAAGAAAATTGAACTTCACTGTTGAGCCTTCAAGGCTTAGTTCGGATGTTTCCTCCTTTGGGAAAACCTTCCTACTTACTTATTTATTTCCAAGCAGACTGTTGGCTTCATATCTGTATGGATCACAGTTCTATCTCTAATACTTAGAGGTCCTGGGTACATAGTAGATGTTTGATAACAATATGTTGAATGAATAAATGAATTGAATGAATGAATAATGATGATATGAGAGAAGTCTAAGACAAGATTCCTTTCCTCAAAAGGGGAGAAATGATCACACAATAACACACATGAAAATATAAAACCATAGCATAGTCTTGTGTGTGCTTAGTCGCTCAGTCATGTCTGACTCTTTGTGACCCCATGGATTGTAGCCTACCAGGCTCCTCTATCCATGGGGATTCTCCAGGGAAGAATACTGGAATGGGTTGCCATTTCCTTCTCCAGGGGATCTTCCTGACCCAGGAATCAAACCCAGGTCTCCCACATTGCAGACGGATTCTTTACTTGCTGAGCCACCAGGGAAGCATAGTGTTAGCCCTAGAAAACACACACACATGCACACACACGCACACACACAAATAAGGACTTAAAGATAAGAAGTCAGTTAAGGAAATAAAATGGAGCACTAAGTTGTAGATTAACCCCCAAAATATATAGGCAAGGAGGAACAGAGGCAAAGCAAATAGAAGATGATATCAAGTTGACAGAAACACAGCTAAATCAATAATTATATTAACTATAAATGGAGTTAATACTTCAATTAAAAAGCAGAGATTGTCAGATTGCATATAAAAGTAATACCCAGTGATACACTGCTTATGAGAGATCCATTCAATGTAAAGAAACAAATGGGTTGAGAAACAAAAGGATGCAAAAAACCATGCTAACAATATCAGAATTGTCAACACAAAAGCATTTTGATAAACAACTTAATCAAGTGGAATAAAGTGCTTTCAAGAATACAGTAAATATGAAAATAGAAAATATGTCATTAATCAAAAGGTACTTTTTCAAAAATGTAAATTAAAATAAATTAAGATTCCAGCTAGGCCCACCCAAACCCCACTCCTGTCATCCTAGGATCTACCTAACCAACCAGCAGGCCAGCACCAGCTCAGGAACCTTCTGGGCCCCACCCATCGGTGGGCCAGCACCAACCTTAGGACCTTCTGGGACCCATAGCCAGCTGCTTTGAGACCTGAATGTGCCCACCAGTGAGATCAGAGCCTAGAAACCAACAGGGCTAGAGGCATGCCCAACCACCAACACACCCACAGTAGTCGGCCCTACCACATCAGAAGGGAGCATGCAACCTGCATAGGGTGTACCCTTAGAAAATATAGATATGATGGCCAGAGGACAGGGTCCTGCTGGCCCCACAGGACATCTTCTACAC
Source organism: Antilocapra americana (assembly GCA_007570785.1). NCBI lineage: Eukaryota > Metazoa > Chordata > Mammalia > Artiodactyla > Antilocapridae > Antilocapra > Antilocapra americana. The sequence goes on along the minus strand of ML663568.1, from coordinate 7,017,847 downwards.
AAGCCTACTTCTTCAAGATCAAAAGACTAACCCGTCTACCTAATATATAAAAATAAAAACAGAAAATCAGACAAAAAGAGGAATATGTTCCAAATGAAGGAACAAGATAAATTCCCCCAAAAGGACAAAATGAAGTGGAAGTAATTTACCCCAATAAACAGTTCAAACTAATGATTATAGATATGCTCAGTGAACTCAGGAGAAGAATGGATGAACACAGTGGTAAGTTTAACAGCTAGAATATAGAAAGAAGGACCAAACAGAGCTAAAGAGTATGATAACTGCAATTAAAGAGTCTAGAAAAATCAACAGTAGATTAGATGATAGGAATAGATCAGTGAAGTGGCAGAGTAATGAAAACACCCAAACTGAACCAAACAAAAAAAGAGACAATTTTTAAAAAACAAGGACAATTTTCAAGACTTCTGGAATGACATCAAGAATATTAACATTCACATTATAGAGGTCCCAGAAGGAGAGCAAGAGAAATTGCAAAGAACATATCTAAAGACATACTAGCTGAAACTTCCCTAACCTGGTAAAGGAAATAGCCATCCAGGTCTAGGAACTACAGAGTCCTAAACAAGATCAAACCAAAGAGATCCACCATGTAATTAAAATGGCAAAGTAATAATAACAATAATAAGATAAAGAGACAATCTTAATAGCAGCATGGAAAAAGTAACCAGTTACATTCAAGAGAACTTCTGTAAGACTGTCAGATTACTTTTCAGCAAAAGCTTTGCAGGCTAAAAGAGCATCACAATATATTTAGAGCAATGGAAGGAAAAAGCTAAGAATATTCTACTAAACAGAGCTATTATTCAGATTTTATGTAGAGGTGGTTTTATAGACAAGCAAAAGCTAAAAGAGTTCAGCACCACTAAACTAGCATTACAAGAAACACTGAAGGGACTTTTCTAAAGGGAGAAAAAGACTATAACTAGAAATATTTTAAAAATTATTGGTAAAGCAAACATACAGTGAAGGTAATATATCAATCACTTACAAGGATAAAAGGAAGGTTAAAAGGCAAAAGTGGTAAAATCATCTATATCCATAATAAGCAGTTAAGAGATAAGCAAAAAAAAAAAAGATGTAAAATGTGGTATCAAAAGCATTAAACAGGAGAGATGGGGGAGTAAAATGGGTCAAAATGTGATCAAACTTAAGGGATCATCAACTTAAAATAATTACCTATATACACAGGCCATCCCTGGTGGCTCATTCAGTAAAGATTCCACCTGTAATGTAGGAGAACTGGGTTCAATCCCTAGGTCAGGAAGACCCTCTAAAGAAGGAAACAGCAACCCACTCCAGTGTTCTTCCCTAGGAAATCCCATGGACAGAGGAACCTGGCAGGCTGCAGTCTACGGGGTTCCCAGAATTGGGCACAACTTGGTGACTAACCCACCCGCCAACCATATACAGCCTGTTAATACGTAAACCTTATGGGAACATAGACCAAAAGCCTGTGATAGATATACACACAAAAAATAGAAAAGAATCCAAACGTAGTGCTAAAACAGGCATCAAACCACAAGGGAGAAGAGCAAGGGAAAAGGGGAACAAAAATGGACTACAAAAACAACCTCCAAACAGTTAACAAAACAGCATTAAGTACATACCTATCCGTAATCACTTTACATAAAAGTGGGCTAAATGTTCCAGTCAGAAGACATAGATTGTGGATACATAAATAAGACCTATGTAGATGCTGCCTACAAGAGATTTACTTCAGATTTGCACAGAGAGAGACTAAAGGTAAGTGGGAGACACGTATTCCACATAACTGGAAATAAAAAGAAAACTGGAGTAGCAATACACGCATCAGAAAAATAGACTTTAAAACAAAGACTGTAATAAGAGATAAAGACATTACATAAGATCAAAGGATCAATCCAACAAGAAAATATAAAAACTGTAGATATATATGTACACAGCATGGGAGCAGCTAAATGCATAAAGCAAATATTAACAAACATAAAGGGGGAAATTGACAGTAACACAATAATATTAGAGGATTTTAACACTCCACATACAACAATGGACAGATTATACAGACATAAGATCAACAAGGAAACATTAGCCTTAAATGATACATTACAGCAGAAAGACTTAATAGGTATACATACAGAACATTTCATTCAAAAGTAGCAGAATACACATTCTTTGGGCTTTTCTGGTAGTTCAGCTAGCAAAGAATCTGCCTGCAAAGCAGGAAACCTCAATTCAATTCCTGGGTCAGGAAGATCTGCTGGAGAAGGGATAGGCTACTCATTCCCATATTCTCGGCCTTCTCTGGTGGGCTCAGCTGGTAAAGAATCCACCTGCAGTTCAGGAGACCTGGGTTCAATCCCTCAGTTGAGAAGATCTCCTGGAGAAGGGAATGGCTACCCACTCCAGTATTCCGGCCTGAAAATTTTTCAAGTGCATGTAGAACATTCTCAGCATGAATACTAAGTCACTTCAGTCACATCCAACTCTTCGCACTTCTAGGGACTGTAGTCCACCAGGCTCCTCTGTCCATGAGATTCTCCAGGCAAGAATACTGGAGTTGGTTGCCATGCCCTCCTCCAGGGGATTTTCCCAACCCAGGGATTGAACCTTCATTTCCTGGGGCTCTTGCATTGCAGGAGGATTCTCTACCACTGAGCCACCAGGGAAGCCCAGAACATTTTCTAGGATAGACCAAATGTTAGGCCTCAAAACAAGTCCAAATAAATTTAGTAGATTGAAGTCATATCAAGCATCTCTTCTGACTACAAAGGTATGAGGCTAGATATCAGATACAAGAAAAAAAACTGCAAAACACACAAACCCTTGGAGGCTAAACAATATGCTACTAAACAACCAATAGATCACTGAAGAAATCAAAGAAGAAATTTAAAAATATCTGGAAACAAGTGAAACCAAAATGATCCAAAATGTGTGGTACGCAGCAAGAGAGTTCTAAAAAGGAATTTTATAACAATAAAATCCCACATCAGGAAATAAGAAAAATCACAAATAAACAACCTAACCTTACACTAAAGGGACTAAAAAATGAAGAACAAATGAAGCCGAAGTAAGTAAAGGGAAAGAAATAATGAGGATCAGAACAGATCCTCAGAAATAAATGAAATAGAGATTAAAAACAATAGAAAAGATCAATGAAAGTAAGAGTTGTTTCTTTGAAAAGGTAAAATTGATAAACCTTGAGCCAAATTCATCAAGAAAAAAAGAAAAAGGGGCCAAATAAATAAACTCAAAATGAAAAAGGAGAAGTTAGAATGGACACCACAGAAATAAAAAAGATCAAGAAGTTACTACAAGACCATGAAATGTTTGCACTTTGCTTTATCTCCTTGGATACATTCAAGTATCTCCTAGTTTATAGTCTATGGGAACTTGAATAGAATTTGTATCTTACTGTTGTGTAAAAATTGCATAAATATGTTAAATTGGTTCATAGTGCTTTTTAGATCTACTATATCTTATTTTTCTGTATATTCATTCTCTTAATTTTTGAGAGTTTGATATTGAAACTCCAACTAAAAATCTTAATTTTGTTGTGGTTGTTCAATCACTAAATCATGTCCAACTCTGCAATGCCAGACTCCCCTTCACTATCTCCTGGAGTGTCTCAAACTCATGTCCATTGAGTCGATGATGCATTCCAACCATCTCATCCTCTGCCTCCCTCCTTCTTCTTTGGCCTTCAATCTTTCCCAGCATCAAGGTCTTTTCCAATGAATTGCGTCTCCACATCAGGTGGCCAAAGTATTGGAGCTTCAGCTATAGCATCAGTCCTTCCAATGAATATTCAGGGTTGACTTCCTTTAGGATTGACTGGTTTGATCTTGCAGTCCAAGGGGCTCTCAGGAATCTTCTCCAGCACCACAGTTCAAAAGCAAAAAATCTTAATTTATCTACTTAAAAAATTAATTAGAATATATAGCAGAATTATATGTAACTTTATTCTGTATTTTCTGTCTCCTGTAAATGTGTTATCATACTTTCATAATTAAAAAAAATAAAAAGAAATTAGAAAGGAAGTAAAACTGTCAGTTTGCAGATAACATAATACTATGTACACAATCCTCAAGATGCCAGTAAAAAACTATTAGAACTCATCAATGAATTTAGTAAAATTGCAGAATACAAAATTAATATACAGAAATCTGTTGCACTTCTATACACTAATAATGAACTATCAGAAAGTGAAATTAAGAAAGCAATCCCATTCACAATTGCATCAAAAAGAATAAAATACCTAGGAATAAATCAAACCAGGGGTTAAAAGACCTGTACTCAGGAAATTACAAGGTTAATGAAAGAAATGAAAGATGACACAAATGGAAAGATATACTATTCTCATGGATTGGAAGAATAAGCATTATTAAAATGACCATACTATCCAAGGTAATATATAGATTCAATAGAATCCATATCAAAATACCAATGCCATTTTTCACAGTATTAGAATAAAGAATTCTAAAATTTGTATGGAAATACAAAAGACCCCAAGTGGGAAAAACAATCTTAAGAAAGAGCAAAGCCAGATTTCATACTATACTACAAAGTGACAAGAATCAAAACAGTATGATTCTGGCACAAAAACAGACATACAGGTCAGTGGAACAGAATCAAGAGACGAGAAGTAAACCCACACTGGTATGGTCAGTTAATCCACACAAAGGAGGCAAGAATACAATGGGGGAAAGACAGACTTTTCAACAGTGTTGGGAAAACTTATCTGCAACATGCAAATGAATCAAACAGGGCTATTTTCTCACACTATATAAAAAAATAAACTCAGAATGTATTAAAGACTTAAAGACCTAAAACCATAAAACTCCTAGATGAAAACAAAGGCAGCGTATACTCTTTGACACTGCCCTTAGAAATGGTTTTTGGTTATGTCTTCTCAAGCAAGAGAAATAAAATAAAAAATAAACAAGTGGGGCTACATCAAACTAAAGCTTTTTCACAGCAAAAGAAGCTATCAACAAAATGAAAAGGCCACCTAGTGAATGGGAGAAGATATTTGCAAATGATTCATCTGATAAGGGGTTTATATTCAAAATAAACATAGAAGTCTTACAATTCAACATCAAAAATTCCAGCAACCCAATTAAAAAATGGGCAGAGAACCTGATAGACATTTTCCCAAAGAAGACATACAGATGGCCAGCAGGCACATGAAAAGATGTTCGATATCACTAATCATCAGGGAAGTGCAAATCAAAGTCACAATGAGATATCAGCTCACACCTGTCAGAATGGCTACCATCAAAAGGCAACAAATAACAAGTGTTGAGGAGGATATGGAGAAAAGGCGACCCTCATGCATTGTTGGAAAGAATGTAAATTGTGCAGCCACTATAAAAACACAGTATGGAGAGTCCTCAAAAAACTAAGCATAGAACTACCACACAATCCAGTGATTACACTTAATGAAATCTTGGCATTTGTGACAACATGGGTGGATCCAGAGGATATTATGTTAAGTGAAATAAGTTGACAGAGAAAGACAAATGCCATATGATCACTTATATGTGGGCTCTGAAAGAGCAAATGAACAAATATAACAAAGCAGAAACAGACTCACAGATAAAGAAAACAGGTAGCTGCCAGAGGGAGGCAAGGGTGAATGAAATAGTGAGGGAGATTAAGAGGTAAAAAAATTCTTAGCCACAAAATAAATGAGTTATGGAATAAATTCTATATCCATATTACACAACACATCCCCTTTTCCTATTGATGAATGTTTAAAATTGTAAGAGTTGCTACAAATGTTCCTGCAGAGAGCCACAAGGATATTTTGTGCATGAGTCTATTTTCTGTGGATTGTTTGCTTGCATTTTTTAAAATTGAACTTGTGTTGACATCAGTGAGTATGAGAGGAGAGAGGCTAGCAGAGGTAACTGCCCTTGCTCTTCCCCAGTAGTATATTGGACACCTTCCAAACTAGGGGGCTCATCTTTCAGTGTCATATCTTTTTGCCTTTTTATACTGTTCATGAGGTTCTTGCAGCAAGAATACTGGAGTGGTTTGCCATTCTCTCCTTCAGTGGACCATGTTTTGTCGGAACTCTCCAGTATGACAGATGCTGAACCTCCAATACTTTGCAAACCTGATGTGAACAGCCAACTCATTGGAAAAGACCCTGATCCTGGGAAAGATCGAAGGCAAAAGGAGAAGAGAGCAGCAGAGGATGAGATGGTTGGATGGCATCACCAATTCAATGGACGTGAACTTGGGCAGACTCTGGGAGATAGTGAGAGACAGGGTGGCCTGGAGTGCTGCAGTTCATGGGGTCGCAAAGAGCCAGACGTGACTTAGCAACTGAACCACAACAAGGCTAGCAGAGGTGGGGGGAATTTGTGAGGACAGTGGAAGGAAGCATACAAAGTTGGTGGCCACTCTGTAGGTGACTCCTTCAGCAAGCAGAATCTGTTCAGAGCAGATAAATACCTAAGAGGGAGAATTGCTGGCAATGTTAGTAAGATACTCTTCAATTTGACCAGATAGCACCAAATTGCTTTGGACAAATTTTACTTCTATGAGCAGGGTTTAAGAGCTGCTCTGCTCCATGTATGTACCAAGACTTACAACTTCCAGGCTTTTTAATACTGACAATCTGAACAATGATAAATAGTTCTTTTCTGATTGTGGCTTTAATTCACACTTCCCTGATACTCAAAGGTTAAGCATTTTTATATGTGTTAATTTGGTTCACCTGTGAATTATCAATACAATTGATAATTAATTGTATTTGTTATGATTTATTGCACATTCTTTATAAGTTCTGTATATTAATTCTTTATAGTTAAATGAATCACATTTATACCAGCATGTCACTTCTCTTCTTAATCTTAATTTTTTTGAGTTTCTACAATTTATTCAGAAGTGAGAAAAGCAAGATGTATATATCCCAGCAACAAATAACATACCCAGTACCAAATCTTGGTTTCTAACACCATTCCCCAATAAAAGGAATCCAAACTACTTGGATAAATGGGATTTTACTGCAAACATATTTATCAGTAAATGAATATATTAGTGTTTTAGTATGTGAACTTTCACACACGGTTATCACAGTGAATAAATTTTCCTACGACCTGCTTTTTTTCCTCTCTTGATTTGCAATATTCACATATGTTGGTGTGTGGCTTTATTTCATTAATTTTTACTGTTGAATAGTAATATATATGGAATCATAGCACATACACCATACTAATCTGGTAATAAGAGGGGAAATCCTCTGTACTATTCCTCAATTTTTCTGTAAACATAATACTGTTTTTTTAAGTGTATTTTTAAAAAATGAATTTGAAAAGATAAATACCAATTTCAAGATGATGGTTATTACCTTCAAGGTAGAGAAATGAAGATCATATAGGCTTTGACCCATGACACTGAAATATTTAACCGCGTATTTAAGAATGCAAACCCTGGGACTGGGCTGACTGTGCTGAGTATCACAGAGGAATGCAGGCCCCCTGTGCTACCCAGGTTCTGTGGAAGGACAGATCAGGATGGTCTGGGAAGAGGATGGCTTTCAGGAGGATTTCTAATAGGAAGTGAGGCTAGATGTGGGTGACTAGAAGCAGATGAGAGGAGAAAAGGAGAGTTTGAGGGGAAGCCCAGGTGGGAAGTTCGCTGATATTGGGTGTGTAGTGTCTGTGTAGTGAGGCTCTTAAGGGAACCACGTGCATGAGGCTTAGGCAAGAGTCAAGAGAGACAAGACTGGAAACACCAGTGAGGACTTCAGATCTGCTCCTGCTTCTATGGACAGCAGCCTGCAAGCACTGCATAGGTCCAACCCTGAGCCTTTCCCACAAGACTTCCATTGTCTGTTTCCCAGAAAGCTCTTCACAGCTTCCTTTACCCAAAACACCATGCCCTCCTGATTTCTCAGGCTTTGCTGCAGGAATATGCAGGGAAGAAGTGTGTGTGATGGGGGCTGATAGCTACTGTAGGGATGCTTGAACTTAGAAAAGTAAAGAAACTGGACTGTCACCTTGGATGGGTCATTGGCTCCCCGAATATATGCAATCCAGCTCTGGGCAGAGAGGCAGGAGGACGGAAATCTGGTCAGAGGCACACAGTCTCTCGACAGCCTCTCCATCCTCCCTGTTACTGCCGTGTGTTATGAATAGCCATGCTGTGGTCCCTGACCAGATGCCCAAGAGTCCCCTGGCCTCTGGGCCACTCCCCTGCCTGCAGTGCCCTAAGGGCTGCCCGGAAGTTTCAAGTGAGCACAGCAGAGGTAGGAAAGCAGATTCACTGATGAAAGAGCTCAGTACAAGTTCTGAAACTCAACTGAAACTCTTTTGAGGAGTGAGAATCACAGAATCCAAGGGTTAAAAGAATCCAAGAAGACATCAGACATGGCAAACTTGGTGTCTTGAGTAAGAATTTCCTTCTGGTCAACCACACTGTGGTGCAACAAGCTTGGCAACAGACCCCAGTCATCCTTTTCAAGACAGCCCTCATGCAGTATTTCTGCAAATGATGGATAACCTGGATCTAGTCACAAGGAAATATCAGACAAACCTAAAGGAACATTCTGCAAAACCACTGGCTGTGCTTTTCAAGACTGTTAGTATAATAGAAGACAGAGAAGGGCAAGGAGACATTCTAGCTTAAAGACAGCTAAACAGACATGCTAGCTGAAAGCAACAGGAGTGCGGCATGCTAAGTCACTTCAGTCGTGTCCGACTCTCTCTGACTCCATGGACCGTAGCCTGCCAGGCTCCTCTGTCCATGCAATTCTCCAGGAAAGGATACTGGAGTGGGTTGCCATGCCCTCTTCCAGGGGATCTTCCCAACCCAGGGATCAAACCCATGTATCTTACATCTCCCATATTGGCAGGTGGGTTCTTCACCACTAGCACCGCCTGGGAAGCCCATGCAATCCTGTATTAAATCCTGGATCAGGAGAAAAATAAAGATGCTACTGAGACAACTGAAATTTGAATGTGGACTGTAGGTTATGTAGGATTATTATTAATATATTAAAGTATATCCTAATTTTGATGATTGTACAATTTGATAATTGATCATTTTGATAATTATGACTACGTAAGAGAACATCCTTACCCTTAGGAAATACATACTGAAGTATTTAGAGGTAATGGAGCAAAATGTCTGCAATTTACTCTCAAACTTGTCAGAAAAATAATAATTATGCATAGAGAGAAAATGTTAAAGCAAGTGTGGCAAAATGTTAATTTGCAAATCAGAGTGAAGAGTAGTTAGAATTTCATAGCATCATTCGTGTTACTTTTCATAAGTTTGAAGTCATTTCAAAGTAAAAAGCTAAACTTCTTTTTAAAGAAATAGCCCTACAGGGAACAAATTGTTTTCCTTCCATGGAGCTGAAAGCAATCACCTGCCACAGTCGCTGTGCTTGCCAGGGCCATGCAGATCACATTTAAGCCCTCTTTATGCGCCCTCACATACATGAAGACAATTTCTGTGTCCCTCTGCTCACCCCAGAAGCCCATTTGCTATTCTTCCCTCGTCCAGGTTGAATGCCCCCAGTGCCTCCGATCCTGACTCTTCTTCTGGGAGGTTGAGCCTCCCCATCCATGGAGAACCCGCCTATGATTTCTATTATTTTCCTCATTTCTCTGATAGCAAAGAGTCCTGGCAGGGAGCTGTCATCAGTTTATCTTAAGGGGTCTGGATCCCAAGATGCCACACACAGGACAGCACGCCTCCCTGGTCAGGTTCAGGTAATCAGAGTGCATAAGAAATTGGGGCTGGGAGGTAATTTCCTTGAGCACTCCACAGGGAATGCAGAGTTGTGATTACCTAAGACCAGTTGGAAGCATTGCAGCTGGAATGGTACTTTGCTGAATTTGGCAGCCCCAGGGGGAAATGAGGCTTTTAAAATCAGGAAGTCTGCTTTGGCTAACGTCTCTACCCCGTCTGTCGTGCCATCCTCTGCCAGGAGTGAGGAGCTGCCTGGAGCGAGAAATCTGCTTGCTGGCAGTTACGGGGTGGGTGGGGGTGGGGGCCGCTGATGAGAACTGGAAAAGGCGAGGACCCAACAGGCCAGGGCCCCTGCAGGCATCATGACTCGGTTCCCACCTTGCTGTTTTCCACTCAGAGCATCCGAGAGATGATATGAGATGCAAGAAGGTCCCTGGTGCATCCCTCTGCTTGCTGGCAGGGTGTTCCCTAAGCTGACCTCAATAGACTAGAGAAGGCAGAAGCAGGAAGGTCTCATTTTAGAGCAAAGGACTAAACTCACAGATCGTAGACCACATTATACCTGCAATTCCATTTTATTTAGCCTGCATAGTTTTTCAACTTTTCTGAACCAGGAGAAAACATTTAAAAACCAGAAGATAATCTTGTTAAAAAGAAAAAAGACTTCTGCCTTTTGTCAAGAAGTCGGGAGCTCTGTATGCTCTGTATCAGGAGCTCTGTATCAACTCATGAAGAGCAGTGCCAACCCTTTTTAGGTAGGGCACAAGGGCTTTAGTCTGCCACAGTCCCCACCACCCCTTAATGTCTCCTTGACTGGGGGGGTCTGGGTGACTTAGCATTTATCACCACATTTGCTATTTTCCTTACAGTGGGTTCATTTTTCTCTCACCTTGTCTCTCTCCAAAGATGGAAGACAAAAGATACCTTGAGAGCATTTCAAGAAGAAACATTTTCCACACCTACCCACTTTGTTCCATCATGATCCATTTCTGCCTCTCCAACCCAGAAAATTAGCAAATAACAATGTCTTGTTTGAGAACTGGATCCTCAGATTCCCCTGGTGCCCGTATTGGAAATCCTTCCTTAGGACTCTCTTGCATCAGCCAAATGGATAAAAACAAAATCCTTCCTAGATAAGAGATTATGGCCACTCTTAACAAATCTATTCTTAATTTAAAGTCATCAAAATTACCAATATCTGATGGTCTCATGTGCTTCCCTGCAAATCCTGAAGCCCCTTCCTTGAGAGTCTAACCAGCATCCAGCTCAGGGGAGAAACTCTGGGAAGCTTCCCTCAGCCCCTGCCCCTCCCCTCTCCTGTCTGTCCTGTCTAGCTGTCCCCAGCGCCCAGGTGGACAGCCAGTCCCAGGACTGGGGTTGGAGCAAGGAGAGAGGGCAGAAGGAATCGTGAGCAGGTGAGAGCACATGTGGACTGGAGTGCAGAAAGGAGACAGAGGTTTGCTCAAGTCCCCTTGTCCCCAGAGAGCCCCAGATGGCGATCTGTGAAGGGGTTTCCAGGTGAGGCAATCTCCCAATTACAGAGACACTCTCACAAGATTGAAGAAAGATGAAGACTTCCATTTACACCGAAACCACACAGGAGAGTACCACGAAGTAGAGTTTCTTTTTAATAAATCCTTTGATTAAATGGTGAACAATTGTGTGTGTGTGTATGTGGACTTCATTTATTCAAATAGACTTTTGTATGTCAGATTTGGAAATCCTGCTTTGGCATTTCTGCTTCTTTTTAACAACACTGGGGGTTTCCCTAATGGCAGGGCCCAGGCTGCCCTTGTGCTCTGGGGGCCCCGGGTCGCTGCCTCCTCCCACACAGGCTGCCCGTCACAGCGTGTCCTGGGAGAGAGAGACAAGGGTCCTGAAGACCAACTGGGGACTGAGCGCTACAGAGGGGAGCTTTACCTGGGCAGGAAGTGCTCTGGTCCTGAGGATGGGTGGGAGAGGAGGCAGGGTCAGCAGTCATAGAGCTCCGAAGGTGGTGCCTGCCGTTGCTGCTGCGTCACCTTCGCTCCTCTGACCTCAGATTCAGCTTCCTTGCCCCTCCTTCCTGGAGCCCTCCTCTCCAACTGCCCCATTCAACTGTCGCTCCCACCACGCCTGTGAAGGGAACCCTGGGGGACCAACATTCCCTCTGCCCACATTAAAGGGCACTGCCCCCTCACAGGATGGACCTGGGACAGGGTCCTGCTCCTTCGGTGACAGCTCATGCCATGTGCTTACCCAGCCAGCCTGCACATCACCGCCTTGTATAAGAGGAGAAATTCCCTCCCCAGCTCGTGTTCCCTACAGTCAGGAGATCCAAGAACAGAGGGCTTTCCATGACTGACTTGGGGCAAGGTGCAGACTATAGCCAAGTTTCCCCGCTCCCTGGATAGAAGCATTTCTCCCTCTGCGTTCCTGCAAAGGTGAAGCAACTCTGAGGTGAGATGGGGAAATCCAATCTTCAAAACAGAAAACTTCATTCATTCATTCCCCATTCATTTAACCAAAAATAAAATGCAACTTGAGCTTAATTTTGTTTTCTTGAATTAAATGAAAAGTAAGTCCGGGACTGGCACTCTTGTATATAAAAGTGTTCTGTTTATCTCACTTCAAGCTTGCAAACTCTCTAACACAAGTAACACAGGTCTTTCCCAATTTCTTGAGTCTCTGTGAGTGGCCAGCCTTGGTGCCTTCCTAAGAAGGTATGCCCAGCTCAGTGGTGGCTGGAGGATTCCACAGTTGCTGGTGAATGGTTGGGAAGAGCAACATCTATAAACCCAGAAATAGCACATCTTGATTCATTTTTAAGTACTATTTACTGCCTTAGAAGGCCTTCTTCATTTGATTCACATGGATTTTACAACAAATTTTTCTGTAGCATTTCAAGCCTGCCGAGGCCTCTTCCTACTCTTCTCCTGATCAATTTCTCCCCCTGCTGGCTGTTCCTGACTCCTTCATATCCTAGGGGTGTAATTCCCAGAGGAGACACAGAGAGTGGACCTGTGGTTGTCAAGGGGTTGAGGGTAGGGGATGGAGTGGGAGTTTGCGGTTAGCAGAGGCAAACCATCATATATAGGGTGGATAAACAACAAGTTCCCACTGCATAGCACAAGGAACTAAATTTGATATCCCGTCATAAACCATAATGGAAAAGAATATGAAAAAGAATATTGGGCTTCCCAGGTGGCTCAGTGGTAAAGAATCTGTCAAGAGACGTGAGTTCCATCCCTGCTTTGGGAAGATCCCCTGGAGAAGGAAATAACAACCACTTCAGTATTCTTGCCTGGAAACTCTGATGGACAGAGGAGCCTGGCAGGCAAGGTCACGACTTAGTAAGTAAACAACAACAAACAACAATATATAAATGTATCAATATATAGATATAAAACTGAATCACTTTTCTGTACAGCAGAAATTAACACAACATTGTAGATCAACTGTACTTCAATAAAATAAAATTTTAAAGATTCACAGAGGAGGCAGCCCTCTCTTTGGGCCTGAAAGGGAGGTGGGAAATGGAGGAAGGTCTGCAGACAGCTGAAGCTGAAATTGCAATACTTTGGCCACCTGATGTGAAGAACTGACTCATTGGTAAAGACCCCCATGCTGGGAAAGATTGAAGGCAGGAGGAGAAGGGGACAACAGAGGATGAGATGGTTGGATGGCATCACCGACTCGATGGACATGAGTGTGAGCAAGCTCTGGGAGTTGGTGATGGACAGGGAGGCCTGGCGTGCTGCAGTCCATGGGCACGACTGAGCAACTGAACTGAACTGAACTGCAGACAATATAGGAAAACTTTCCCAGGAAGAAGTTTCCCTGAACTCAGGGGGGTGTTGGGCCTGCAGAGGCTCTCTCTCTGCAAGTCTAAGCAGTCTCTTTTTATTTGCCTCCACTCCTTCCTCCATAAAAGCACATCACAGCTAATAATATAACTTGACATTTGTAGGGCCTTTGTGTACCACAAAGTTCTGCCTCCTTTCATCACTTGATCTTCGCAACAACCCCAGGAGGTCTCAGAAACCCAACACAGACTCACTTTCACAATTTCCAAACAGATTCAAATGCTGTCGGGTTTATGGAAGGAGAAGAACAGGCAATTTTCCTCCATGTCTCTAGAAGGTCTATAGAAACTGGGTTCTACCAAGATACAGTTTGAGGTGCCACATCAAGAAGGTCATTTGGGCGATCACACAGCAGGTTGTGGCATGAATCACAGAGAGGGCCCATGCAGTCTCCACCCCAGGGAGTCCTTAGGAGAAGGATAGACAAGCTCCTGTCAGGTGGTGAGAACACTCACAGAAGCTCTGGGCGCTGAGGCCCAGGCAGGGAGTATACACCCCTATGGAGGAGGTTGCAGAGGCAGAGAAGCCACTGGAGTACAAGAAGAAAATAAAAATTTTAGAAATCCTTTCTAAATTGTCCTCATCCTTATAAAAATTCTATTTTGTGTATGTACAAATAAGTTTGTACACAACCTATGCGTATATGCAGTACATCATAGTAAATAAGTATCCATGCCTATATCAGGCCTCTGCGATGCTGAGCTCAGTGCTAAGTTTCAGGACCGCTCCTTTGGAGGATTTTCTAGCTCTGAGTTTTATGAAGGCTTTATTACAAAGTCACTCTCTGTCTGAAATCCTCCCTATTCCTGCCTTCACCAACAAAGCATAAAAGGCGTGAACTCAACCAACTTCAAAAAATTGCTTAATATTAAAAAAAAAAGTATGTGTGTATGAAGGAGAGAGATGAAGGAAAGAAGGAAGAGAAGGGAGGAGGGAGGAAGCTGGGAGGTGGGGGAGGCAAGGAAGGAAGAAAGAAAGAAAAAAGAGGGGAGGAATAATAAAGGGAGAAAGAGACAGACAGGGAGACAGACAGGGAGACAGACAGGGAGATCTGGCTCAACTACCCCAGGAAGCACACAGAGATTGGCATATGGAGTCGGACAGAATCAGCAACGTGTAGCATTTGGAATAGGAACTCTGGAATTAGATCTGAGCTCAAAGTATCTAAATTTCAATTTCTCCAGCTAGGAAATGAGAATACTAACTTCCAAGCATTGTAAATTATTTGGGGATTAGATAATGTACGTGTTTAACACAATGTCTTAGACATAGTAAACACTTAGTCAATGGTAGCTATTATTTGTGAATAATAATTTTTTAATTAGCAAGATCTCATAGGGAAGTAGGAATTCTACCTTCTGGGCTGTTGTTGGAAGGACACAAAGTATCTGCTAAAGGAAGATAGTTTGTTTGCCTGTGAAATCAGGAGAGAGATACAGGGGGAAGATCAAACAAAGTCGATGTCAAATGATTTTGCAAAGTGACTTGGAATTCAAATGGGCTTTTCAAACAGGAAGTGGAAAAAACATAAATGAATGAACCAGACGTGTGTGCATACAGCGATCAGAAAGCAAGCCTCTTGGAAAACACAAACCATGTTCTTGGGCAGAAAACTTGTGTTCTGGCTCAGCTCTGCCACTTAGAGTTTAAAGACCTGAGCACATTTTTGGAAGACAACGGTCTTTTAAATTTATTTATTTGTAATTGGAGGATAATTGTCTACATCGTGTTGGATTCTGCCATACAACAACATGAATCAGCCGTAGGCACACACACGTTTCCTCCCTCCTGAACCTCCCTCCCTATCCCTCCCTTCTATATTGTCACAGAATGCCAGATTTGACCTCCCTGCATCAGACAGCTAATTCCCACTGGCTGTCTACTTCACATGCCATAATGTGATTGTTTCCATGCTACTCTCACAGTCCATCCCATCCTCTCCTTCCTTCACTGTGTCCACTGTTCATGTCTGCACTTCCATTGCTGCCCTGCATATGGGTTCATCAGTACCATCTTTCTAGAGTCCATACATATGTGTTAATATATAATATTAGTTTTTCTCTTTCTGACTTACTTCACTCTGTATAATAGGCTCTAGGTTCATCCACCTCATTCGAATGGACTCAAATGTGTTCCTTTTTTATGGCTGAGTAATATTCCACATGTGGGAAAGATGACCCTCCATTCTCAGGACCAGGAAAACTATGCTTGCTGTCAACAACTCTATTTGTTTAAAATGGTTGAGTCATGAAGTTCTTGCAATACATCTTTCTTCTTTCTTCATGCTAACTGTTAAGGAACTCAGAGTGATAACTCTTAACCCTTTCTAGCTATGGTGCACAATCTTATGGCAAGTGTTTTGTGTGGGCATGCTCTGTAAGCTCTAAATCATGAATCAGGTACAAGCCCAGACTGTGACGTATATTGATGAGTGTGGGAAAAGGGGTGGGGAGCATCCCAGTAAATGCCAAGTGGGACTGGGACTGTCCTATTGGAATAGAAGGTTCTGAATCCGTCAGTTGTTGCTAGAGTACAGCATAGATGACAAAGCATTTGGGAACCAAGGACTGGCCAGGAAGCATCATTGTTAAGTGGGAAAATTATACTCCTCTTTGCTGTAATGAGAATTTTTGTTTTGTAATGAGAAGTTGTTCTGCCCTTTTACTGCGTAGAGCTCCTGCAATGGCCACAGGAACTAGGGAAGGGTCAGCCAGGCAGCAACGCTAGAGTTTGTGTGAGGGGGTCACTCCCTGCTCTGAGCAAACCATGCCCAGGCACTGTATTGGGAGAGGGCTTTCCCCCAGCCCTTGCTACCCTCTTGTCTTTTCTTTTTTTTATAATCTAATTTTATGTTGTTTGTTTTATTTTTAATTTTTGGCCACATCGCATAGCATACAAGATCTTAGTTCTCTTAGCAGGGATTGAAACCATGCCCCCTGCATTGGGAGCCCGGAGTCTTAACCACTAGACCACCAGGTAAGTCCTCTTTCCTGCCCCTTCTTTTCCTCCCTGTTTTAGAGTCAAGTTCCAAGCCAGCCAGTTAAAAGCCAGAGGTAGAGCTGTGGGCAAGAAGCCTCAGCTTCCCTCTGTAAAATCAAGAATGGGAATACATGAGGGTTCTTAACCCTTTTTGTGCCATGGATCTCTTTGACAATCAGAATAGAGTTTCTAATGCATAAAATAAACTACAAAGGAGTGGGAAGAAAACCAATTATACTGATACAGAGTTAGCAACACAATATGTAAAAAGTAAAATCAGGTATTGTCATGTGTGTGCTTCTCTATGACACAGTAAATAACCACTATAATTTCAAAGCAGTGATGCATATAAATGATATTTTATGAGACTTCCCTGGTGGTCCAATGGCTAAGACTCCATGCTCCCAATGCAGGGGGCTTGGATTCATTCCCCGCTCAGGGAACGAGATCCCACATGCTGCAGCTAAGATCCCATGTGCCAAAACTAAGGCCCAGCACAGCCACATAAATACATAATAAAATAAAATAAATGATATTTTGAGACATCTAAAACAACTGAAATGAGATTTGAGATTACTGATGATTTCTATTGAGGACAAAGTCACAGGTAGTGCCAATACTATTATAGTTTGTTGTCTTATTCATAGTCAATGAAATTTCTGTTAGTAAAAACAAAATCAAGACAATTTTTTCCCATTCAAAGTGATGACTCCCCTGAATCTAGCTAAGGAGTCCATGGACTACAGGCAAAGAACATCTGAACTGACAATGTCTGAAGTTGCTTCTGACTCTGACATAGTTAGATTTCACAGAGTTGGATAGACTATGACAGTTAGGTTAATGAAGGTGAAATGTTACTATCTTAACAGCTGGCACCTATCATAGGGTGGAAACTGGTTTTTGTTTGTTTGTTTAAAGAACTGCCTTGACCTGTCTCTTGAGGTAAACTATAAGATCCTGATGACTTGCCCGGCAGGAAAAGTCATCACCAGAGAGAACTGAACAGTTTTGAGTAGCACGGGTCAGGGCTTGGGAAGTGGAGGCAGAGAGAGCTCAGAGGGTGCAACGAGCAGTGTGAAGCGGACTAGCACAGAAACTCCCCCTTGGCCCAGACTTCCCTGAAGTCCTCTACATCACTGACCGACTATCATTTTCACATTCATACTGCAAAGGGAATAAGGAAATTAAGAGAAAGTACTGAGGTCTCCTTCTGAGTCAATGTGATGGAGGAAACGAGTGTCTGTATGGTCCAAGTGGGTGGCTCTGGAGTCTGAACCAAAAGAGGTCATAGAAATAAAAGTGCCGTGGAAATGCACTTTGGGGAAGCTTTGGAGAACACGTTAGAACAAAGGTTTGAACCTTGCAGTCTAGCCCATACATGATAGAGTCATCTTGCTAACCCCTGGGTTCTAAGGGTGTGCTGCTGGCTCCAGCATCAGCAACATCTGGGAACTTGTTAGGAAGGCAAATTCTCGAGCCCCACCCCAGACCTCCTGAATCAGAAAGTGTGTCTGTCGGGGCGAAGTCCCTGGCAAGGTTTGCTTTAGCCCTCCAGACTAAAGAACTTCTGCCATTGGCATTATCATGTTCACCATTGCATCCCGGAGTCATATATGCCCTAGAAGTTACCCAATCTGATTTCCCATGCACACAGAACCCTGCGAGCACTCAGTCTTGTGGGAACCCTCTATGAGCCTGGAAATACCAGCAACACCCCTTGCCCTACACCGGGGAGAACTGTCCGAATCAGAATAGGCTTCCAGCCAGGGGGAACTCCCAGCCCAACCTTTCCAACTTCGGAAGAATGCTTGTTCCTGGGGGCCTGGGGCTGCTCTCTGGAGCTGTTTCTAGAGGAGGAAGCCCTTCAGGAAAGTGAAGACTCCCTCTTCCTTCCTGGTCCCTCTCACAACATAGCTCAGGCCACCTAGTGGTCGCCCTTCAGAGAGTCTGCATTTAGCTGTGTTTCTGCTAAAATAGTGTCCAGAGCTAGAGACAGGGGGCAGGGCAGGGCCAGGTGGACCGCTGTCTCTGTTGATCTGTACACGTGCTTGTTATTTCTGTGACCACATCCACATCACATAGTTTGTGCTGAAGTTTGTCCACAGCACTCAACCAGGAGGGGACTAGGCCCTGAGGGCAGATAGAGGCCTTTAGATCCCCGAACACTAAAAATACTCCCCCATCCCCAGAAGGATGTAATTGAAAATACAAATAATGGCAAACCACTAAGTAAATATGGGCTTCCCTAGTGACTCAGATGGTAAAGAATCTGCCTGCAGTGCGGGAGACCTGGGTTAGAGCCCTGGGTTGGGAAGATTCTCCTGGAGGAGGACATGGCAACCCACTCCAATACTCTCGCCTGGAGAATCCCATGGACCGAGGAGCCTGGAGTTGCAGAGTTGGACATGACCGAGTGACTAAGCACAGCACTAAGTAAATATAAGGAAGTAGAGCTACATTCTCTCATTATAATTATTTTTAGGTTATTTTTGAAATGTCAGTTTTGGGGGGGACTTCCCTGGTGGTCCAGTGATTAAGAATTCACCTTTCAATGCAGCGAATGTGGGTTTGATCCCTGGTCAGGGAACTAAAATCCCACATGCCATGGGGAAACTAAGTCCATGAATTGCATCTAGAGAAGTCTGTGTGCTGTGATGAAGACCCAGCACAGACAAAATTTGAAAAAAAAAATTTCAAATTTTAATATTGTATTACAATATAGTTCAGATAGCCCCCAACCATATAAAGAATTAAAGAAAACAAACTCATATAGTCATCATTCAACTTAAGGAATAAAATATTACCAATACTGTTTTAAAAAAACACACACAAAAAAAATCATATATTTTCAAACAGTTTTGCTTTATTGTTGTTTGGAGCCAATGGTTCTCAATTTCCACTGCATATTAGATTCACTTACGGCTTTAAAATCCCAATGTACACTCCCTACCTCAAACCAAGACACCTAGGGGTGGACCTCCACTGGGATATTTTAAGCACCTTGGGCGCTGGGAAGGCTGAGAACCCGCCCTGAAAAGAAGCCGCTGTGAAGGGAGGTGAAATGAGGTCCTGAAGACCAAGTGGCAACGGACTCCGGTTCGACTAAGGGGTCAACAGTAGTTCTCAGGGGATCTAGGCCTGGAACCTGAGGGACCTGCCCCTCATTTCTGGAAAGAGCCTGCCATCTGCTGGCCACCTGAAGGAAAACAGGCGGCTAACTGACCCGGGGAAGGACCCGGGAGCCAAGCACCGGGGCGGCAGCCCTGAGTTTGCGGAGCGCTCGCCCACACGCGACACGGGCAGCTGCCCCACGGCAGACCTGGGAGAGGGCAGGGCCGGGCGAGGAGAGGGATCTTCAACTTGCCGACAAGCAGCTCTGCGACCCTGCAGAGTCGTGCCAGGCTGGGGGCAGGAGCAGCCGCTCTTCAGGGCACCAGGAGGAAAAAGCAAGGATGGAGGGGAAGAGGACCCACTGAACAAAAGGGTTTTTAAGAGGGGGAAGACATTCACCTGGGAAATACTCTAAGGAGAGAAGCGGGTGCTGCCTAAGAACCAGGAAGGGCGCAGAGGCGATGCTCACGTGGCACTAGCTCCGGGTCCAGCGACTGAATGGGGCCTGCCACAGTTCATTCCCACAGGGGTTTGTTTGCTTTTCTCTCTGCCTGGGACAGTCTTCCTCAGCCCAGTCTGAATAAACCTTTGCCCATTTTTCTGGTCTCAGTAAACAATCACATCGCTTCCACCAAGAGGCTTGCTCTGACTGCCTCCATCTCCTGAACCCTGTCCTTGCCTCCTGCCACTTGGTTTTAGAACCCCCTGTTTACTTGCTTACTACTAAATCTCTGGGAGGGCTTCCCTAGTGGCTCCGCTGGTAAAGAATCCGTCTGCCATGCGGGAGACCTGGGCTCGATTCCTGAGTTACGAAGATTCCCCTGAAGAAGGGAACTGCTATCCTACTCCAGTATTCTGGCCTGGAGAATCCCATGGACTCTGTAGTCCATGGGGTCACAAAGAGTCAGACACCACTGCGCGACTTTGACTCACTACTTATTCCCTGGGAGGGCAAATTGCATGAGGGCAGGGACATCATAACATCCCCAGCATCCACCCCAGCACAACAGACCAAGAAATACTCATTTACTGAATTGGTCTTTCTTAGGGCAAAATCAGACACTAATCTGAAAACAAAAGGAAAGTGCTTTGAGACATATTCTCCTCGAACAATGAGGTCTCCCTATAAGTAAATTGAAAATAATTACCTTTTCTATTTATATATATCTATAACCATTAGGAGTGGGGGGCCACACATGATCTTATTTCCAGTTGGCACATGTATTAATAATAAGCTAACTCTTTATTTCACCCATCTATGCTCCAATTAGTAAACAAGCACGTGGTAGACAGCTACTGTTTGGGGGCTGCCCACTCTTTCCTAATGTAGCAATAACACCTCAGTTTTATGTTGGGGAAACAACCCTCTCCATTCTCTGCTTATGTGATTCAGGGTAGCTGATCCCATCCCCAGGCCCAGGTACAGGCATACAGTTTGGGCCTGGCCCGTCACTGCATTCCAGCAGCCCTACACATAACTAGTTCAGGGATGAACACATGACTAAAGCTGGCCGAGTGAGATTTAGCCCCGGAGTTTGGTTGGGATCCCTGGAGAAAGAGGACCGAGTATGGAGCCGGTGGAATGTGAGCCTTGAGCTGAACCACGGCAGCCACGCTGTACCATGAGGAGAGAAGGCCAGACAGCGAAGTCAAACAAATGAGAGTGAGGCTGAGTGAAGAAAGGCAGAGTCCGCACGGCAGACACCCTTTTGATACTGGCACTCAACACGGAGCTTTTTCTGGAACTTTCCATTACATGAGCTGATAATGTCCTTTTTACCAGAAAGCTTAAGAACATTTCTGTTCCTTGTAGCTGAATGAGTACCAGCTCACAGAGAAAGCAGAACTGAGAGTGTGACTTTTTCTTTTTTTTTTACAAAATCAGTATACCACTTGCAACACTTTTAACACCAATCAGAAAATTGTAATAAACTTTACTATTATTATGAAATTCCTCCATGGTCTCCAGGGGAGCCAGTAAGTGCCCTACTACTGAGTGCTGTGCTCCCTCAGTGTCCTTTTCCTGCCCATCACCAGCACTTCGAGCACATCCCAGCCCCGCTTTGTGGAGAAGGAGCCATCTCTGCAGAGGAGGCTGCAGGCTGCAGGCTCCCCGCCGGCTCAGACTACTGCACCATGACCGGCTCGGCCACACTGGCCTCCACGCAGCCCCTCCTCCTCAGTTCATAGAAACACTGGCTGTTGCCAGCAGGGCTGCGAACATGGACCCCGGCTTCTTCTGCAGGACCTCAGGCTTGTCAAACTCCACCACCTGGGAGGCAGAGAGAAAGGGGAGGGAAGCAGGATGCAGCTGAGCTTGGTCCTGAGGGATCCGAAGGCCTGGGCGCCATCCTCCCAGCAGCCTGGGGGTGTCCTCTCACCTTCCCGTTGCCCATGACCAGGATGCGGTCACAGTTGAGGATGGTGCTGACACGGTGTGCGATGATCAGCACTGTGCAGCCCCGGAAACTTTCACGGATTGTGTGTTGGATGAGGATGTCCGTCTCCAAGTCGAGGGAGGCCGTGGCCTCGTCAATAAGGATGATCTTGTAGATAAGAAACAGGGATGAAGGCAGCCTCCTCAGACTCAACCCTGGGTCTAGTCCTGGGGTGACCGCTAGTCCGCCTAGTACCTCAGCTGGAAAATGAGATCTTTGGACTAGGTTTGAAACCCACTTGGGACTCTAAATTATCCATCACATTATGAAGAGAACATAAAGTGTCAACCAAGAGCTAACTATATTTTGTGTCTGTTAGTAGCTTAGTTGTGTCTGACTCTGGGACTCCATGGACTGCAGCCCTCCAGGCTCCTCTGTCCATGGAATTCTCCAGGCAAGAATACTGGAGTGGGTTACCATTTCCTTCTCCCGGGGATCTTCCCAACCCAGGGATAGAACCCAGATCTCCTGCATTGCAGACAGATTCTTTACACTCTGAACTACCAGGGACGCCTTCTTTAGTGACCAGAAAATCCAGTTCTTAAAAGTGAAATGTGCCAGTGGCAACTTGCTGTTTTATGAACTGCTTTCCTATTTGTCTGAATTAACGTAGAGCGATGTTCCTCTCAGGGCGGCCAAGCACACATCTTGGGTGGCAGAAGAGATGGTGTAGCTAGTATATGACTAAATGCACTTTTCACTTTAACCTGTTTATATTTCTTGCATTAACAATATGCATCAGATGCCATATGCAGTAACCATGGAGGGCCCTAGAGATCATCATACCAAGTGAAGTAAGACAGAGAAGGAGAAATACGACATCCTTTATCTGTGGAATCTAAAAAGGATACAAATGGACTTACAAAACAGAGAGAGACTAGCAGACTTAGGGAATAAACTGTCGGCTTCAGGGGGATGAAGAAAGGGCAGAAGCAATAGTTAGAGGGTTGGGGATGGACATATATACCCGCCTATATTTCAAATGGATAAACAACAAGGTCTTGTTGTACAGCAAAGGGAACTCTGTTCAGTGTTATGTGGAAGCCTGGATAGGAGGAGAGTTTGGGGGAGAATGGATACATGTATATATATGGCTGAATCCCTTTGCTGTTCACCTGAAACTATCACAACAGGTTAATCAGCTATACCCAACACAAAATAAAAAAGTTTAAAAAAAATAGGCATTAGAAGAATCTAACTGACACAGAAAGTGTGAGGTTTTGCTCCTGCACAAGACAAGGCATCACAAGTAAATCACAGGATAGGTGGTATGCAGATATGACAAAAATAATAAAGTGACGACACAAACTTGGAAAACAAACTAGAGAAAGCAGCCTTCACACTACACAGCCAATTAACTGTGAAATACGGAACCAAAAGGTCCTTCCTCCTCTGAAACCTCCCTGCTCCAGGCCCCATTGAGCTCTGTCTGCTCTTCCCCACAGCTCTGGTTGTCACACCAACATTTTCTGCACTGCTCATTAACTGACCATGTCGTGTACTGCATGTGTATGTGTGTGCAAGTATGTGTACATGTGTGAGTGTGAAGGTGTGTGTATGTATGTGGGTACATCGCCTCACTTGTGAGGGAAAGTTAGCTCCTAGCCTCGGTAGTACCTGAAATATTTGGAAAATTTTAAGCCAACAAAGATCCATTTAGTCAAGCCTATGGTTTTTCCAGTAGTCATGTATGGATGTGAGAGTTGCATTATAAAGAAAGCTGAGCACCGAAGAATTGATGCTTTTGAACTGTGGTGTTGGAGAAGACTCTTGACAGTCCCTTGGACTGCAAGGAGATCCAACCAGTCCATCCTAAAGGAGATCAGTTCTGGGTGTTCACTGGAAGGACTGATGTTGAAGCTAAAACTCCAGTACTTTGGCCACCTGATGTGAAGAGTTGACTCATTTGAAGAGACCCTGATGCTGGGAAAGATTGAAGGTGGGGGGAGAAGAGGACGACAGAGGATGAGATGGTTGGATGGCATCACTGACTCAATGGACAGGAGCTTGAGTAAACTCCGGGAGCTGGTGATGGACAGCGAGGCCTGGCGTGCTGTGGTCCATGGGGTCGCAAAGAGTCATACATGACTGAGGGACTGAACTGAGCTGAACTGAAGAAACACTGTTGAATTAAACTTTTTTAAAAAAAAAAAATGTTATTTTGCTCCAGAACAGGTGTCATCTGATACTCAAATCTAATAAAGATGAGGGAACGTCCTGCATCCAAATATTAAAAGAAAAAGCACAATAGGCGACTTTGAGTGAATGTATCTCCAGCCTTGTGGCTTCGTACAGGAGAAATGCATTGGGGCTTGGTTGTGGCAGGGACGTTTCAAGTCTAGGTTGGGGTGCCAGAGTGCAGAGCACCTGGGCAGAAAGGCCCGCCTTCCACAGGCAGGGCTGCCTCTCAGAACGGCAGAAAGTGACCATCAAGCCCTTTGTGGATTTGCAGACAGAACCAGTGCGGCACCCAGAGTCCCACGTGCCTGAGGGAGAAACAGCGGTGTGTTTCCCAAGCTGGGTCTCCCCCAGACCCCTCATGTGCCCCCAGCTCTCACCTTGGAGCTGCGGAGGAGGGCCCGGGCAATGCAGAGCAGCTGCCGCTCCCCCACGGAGAAGTTCGAGCCATTTTCCACAACTTCTGCTTGCAGGCCTTGTGGCAACTTTGAGATCTGTGATATCGAGGAAGACGCCCGTGGGCCACTGTGGGATGAGTTCTAAAACTGACCCCCTCGTCCCTCCGCTGTCCTGTCCTGTCTGTGACACTCCCTCCCCGCCCCTGTCTCCACACTCCAGACACTGGCCTCTCTCATCCCCAGCTCTGCCCATCTGATTCCCCTCACAAGGTCTTTACACCTGGCATGTTCTCTCAAAGGTCGCTGCCCAGCGGCCCCCTCAGCATTCGGTCTGTCAAACGTGCGTCTCTACAGAGGCCCTGGCTGGCCACCCACTGTAGTCTCTGCAGTTCTTATCACTACCGATGCAGCACTTGTCCTGTCTGAGTCTCTTCTGATGGTAAGCATCAGAAAGATGAAGCGGTACCCCCTTGCCCTGAGTTGGTACGTGCCTGGCTTACTATTGGCGTCATCAGTCTTTATCTAGGGATCTCAAACCATCTCATCCCCGTGAGATGATGTAATCCACGCAGCATCTGGCATACCACACCAGAGGAGCCTGGAGGACCAGCAGGACCGACAATTCAGCCTTGGCAGTTACTCACTGTCTTTCTCAGGAACGTCCTCTCCAGGGCATCCCAGATCTGCTCGTCTGTGCAGCGGTCAAAGGGGTCCAGGTTGAACCTGCCTCAGGAGAGGAAGAGAAGTGTTCAGGAAGCATACCTGCCCATTGAGTGGTCTGCACCCTGCAGAGCATGTGACCGAGGATGGTTGAGTGGCTGAAACTCGCTCAGTTGTGTCCGACTCTTTGGGACCCCCATGGACTGTAGCCTACCAGGCTCCTCTGTCCATGGAATTTTCCAGTCTAGAATACTGAGTGGGTTGCCATTTCCTTCTTCAGGGGATCTTCCGGACCCAGAGATTGAACCCAGGTGTATTGCATTGCAGGTGGACTTTTTGCCATCTGACCCACCAAGGTAGTCAGGATGGTTAGAGCTGAGAAACTGGTCCAGAGAAACTCAGCAAACTCCCACAAGTGGTCTTCCTTGTGCCTTCCTTCTGCAGGCAGCAGCTCCCAAGTCTTGTTTGGGAGCCACCTCCTTCCTAGCCATCAAGCCTGTGTGGTCCAGATGGGGCTCTACCACCAGCTCAGGGTGGAACCAGAAGGTGGTAATGCCTGGCCACCGCATTGGCTGAGGGGTGGGGAAGGTAACCAATCAGAGTGTATCTCAGGACTTAGACAACAAGCCCCAGAAAAGGGGCTTTTACTTTCTCACCAACTGAACAAGTGAGGCTACAACCATCTTGCCTCAGGAAGAGGAGATATGGGGCCCCCAGGGCCCACAATGAGCCCAAGGATGAAGCCAAGGCAGACTAAAGGGGATATTGGTGCTTAGAATCAACCTTGGCCTTCCTGTTTTGTGATCCAAGAGGTTCTTTTAGCTTAAGCCATCTGGGAGGTGTGTGTGTGTGTCTCAGTGTGTGTTAGCATATACATAACATAATATTTATCATTTTAACTGAAATTGTACAATTTAGTGGTGTTCAATACATTTACAATGTCATGTAACAATCCACTAAAACTCATCAACACCCATAAAAATTCTGCCGATTAAACGTTCTCCCTCCCCTTCCTCCCTTAGCCCCTGGTAACCTCTTTTCTATTTTCTGTTTCTATAAATTCGCCTATTCCTGGTATCTCATTTAAGTGGAAATATACAATATTTGGAGCTCCCCAGGTGGTGTTAGTGGTAAAGAACCGACCTGCCAATACAGGTAGACATCATAGACTCAGTTGGGTTGGTTAAGATCCCCTGAAGGAGGCATAGCAACCCACTCCAGTATTCTTGCCTGGAGAATCCCATGGACAGAGGAGCCTGGAGGGCTACAATCCATGGGGTCACAAAGAGTAGGACATGACTGAAGCATCCTGCATCTGGCTTACTTCACTTAGCATAATGCTTTCATTATCCATCCATGTTGTATCATATATCAATTTTTCACTTGTTTCTGATTGAATAATTTACCATAGTTTATTTAGATCACATTTCGTTTATCCATTCATCTGTCAAGGGACATCCAGGTTGTTTCTACCTTTTGGCTATTGTGAATAAGGTCATCAGCACTGGTATACAAATAACAGTTAAGCCCTGCTTTCAATTCTGTGGTAATTCTTTCAACTCTGTAGATTTGATTCTTGAAATTTAATTCTTTCAAACCTGTAGAGCCAGATTTGGTGAATCATTTGATAATTCTACATTTAACTCTTTGAGGAACTGCCAAATTGTTTTCCACAGTGGCTGTGCTATTTTACTTTCCCACCAATAGTTCATGAGGGTTCCAATTTCTCAACATTCTTACCAACAGTTGTTATGTTCCTTTTTCTTTTCTTATTATCACTAGTCTAGTAGGTATAAGATGGTATCTCACTGTGGTAAGGTTGTTTTTTTCTGTCTCTTGCAGAGAAGGACTCCTAACTGATCATCCAGGCAACTAACATCATATTTGGACCTAACTGGACTTTATACCTGGTAAGGTTTGCCCTGACATTTGGCAGAGGAAACATTATAAACACATCCATGTTATGCAACCACTCAGTCCCAGTTGAAACCTGTCTTAACCTCTGCTTTATCTTTCCCCAGTTTTACAGACATTTTGTGTGTACGGCTAGATTAAAGAAGCGGAAGGTAATATGCCCTATTTGCATGATATGTGATAGTTTCCAAAGAATTTTCACAAATGGGTTCATTGACATCCTCTTCCTCATGAGACAGATATATCTCCTTTATTGATGAGAAAATTATGGCTTCTCAGTGTTAAATGGCTTGTTCAAACTCATAACACAAGTCAGAGAGACAGGCTGGAATCAAGATACTCAGAGTTAGACAGAACCTCAAAAGGTAGGGAACCCGGGTCTCCTGTACGCCAGTCCACACTTTCTACTGCAAGCAGTCCTGGGGGAGGGGAGGTATGATCACTAGTTAGGGGGTTGAACTACCTGGAGTTGTATCTCATCTTTGCCATTTACATATGTGTCTCCTTCAATAAGTCCCTTTCCTAAGTTCAGCTGGAAGAAAATAATAGTGCCCAACTCATAGAGCTGCTCTGACAGTTCAATGATGCAGAATATTAAAGCATAGGGCTGCCACATTTAAATGCTCAATAAATGTTAATTCATATTTCTACTACTCCTATATCAAGGCACGATAGATTTTGGCCAACTTCTACCTTAACACAGAAATCCATCACTAAATTTTATCTCATTTCTCTAAAACAACACAATCGGTACAAAATTCTCTGTGCACATAGTATACGCTTTCCTTGGAAAGACTTTCCTCCCTTTTTCTGCCATGTAATCTTCTACTTAACCTTCAAGACCCTACTCAAAGGCCTGCCCTGCTTCTCTGGGAAGGCTTTCTGAATTCCCCCAAGCAGAGTTATTTGCCCTACTTCTAGGTTCCCTTAGCACTGGGTTCATATCTCTGATCTAGCAAATTATATCCTTGTATTAATATTATAACTTGACAGGTCTTACATCTCTACAACTCCCCCTCACCCTTGAATGTGAACTTCTGAGGGGAGTAAGGGCACTGATCATTCATCAAGTGTCCCCAGTCCCTAGCACAATGTCTGGACCTGGCAGAGGTTCAGAAAAGGCAGGTTAAGTAGATGAAAGGATGAATGAATGAATGATGGGTAAATAAATAAATGGATGACTGAAGCTCTGTGGTTAGTCTACCCTCTTGCCTCTAAGAAGATAAATGCCCTTAGATATCCCTGTACGTGAGGCATCCAGCTTCATTTTCATGCCTCATCCTTCCTCAGACTCCATACCCTGGACTCCCACATGGCTAAGGAGCACTAGCAAGCAGCAGCACAAACCTGGATGATGCTTAATCCCCAAGTTGCCTTCAGAGAAAATAGAAAGTGTCGAGAGGAGGTCAGAGACCCAGTTCTATGTGCCTCACTGATGGGACTGCCTGGATTGCAAACACCCAGCTTAAACACCCCTGTTGGCCTTATCCAGCGGGAGAGAGAAGAGAATAAACCACATCCAGGCATGGAAAGATGTGGTCAACCACAGAGCAAACACTGATAATGATGTGAAATCTGATCAATCCCATCAGGGTTTTTAAAAATTAAAATTAGACCTTTTGTTTAGGCCTTTTGATTACAAAGTGTTCTTATGTATATCTATGCCTCATTCATTCCTCAGGGACATCTCTTCTCCCACCAAGGAGGCCCAGAACTTGGGACTCTGGCCACAGGTGATGAGAGGCAGCCCAGTCCTAGGGATGCGCCCAGTGACTGCTGCTGGGAGACTCCTCCGCACAGGCTGCCTCAGCCCAGAGCTCACCTGATGGTCCCTGACAGCAGGACTGGATCTTGAGGGACAACCGAGAACTTGGACCGCAGGTCCTCCAGGCCGAGGCTACAGATGTCCACGCCATCGATGAGGATGCGGCCACTGGCCGGTTCCACCAGGCGGAAAAGAGCCACCCCCAAGGAGGATTTCCCTGCAGGGCAAGAACAAGCGGGGCTCTGTCTTCTGCACAGGTTAGACTCGGTGTCTCCCCCAGACTCCCCTCCCGGTGACCCACTCCTTGTCATCATGAGCCAGAGAGGGCAGAAGAGGCTTGGAGTCTCCAGTCTCCACCCCAAGGGGTGTCTGAAACCATGAGCAGCTCTTACTGCCTCAATCAGAGGCCGTGAATGGAGCCCGTGGGTAAATCCAGCCCACGCATAAACTGTGTTTCACACACACGATGTTATTGCTGCTTTTTAAATTCTTTACCAGCATTAAAAAAAAAAAAATTCAAAGACCCAGTATACAAAAGCTCAAATTGCCTGATTCTCTTGAGAGTCAGTAAAATGGGCAACACTGGGCCCATATCCCCTCAGGCAATAGGCAGCTGGAGCCAAGCGTAGCTGCTTCCTTGAGGGAGAACAGTATTCAAGTTCAATGCGCTGCCCTCCCCACCCTCCTTTCCTCACACCCCAGGCCCACCACGTACATTTGAGTTTTTGACCTCTACTCTAAAAGGGAAGGTCAGTGCAAGGGGCAGCCATATGTCTTGTTCACCTTTGTGTTTCCAGGCCTGGCATATAGTAGGTGCTCACTAAATACCTACTGGATAAATTCAGTCAATTGGACAATCTCTACTTGAGAGCAGCTCTATGTCAGACCCAGCCCTCTCAGCCCAGCTGCAGGTGAGAAACGGAAAGGGAAAAGCATGAAAGAATACAGCTCTTCACTTTGCAGTAGTACAAGGCCTGCAGGGGCCTGAGGAGACAGAGACTTGGGAGGCTCCAGTCATCCTGGGGGGCTACCTGGTGGAGGCAGGCCCTGGAGCCCAAGGCTGGGGTCTGAACAAGGCAAAAAGTGGAAGGGGGTGAATACCCTTGGGTCAGAGCTCCCAAAAGTGATAAGAGGAAGACAGGGAAGAGGTCAGCCAGAAGAAAGGAAGTGGGGAGAGGCAGGTGGAGAAGAAGGTAGTCTAGATGGGGAGGAGAAGAGACAGGGAAGACCAAAGTGTTAGTCCTTCAGTCCTGTCCGACTCTTTAGCCCACCAAGATCCTCTGTCCATGAGATTCTCCGGGCAAGAACACTGGAGTGGGCTGCCATTTCCTTCTCCAGGGGATCTTTCAGATCCAGAGATCAAACCTGGGTCTCCTGCCTTGCAGGCAGATTCTTTACCATCTGAGCCACCAGGGAAGCCCACTCCAGCTGGTCTTCACCCTTGCAGAGCCCGGCACGCCCCCTGCAGGAAGCACTCTTTCCTGCACCCTGTTCACCCTTCCATCTCTCAAACGCGGGCCTCAGAGTCCCGGCCACTGTAGTTTAAGGGCCCAACTCCGTGGCTCTGTTAACACCACCCCTCTCCTTCCCCAGGGCCTTCACCACCGAGGCATCATCTTCCTCATTCCTTATTTGATGACCTGTCAACATCTGTCTCCTCCACTGGAATCCCACGACAGCGGTGACTATGGGTTTTGTTCTTCTAGCACAAAATGAGGCCCCAGTAACTACTGTATGAGTCAATACATGTCTGAAGACAAGTCCGACACCCAAATCCAACACTGAAGACGGGGCATGCCCCAGACGCTGAGCTCACCAGAGCCCGTCCTTCCCACAATGCCCACCACTTCCTGGGCGTGAATCGTCAGGCTGAGGCCGTGGAGAACAACAGGCGTGTTGTCTCTGTATTTCATCTGGTAATCCTGGAATGTGATTTCCCCATGCTGTGGCCACCCATGAGGACAGTTCGCACCTTCTATGTGTAAAGGCGCCTCAGGGACACACATCTGGTTTCCAAAGAGAGAAAAAGAAATCAATGATTATCTATCTCTGCTCATCCCCTGCTGACCCACTGGCCTCTACCTGCTGGGTGTGTGAACTACCCCAGCCTGCCCTTGAACCAGGGTTGAGGCACCGCCATGTGATCAGAGGAGCATCCCACCCCCAATCACCTGAAATGCACATGATTTTATCCCCAAAGAGTGAGAAACCATATTGGTAGTTCCCATGTAATTAACAGAGAAAGCTCTAATTTATTGTGTGTGGCTCTGAAGACACAGAGTCCAGGATAATGATAACCAGGACAGGAGGGTTACCTCACTCCTATGGGTTGTGTTTTAGGGTTCAGAGCCCTTGGGTAGGCAATTTCTCTCTATTCCTATCCTAGGAAATACGCAATTTTAAATGATTTCACAGGCAAGGAAATAGAGGCTCACACAGGTCGGATGACATGTTAAGATCACACAGCTGTTGGATAAATCTTAACACGCAACAGCTGTGTGACTCAAACCAGGGGACTCAAACCCAGGACCACCTGACTCTAAGCCCACAACTCTGCATTGAGCAAGGTGGCTGGATTGGAAGGAAAGATTCCTCCTCTGGATATTGGGATAATAATTCAGCTAACCATATTAAGTTGCTTTGTGATTCTGTGAAATAATCTAGATATCATTATACCGAGCCTTTGCTATGGGCCAGGCACTGCGTGAAGTGATTAAAGCAGGATGTGATCTAATCTTCGTAATAACCCAATGACACAGAGACTGCAATCTGTCCCATTTCACTGATGGGCAGCCGAGAGGCTAAATAAGTCACAAGGCTACACAGCTGACTCAAGGCGCAAAGCTTAGACCTGAATCCAGATGATCTGTTTCCACAATCTGGATTCTTAAGTACTATGACATAAACAGAAACAACATTAATAACAATTATTATTGATAACAATTATTATTATATTTGAGCAAACCTCTCTCTTCTGAAAAGGGCATATCATTCCATCTACATCCAAGAGGTGCCGTGAGGGATGTGGTCAAAATGAGCTGATGGGTATGGAAGAGCTTCTGAGAGATGATGTATACCATTCTGGGAGAGTTGAGGGGGAAGGACCAGGAGCCAGTTGTCCCCTGGGAAAATCTTAGGGCCCCTGAGGTGCTAGGGCTCGCAGAGGCTGAATGTGAGATTTCCACATCTCCCTGCACAAAGCCCAGACCTGTGTCCCACCTTCATGTACTGCAGTATCCTCTCCGCAGCTGTTAAGCATGCCTCTGTCTCTGAACTAATCCGGACACTGGCCTGGAAGTTGGATGCCACCTGGAAGAAAGGAGAAGCATCAGACCAGGGTTCAGCAGGCAGAGACATCTCTGTCCTTAGTGATGTCCCCTCCCCCCCCCCAGGACTCCAGTGTGGGGCTTCTCCCCAGAGTTCCGGAAGGCTCAGAGTAATTCTGCAATGGGCCACATGTGCATGTGCTCGTGTGTGTGCAGGTGTGTGTTTATGTATTTGTGTGTCAGAGAAAGAGAGAGAAGGGTGTGTCCCACCATGGACAAACCTGTCTCTCAGCAGCTGTGAGACCACAGGCAAATTAACTCTGGAAACTCTAGCTTCCTATCTGTAAGCTGGGAACCATGATAGGGAACGTTTATCCAGCATTTATTCTGGGCCAAGGTTTTTAACATGTATGAACCCTTGAGTTTACATAGATTCCTCACAAGTCTATGATTCCAGAACTTTTATTATCTCCCTTTCATAAAAGGAATAAGGAGGGTAACAGATTTCCCCAAAGTCACAAAGGTGATAATGGGCAGAGCCTTTGAGAACGTGCACCTTCCAAACCACACGTGCATAACCATGTGGCCGCATCTCATGGAATATGGTGACGGTTCAAGGGAAGAAGCACAGCAAGTGTCCAGCAGGGCATGGGCTCAGTACAAGCTCCCCAACTGCCCACTTACGGCCTGGGGCGGCTGTCTGTGGGCATGAGCACCACACGGCCACCTGCATGGCCCATGCACCCTCGGAAGGGTCTTCACACAGGCATGGACATGTGGGCACAGCACACATGTGTGTCTGCCACAGGGCTCAACAGGAGCAGGAAGGAGCCCCTCTGTACCCAGAAGGATGCCTCCACATGGGGCACACAGACCCAAGTCCAGTGAGAGAGAAAGAATGAGAGAGGACGGTTAATGACTACCCCTGTGGGAGAGGGTGCCAACTGAACCGTGTACCCCCTGGTTCCCTGAGTTTCCTAACTAGCCTCACAGCCCTCCGTGGGGAGCCCTTCCCCAGAACTTTGTGGACATAAGCCTTGGCCCTGATTCTGGGCATGAAAGAATTCAGGCCATGAGACACGCAAAGCTTCTTGAGGGGCCCCTCAAGAATCCATTTTAAAAATTAGATTCCAAGACCCCGCCCAACCAGGATCTGACTCTGAATCGCTCCCCTGTGCTCTGAGCGTGGCCCTCCCGTCAGCTCCACAGGCCCAGCTGAATCAGCCTACCAGGCTGGGCCGAGCCTTCAGATTCAAGTCTACGCACTCTGAAGCCTCACAGGCCTGCTCTAGAGGAGAACCGGGAAACCTACATTTTCAATAGCCTCCCCAGATACCTCAGAAAGGTGACAACTGACTCAGGGTATGTATAGTAAAGTAAAAAAGACACCACAGGGAACCAAGAGGTCAAAGGGCTTGCCCTGGCTCTGCTTCTAAAGCTCTGTGCATTCAGACAACTCCTTCCCCTCTCTGGGCCTCAGTTTCCCCATTTACACAATAGGAAGGTTAGACTCTGCTGTCTCTGGGCTCCTCTTCAATCCCAGTATTCTATGATTCTGTTAAATACCTTTAAATATAGATGTCCCAGTTTGGAAGTGACAAGGAAACGGAACAAAGCTGCAGATTCAGAAAGCCAAGCGCCCAGTTCATAAGATCACAAATGGCCAAAACCCAAGGTGTAATCAAAGTCCCACAGACCCCTGATTCTGCCCACAGGCCACAGACCACCACCAGCCTCCTCCCTGCACCCACCACCCCGCTGTCTTAGAGTCCATCCCTCACCTGCAGGACGAGGCTGATAGCCATGGCTTTATAGGAATAGAGGGCAGAGGAAAGGCCAAAAACCAAAAACAGGGCCACCACCAAGGTCACCAGATTGGTTATGAGCTCCAGCCGCAAAGTCACCCATCGCACGGAGGACAAAAACAACAGCAGGTAGTTATTCTGTACATCTGTCAGCTTTTTAAACCTGGAAAAGAAAGGACAACATGGAACCTTGGTCTAACCCAGGGTTTCCTAACACTGGTTGCTTTCCCCAGCATCCAGCTCCCCAGTCTCACCAAAGAGCCAATGAAGAAAACTGGAGTAGGATTCCTTCCTACTCCTTTCTCAGCCATGGAGTTCACCTGACCCCAGATCTAGGAGTGAGCTCGGACCAATTTAGGCCTAGTAACAGTTCAGTTCTCTTCCCTTGGCCTTGATGACTGATTCAGGATGGGTAAGTTACTCTTTGGGGCCAACAAGAATGAATAAAGGCCCAGATTTGTGAGTGAGTAAAAGAAAGCAATCCCTTCTTAGTATCTGTCCACCTTGTTCACAGCTGTATCCCCGCTGAGTGCTGAGCACCTTGGAGGTTCTCAGTGTTGACTGAATGATCCCTTAGTCCTAGTCTCCGCACAGTCCTCGAGTCTCTCCAGTGCCACTGGGAGAGCTGGCACCAAGGTTCACCCAATATTTCAGTTAACAGAGCACACACCATCTCCCATGCCCAAATCTTCCCTGGCTTCAAGGCTACCTCAGATGCTGCCTCCTCCCCAAAGCCTACCCTGATCCCCAGCTGCAGGTTATCACTTTCTCCTCTGAAACCCCAAGTCAATCTACCTGTGTTTCTCCTATTGCATCGTATGCAACACTTGTCTTATTACAAAAATACACATCTGTGTCCCCTGTCTTCCATTAGACTGCAGACTTCTTGTAGTTCAGTGCAGACCATGCCTGACAGATGCTTACAAGTAGATAAGTTTATGTTACATGATTAAACTTCAGCAACAATCATAAGATGTGATTATTTGTTTCAACAAACATTTAGAAGGCAAATCTATGGGTGTCAATAGTGAAGAAAATTCTTTTATTTAGAAAGCTATTGTTCTTTCTTATTTTATTTAGATATCTGTTTGCAAGTGAAATAAAAAAACAAATGCAATAAGTACTAATATGGCAATACATCTTACCCTTCATTGTATTAATATATGTATATAACAGCACAGGTCTTTAAGAATGACAGACATCTTTCATTTCACTTACATTTTTTATTCTTGTAAGTACCATCTTCCAGATGGGGTTCTGGAGGTGCAGTGAAATAAATGGAATAAAACAATGATCTCTCTGATTCTTCTGAAGATGGTGCTACTTCCAGGTGCTCTGTTTCCTGCCTTCCTGTTCCCCACACTGCCACATTCCCCATCACCCTCAGAGGGCAGAAGGACTCACTCATTGATGAACTCTTCAGTTTTTCCATAGACATGGATGGAGCTCAAGCCCTGCAGCGTGGCAAGGATGTGGGAGAACAAAGGGGAGCAGCTATAGTTCTTCAGTCTCTTGAACACATTGGTGGCCCTCTTGAACATCCTGCATTGAGAACAGGAGTGAGTGACCTGGGCCATCCACCTCTGACACCCTCCAGGTCTAGGTCAGTACTAGACTCATACCTCAAGTCACAAACTTCCTTCACAAGCAAAAAGAACCCACTCACCTAAAATAAATGAGGGAAACAGAGATGATGATGACTATCATCAGCAGGATATAGGGAGATAGGAAACTGATTATCAGGAGGATGATGATCACCATCAAAGATAGGAGCAGAGACTGTTCAGTCACGATGGGCAAGAACTGATCCAATTCATCCATGTCCCCTGTAAAGCAGTTCAGGAGCCGGCCAGTGGGGATTGTGTCAAAGAAGCACATGGGGCAACGGGACACCTGTGAAAACAAAAGCAACCCAGATCATGAGGCTGTCTGCATGCCTTGGTGGGGGCTTGATGAAGACACCAGGTCTCCTCAAGCTCTGAAAGATGTGCAGGATGAAGACTAAAGGATATCCAGGGAAGGGAACGTAGAGCCCTACTTAAAAGCAGAGTCTCCAGAGTCAATTTGCCTGGAATCCAGGGCTGCCCCAGTCTTCCACCTACTGCTCTGGACTATAGGCAAGTTACATATAAACTCTCTGAGTCTCAGGGTCCTCACTTGTAAAATGGGGATGATAATGATGCTTCAGAGTTGTGATGATTGTACAACTCTGAAAATATACTAAAATATACAATTTAAAAGGGTATATTGGGACCTCCCTGGTGGTCCAGTGGTTAAGAATCTGCCTGTCAGTGTAGGGGATACGGGCTCAGTACTGGGTCTGGGAAGATGCCACACACCTCAGAGCAACTAAGCCCATATACCACTACTACTAAGCCCATGCTCTAGAGCCAGTGCTCTGCAGTAAGCAAATCCACTGCAATGAGAAGCTTGTACATCGCAACGAAGAGCAGCCCCCGGTCACTGCAACTGAAGAATACCTGCACAGAAATAAGTAAATAAATAAAATTGTAAAGGGTATATGCAGGTTCGATCCCTGGGTCAGGAAGATCCCCTGGAGAAGGGAATGGCAACCCACTCCAGTATTTTTGCCTGGAAAATCCCATGAATAGAAAAGCCTGTTGGGCTAGAGTCCATGCAGTCACCAAGAATCAGACATGACTGAGCAACCAACACAATAATATAATTATTTGAGTCATGAAGTGGCTCTTATAGGAGCCTTCATGGCAAATGTCTGGATCCTGCTGATAAGTATAGTTCGCTTGCTGTCTAAGGTAGGAGGTCACCATCATCAAGGAGTCGCACGGTTGTGTCTGACTCTTTGCAACCCCATGGTCTGCCAGGTTCCTCTGTCCATGGAATTCTCCAGGCAAGAATACTGGAGTGGGTTGCCAGTTGCTTCTCCAGGGAGTCTTCCCAACCCAGGGACTGAACCCAGGTCTCTCTCATTGCAGGCAGATTCTTTACCATCTGAGACACCAGGGAAACCCAAGGTAGCAAGTGGAGAGCAGCAAATATCAGAGGGGCAGACCCTTGCTTTCTTCTTCTGCTTCTAAATTGTCTTTAATTTTATCTCCAGAATCTTTTGTTAAATACATGAGCCAAAGCAAAAAGAACAGTCACAATCGCTGACAAATAAAAGACTAAAGCAATCACCCTCTTAGGACACTGGGCACTTTTGAGGGGTGAGGGGCTAGCAGGGCAGGACTCAGCTCAATTGTGGCATGAAAGGGGTCTTTGTGAGAACCCATGCTCACTGGGGATTAGAAATATATGGTGGGGACACAGGGTCAGGATCTCTGGTTGCTTCCTTAAGTAGCAAAATAATCTGGTTCTAGTTTTGCTTTTATATTTGTTGATTTTATAGTTGAGCCAATTTTTTCAGAGATTTTTCCTTTACTTGTGATTATTTAAAACTACATGGCAAATTTAAGATCAATAAAGCCATAAAAGAGTGAGCAAAAGGAAAATGTTAAAAATATGAAATGTATTTTCTAATGAAAAAAACTCGAACATTTCTCAAAATTAAAATATAGAATATAACTTTGAGAAGGCCTGGGCACTAGGTATTTCTAGAATCTGGGAATGTGGAGTCAGAAACTTAGAGACCAGCTAGCTGGTGCCATCACCACAGATTAGGTGGTAAAGACTGCTAGGCCTTGGGGTAAAATTTCCCTCTCCTGCCTTCTGCCTCATCAAGCCAGTTGCTTTATCTGAGATGTGGGGAAATGCCTCGGCCTCACCCTCCTAGAGTAAAACACTATTTGT
Organism: Antilocapra americana; assembly: GCA_007570785.1. Classification (NCBI taxonomy): domain Eukaryota; kingdom Metazoa; phylum Chordata; class Mammalia; order Artiodactyla; family Antilocapridae; genus Antilocapra; species Antilocapra americana. Next base: position 6,980,012 of record ML663568.1, on the reverse strand, counting down.
GGGACTTCCCTGATGATCCAGTGGTTAAGATTTTGCCCTCCATTGCAGGGGGTGCTGGTTTGATCCCTGGTCAGGAAACTAAGATCCCCTATGCCTCATGGCCAAAAAACCAAAATATATTGTAACGAATTCAATAAAGACATTTAAAACGATGGCTCACATCAAAAAAAAAATATTTAAAAAAATTTTGTATTGAATCTACAAGGAATGATGGGTGCCCTCATTGCCTCCAGAGGATCCCTCTGAGAAGCCCCTCTCTACAGTTCTCAGCTCCAGCTTTCCTGAGCTCCATGCAGCTGGAAATGTTCTGCTTCCGCTCACCTCTTAATCTTGAACTGGCAAGATTGCGTTCATCCTCAGGTCTTAGCACAGAGGTCACTTCCTCTAAGAAGCCTTCTTAGACTTCCACCTTCCTTCCACCGCCCCCATGCTTGGGTCAGGTGTGTCATGTTCTTATGGTCTTGTGTGCTCCCACCCCATGGTTAACTCTGCACATCATTTTACAACAGATTGCTTTCCTGTCCATCTCCCTCCTTAGGCTACAGGCTAAGATGACCCAAACCACATCTGCATTGTTCACTTACCACTGTGAACCCAGTGCCTACCCCAGAGCCTGGCACCCACTAATATTCGATAAGTGAAAGACAGAAAAGACATTTCTAAGAGGTGATACTAACGATAACTTGGTATTTTAGTCATAACGTACATTCTAACCATAACACATATGCGGTTTCAGTTTTCTCATATGTAAGATAAGGGTAAAATACCTACTTCAAAATGAACTAAAGGAAATTAGAAGCAACTCTTTATGTGACTCTAGGAAGGGACATCAAACTTTTAGTATGTCATGGGAGAGTTTCAATGAATCTATCTCATTCCCTGGCCTGCTCCCACCCAGTTAGTGACCCATTGTAAGCTTACAGCTATGTGACATTATATTCTCCAAACCATGGAGACAGCAAAAAAGATCAGCAGTTTTCAGAGGTCTAGGGGAGGAATATATATAGGCTGAGCAAAGGGGATTTTTAGGGCAGTTTGACTATTCTGTATAATACTTGATGGTAGGTGCATGTCAGTATACATTTAGGAGGTACAACCCATAGGAGGTACAACACAAGGAGTAAACTGTGATTGATAATAATAATGTATCAATGCTGACTCATCAATTGTGACAGATGTCCCCCAGTAATGCAAGCTATTAATAATAGGAGAAACTGAGGATGGGGTGAAGGGTAAAATTGAAGCCTATATTTTCTGCTCAATTTTCCTCTAAACCAAAAAACTGCTCAAAAAATAAAGTCTAATAATCAGAAAAAAGAGTTGAGCGAAGTCAAGGCTCAGCCTGTGGCCATGCCCAGTGTCCAGGCCCATACCTTGTTGAGGAGCTTGTTGTGCAATGCCGTGGGCGCCTTCTGCATCACCTTGGTGAAAATCACTGTGAGGCAGAGGCCTATGAGGATTGTCAACAGGGCGCTGAGGCCATACACCAGTTGGTAAAAGGGCAGATGAGGATTGTCCAGTATGTCACCTGGGTCTGCAGTGGTCCAGTTGCTCTCTTGACTGCTATTATTCTTCAAGAAAGGACAGGGAGTATGGTATGATAAGAAATATGCTTCATCTTTATCCCTAGTTCCTGACATGCAAGTCCTAAAACGCTTGCAGTTTCCTAGGTGATGGGGGTCCTTGGGGCTTCATTTGTGGTAATATTTGGCCTTTGACTCTGGTTTCTGACACAGGTGCTTCTAAGATCTTAGGGGCCTCTGGAGCAATGAGAGAGTCTTTTGTAGCTAATGAGATGAATAGGGGCTGGGGACTCCTAAATAGCTTCAGGATTGGGACAAGTCACCAGAAAGACCAAGTCAGGAGTCCAAGCTTGGAACTTTCAGCCCTCCTCCCATCTTCTGGAAATGGGAAGAAGCTGGCATTTTACTTAATGATCCATCATGTCTACATGTTGAAGTGAAAGTCACTCAGTCATGTCCAACTCTTTGCAACCCCATGGACAATACAGTCCATGGAATTCTCCAGGCCAAAAGAGTGGAGTGGTTAGCCTTTCCCTTCTCCAAGGGATCTTCTCAACCCAGGGATCAAACCAGGATCTCCCACATTGCAAGCAGATTCTTTACCAGCTGAGCCACAAGAGAAGCCCAAGAATACTGGAGTAGGTGGCCTATCCCTTCTCCAGTGGATCTTCACAAACCAGGAATCGAAGTGGGGTCTCCTGCTTTGCAGGCAGATTCTTTAAAACTGAGCCACATGTTGAAGCCACCATAAAAACCCCTAAAGCATGGCGTTCAGAGAGCTGCCGGGTTGGTGAACACATCCATGTTCTAGAAGGGTGGTGCACCGCGAATCCATGGAAACAGAAGCTCCTGCACTTTGGACCCTTCTGTACCTCACCCTATATATGTTTTCATCTGGCTCTGCATCTGCATCATTTATTATATCCCTTATTTAAAAACTGATAAAAGTATTTCCCTAAGTTCTGTGAACCATTATAGAAAATTATCAAATCCAAAGAGGGAGTCATGGGAATCCCCAATTTATAGCTGATTCATCAGAACTACAAAAACAACAGAATGATCTCTTTGTTTCCAAGGCAAACCATTCAATAGCACAGTAATCCAAGTTTATGTCCCAACCACTAATGCAGAAGAAGCCTAAGTTGGAACGGTTCTATGAAGACCTACAAGACCTTCTAGAACTAACACCTAAAAAAGACGTCCTTTTCATTATAGGGGACTGGAATGCAAAAGTGGGAAGTCAAGACTTCCTGGACTAACAGGCAAATTTGGCCTTGGAGTACAAAATGAAGCAGGGAAAAGGCTAACAGAGTTTTGCCAAGAGAACACACTCATCATAGCAAACACCCTCTGCCAACAACACAAGAGAAGACTCTACACATGGACATCACCAGATGTTCAATACCAAAATCAGATTAATTATATTCTTTGAAGCCAAAGATGGACAAGCTCTACACAGTCAGCAAAAACAAGACTGGGACCTGACTGTGGCTCAGATCACAAACTCCGTACTGCCAAATACAGACTTAAATTGAAGAATGGAGGGAAAACCACTAGACCATTCAGGTATGACCTAAATCAAATCTCTTGCAATTATACGGTGGAAGTGACAAATAGATTCAAGGGATTAGATCTGATAGAGTGCCTGAAGAACTATGGACAGAGGTTCATGACGTTGTACAGGAGGCAGTGATCAAGATCATCCCCAAGAAAAAGAAATGCAAAAAGGCAAAACAGTTGTCTGAGGAAGACTTACAAATAGCTGAGAAAAGAAGAGAAGCTCAAGGCAAAGGAGAAAAGAAAAGATATACCCATCAGAATGCAGAGTTCCAAAGAAGAGAAAAGAGAGATAAGAAAGCCTTCCTCAGTGATCAGTGCAAAGAAATAGAGGAAAACAATAGAATAGGGAAGACTAGAGATCTCTTCAAGAAAATTAGAGGTACCAAGGGAACATTTCATGCAAAGACGGGCACAATAAAGGACAGATAAAATGGTCTCAGTAAATGGTAGGGAACTAACAGAAGCAGAAGATATTAAGAAGAGATGGTAAGAATATATTGAAGAATATACAAAAAAGATCTTAATGACCTAGATAACCACAATGGTGTGATAACTCACCTAGAGCCAGACATCAAGGAATATGAAGTCAAGTGGGCCTTAGGAGACATCACTATGAACAAAGATAGTGGAGGTGATGGAATTCCGGTTGACCTATTTCAAATCCTAAAAGATGATGCTGTGAAAGGGCTGCACTCAATATGCCAGCAAATTTGGAAAACTCAGCAGTGGCCACAGGACTGGAAATGGTCAGTTTTCATTTCAATCTCAAAGAAACGCAATGCCAAAGGATGTTCAAATTACTGCACAATTGTACTCATCTCACACACTAGCAAAGTAATTCTCAAAATTGTCCAAGCTAAGCTTCAACAGTACACGAACTGTGAACTTCCAGATGTTCAACCTCGATTTAGAAAAAGCAGAGGAATCAGAGATCAAATTACCAAAATCTGTTGGATCACAGAAAAAGCAAGAGAATTCCAGAAAAACATCTGCTTTATTGACTACGCCAAAGCCTTTGACTGTGTGCATCACAACAAACTGGAAAATTCTTAAAGAGATGAGAATACCAGACCACCTTCCTGCCTCCTGAGAAATCTGTATGCAGGTTAAGAGGCAACAGTTAGAAATGGACATGGAACAACAGACTGGTTCCAAATAGGGAAAGGAGTACATCAAGGCTGTATATTGTCACCCTGCTTATTTAACTTATATGCAGAGTATATCATGCAAAATGCTGGGCTAGATGAAGCACAAGCTGGAATCAAAATTGCCGGGAGATATATCAATCACCTCAGATATGCAGATGACATCACCTTTATGGCAGAAAGGGAAGAAGAACTAAAGAACTGCTTGATGAAGGTGAAAAAGGAGAGTGAAAAAGCTGGCTTAAAACTCAACATTCAAAAAAGAAAGATCATGGCATCTGGTCCCATCACTTCATGACAAATAGATGGGGAAACAATGGAAACAGTGAGAAACTTTATTTTCTTGGGCTCCAGAATCACTGCAGATGGTGACTGCAGCCATGAAATTAAGATGCTTGCTTCTTGGAAGAAAAGCTATGACCAACTTGGACAGCATGTTAAAAAGCAGAGACATTACTTTGCCAACAAAGGTCTGTCCAATCAAAGCTATGGTTTTTCCAGTAGTCATGTATGGATGTGAGAGTTGGATGTGTGCTGAAGAATTGATGCTCTTGAACTGTAGTGTTGGAGAAGACTCTTGAGAGTCCCTTAGTCAGCAGGGAGATTAAACCAGTCAATCCTGAAGGAAATCAATCCTGAATATTCATTGGAAGGCCTGATGCTGAAGCTGAAACTCGAATACCTTGGAAAAGACCCTGATGTTGGGGAAGGTTGAAGGCATGAGGAGAAGGGGATGACAGAGGATGAGATGATTGGATGGCATCACTGGCTCAATGGATGAGCAAGCTCCAGGAGTTGATGAAGGACAAGGGAGCCTGGTTTACTGCAGTTCATGAGGTTGCAAACAGTCAGACATGACTGAGAAACTGAACTGAACAAAATGTCTAGACTTGTGATTGGCACATGAGCAGTCTTATGGTACTGAACCCTTAACCTGTGAGGTGTTGCTAACTCTGGATAGGTAGTGTCAGAATGGAATTGAATTGTAGTACACTCAGCTAGTGTCCATGGAGTTGGAGAACTGGTTGATACAGAGAGGGGAGAAAAATCCTGCACTTGGGGTATCAGAGACATTAAGTGTGGAGAGAGGAAAACTGTGAGTTTTCTTTTTTAGAGGTTCACACCATCTGAGTTCAGGGTGAAATTCAGCAAGGAGAAAAATCTGTCTTCCTGGGGCTACAGAAGACTCAGCAGCTAGTAGAAGGTGAAACTATTCGTTAAAACCTTCCTTCTCAGTGCTATCACTTTTCCCTTCTCCCTCCCCACTGCCCTGCGCTGATCCCCTGGACCACTACAGCATCAGTCTCAGTGGCCTGTCTCCTTGATCCAGCTCTTGCCTCCACTCCATTGCCTGCTCTATCCTGATTGTTCCAAGCTCAACTCCACTACCATTAGGACTTCTATGCATCCCTTCTTCAATGTATCTTTGTCCTAAGGCAGCCTGCTATCTGATATGAGCCTCTTCTCTTCTGGCAGGGTAGAAAACGGCTTGATAAACTACTTCACTCTAATGCTGTTAGAAATCTGCAGTAGATGTTCATCTAACATCACCTCTGCCTCCTTCCACACTCTCCACTATGATTCAAGGAAGAGCTTGAGAACTATTTCCCAGACTCCTCGCCAGCATGGTCTTAGGTTAGATTCTACCAAAGAGAGGCGCTCACAGGAAATCTGAAGGCTAAGAGAGAAGCCATTTTACTCTGGTGGCAATTGTGGACAGGTGCATGGAGCATGGAGTTTGGCCAGTGGTTAGCAGGCATACTTCCAAGGATCAGCCCATTTAGTGCCGCCTGCTGCTAAAATTCCTGGAGCCTGCTTTCCCTCTCCCCTCCAGCCCTTTCAATGGCTGTGTAGCCTCCAACTTGTATATTAAATCTTTGGAAGCTCTAAATATTTCAAGCGGCTCCTGCTTTCCTGACCAAACTCTGACAGAAACATGACTCAAGAGTTAACCAAATAGAGTGTTTGAAAAACATGGCCTGGATTTAGAGCACAGAGTTCAAGGTACATTGATGTCTCAGGGCAGGCTCCTTCTCCTAAGAAGAATTTCTGCAAATATAAAATGGGGACAGTGATGCCTACTTCAGAATGAGGTTGGGAAGATCAGTGAATTAACCTGGCACATAATGGCTGAGAGCTCCAGAACTCAACACAAACAGCCCTGTCCAAACTCCTGCACTAAAAGACTTGACTGAACTCTAGTGTGGCTCCTAAAGGCTAAGGCATGTCCCTTGGAGGGCTCCCACTCACCCCACCTTCATTAAAGTGCCTCTGCCAGGAAAATTTGGAGAAGGCAATAGCACCCCACTCCAGTACTCTTGCCTGGAAACTCCCAAGGACGGAGGAGCCTGGTAGGCTGCAGTCCATGGGGTCGCAAGGAGCTGGACTTGACTGAGCGACTTCACTTTCACTTTTCACCTTCATGCATTGGAGAAGGAAATGGCAACCCACTCCAGTGTTCTTGCCTGGAGAATCCCAGGGACGGGGGAGCCTGGTGGGCTGCCGTCTATGGGGTCGCACAGAGTCGGACACGGCTGAAGCGACTTAGCAGCAGCAGCAGCAGCAGCCAGGAACATTTACTGTTTGTTCCAGCCTGTACCTGATAACACATCCCTGATCTCTCTTCCTCAGAGCACTTACTAAGAAGCACTCACAGCTGTGACCGCATCTCTCTTGCAACTTAAAAGCATCTTTCTTAAAGACCTGAGAATGATTCCTTTAAAATGTAATCCTCAGAAAGAACAGAGCCTCTGTCCCCCACTCTCTGCAGGAGGAAAAAGCTGGCTGCAGACCCTGATGGCTTAATTATGCTGACACTCACCAGCCTTTTGTACTTTTTCATTCTCTGACCCAGCAGAGCCCCTGCTTTCCCTCCTCTCTCATTCTCCCTTTCAAAAGCCCAAATCACTTCTTTGCAAGTCACGCTGGAGCTCAGCTCTTTCCCTGCTGTCAGGAGTGATGGATAAAACTTCTTTTCCCTTCTCTAACTCATATTAGAGCAGACTGTAAAGCATTCTTGGTGTAAAGAGCTGTTCGGGGACAGAAACTTCTTGGTTTTGTCCCTAGGAGACTGCACAGGTGACCTCTTGCTCTGTGAACACAGGGTGCCCAGCTGGGAGGGAGCACCAGAGTTTCGGCTCCCACGGGTTTCCTCTAGAGCCCCTTTCATCAGCGTGGCAAGGGCAGGTACTGGGCTTGCCATGGGCTTCTCTAACCTATGCCCATGGGGCCCCAAGGAATAAGAATGTCCTCCATCCCACCCAGGTCCACGGAAATGAATCTCACCCCCACATGGCACTCACCCCTGAGCCCTGGCCCAGCCAATGGCTCAGCCACCAGAAGTTGAACACCATGAAGACGACCATTGTCACCATGAAAAGGAAAACCACGATGCAGACCAGGTAACCTGGGGAGAGAGGGGACATGACCCACAGGTGCCAAAAGAAGGTACATGACCACGCCAGGCCCTTGGATCTTCCTCAGACACCCTAGAAGACTAGAAAGAGCTGGGTTCCAAGATCAGAAAGCCCTGGGTTCAAATCCTGGCTCAAACTACTTACAAGCTATGTAAGCCAGGGTGAGGGACCAAATGTGAGTGACATTCTACTTCCTTACATACAAGATGGTGATGGTATTCCTGCCAGCCTCAAGGAGCTGCTCTAAAGATGCTCTAAAGGTGACGTGTGTCAAGTACCCAGCCCAGTGCCTGGATATGTGAGCAGTGTTCTAGAGAAGCTGGTTCCCCTTAGGCAAGTCCTGAGGGTTCAACATTCAAAATAACAACATCTACCTTTCACTATTACGTACCAAGTGCCAGGGAGAGTACTAAATAAATAAATTATTTTTGAATTCAGAATGCCTATCACCAAGTCTCCAAGGGAGGAAGTAACTTTCCCAGAGTCATAGAGCTGGTGAGTGGTGAAGCCAAGGATGGGACCACCTAGGGTACACGCCTTCCTTTCCCATCTACCTCTTGCCCTGGTATTCTACCCACCTATCTAGTCTGTGCCCCGTACCCATATTCCTTTTCTAGAATTCTTCCTTAAGCTCCACCCAAGGGCCAACTCTCTTTGAGAACATCTGAGACCATGCTTGGTCCCAGATATCCATCTGTCTTGCTACCGGTGGATGAATGTTTTAATTCTCCAGTTAGATTACAGGGTAGGTTCTCAGGCAACTTTATACACCCTCCCCTCCAGAACTCGGCAAGAGCCTGGTTCATAATAGGTACTTCCTAAATACAGATCAGTTGGCTTTTTTGGTTCATTCATTGCATTTCACAAGTATTTGCTGCTCCCCTGCTCTGGTTAGACCCTGTGTTACATCCTTTAAGGATGCTCACAGTGGAAGGGGTGAGGATGGTAATCTCTTATGCACAGCCTACCTCTTCCTCCCTAGATAGATAGAGAAGACACACCTTGTGCAGGGTTAGGTTCCAAAATAAATGAAGAATAAAAACTTGGCATGGAGTAAAAATTACTCTCAAAAATTAAGTTACTCAAAACCACAGTAGCATACACTTGGTTTCATGTTCACAACATTGTCCGGTTACATATGCATGAATTTGGTGACATACACCATTAAATAAAGCAGAAGCTTTGAAACTTTTTATTGCCATCCACCTTCGCATATACAGTCTAATACATAATAAAATGAAAGCTTCACCAACATCACTTCTGCAGATATTTTCTACTCTAGTCAAATTTCTATTCTCGTTGCTCCTTATGACCCACTCAGTTGATTTCACAACCCACTAGTGGGCTAGGTCCTGCAGTTTGAAAAACACTGAGATAAAGCATACTGTGGCATTCTTTATTTCAGTAAAAATATTAATGACATTTGCTTATATTTCTTATTTTATATATTCCTAATACTGTGTTATTTGAGGCCTTAATCCTGACAGACTACTCATCCCAAGGCTAGCTAATTCCTAAAGACAGCAAATAACTCCTTGCAAGCACACCTTTGATATACAAATGAACCAATCCACAGCCCACCCTCCCAATAACCTCTTTATCAAACTCTCACCCACCAAGACAATATTCGCCCTCCCCTAAATCCCCCTAAGACCAGGTATCAGCCAACTAGGACCACTGCTATAGCAATGAGCCCTCCAGAATTGTTCAAGCTGTCTAATCCTAAACTTACTCAGTGTGCCTACCCTGCCTCACCCTCTTCTTTCCACAGAAACCCCAATAAAGGCTCTGGGCCCTGCCTTCTCTTACCACTCCTCAGCCTCCTGACCAACCCCGGTGCTTCCCCATGTGGTCCTTCATGACATGCCATGCTTATTTCTAGGCAAAAAAAGGTATCAACTTTTCCCTTCATGAAAATAATTTACCTGTCTATATGCCTTGGCATATTTGATTTTTTAAATGTCAGATACATTAACACAAATACACATGGAAACATAATTTCTGGCACTGACTACAGTGGTAGAGTTATTACAGTTGAGTGTGGCTGGAATTGTGCAAGTTAAATTCATGAATGGCATGACGCTTTGTGTCCCTCTACCTCCCATGAGCTTGCACATTCCGGTCTAACCCAGCTTCATGAGTAGGCCTGGCCTGGGGCAGCTAACAGCCCATACCTCCACCTGCCTGGATGTAGTGGTGGTAGACTCCCCACTTCAAGGACCCTTCTTCCATCTTCTCCTCCTGTGTGAGCTGATTTTCCAGCACTGGATCAGGGAAAAGAAGAAGGAAACAGTATGCCTCCCGATCTCCTTTATCTCCTTCCTGGTCAAGAAGAGTCCTTGAGAAGCCTTCTGTTCTGGCTGCCACCAGTACCCCACCCAAGCCTAACTCTAACCAGCAGAGTTTGCAGGTCGCCCGGGACTCTGATAAGGGGGTCCATCGCCAGCCATTCAATAGATGCTGGAGGGCCTGAGGTTCCCAAGGTCTGGATGGGTTGACAGAGATAGCTGGTGAGAATGAAGAAACAGTGGCCTGGGACCAGAACTGTTATCATGATACCGTACAGCTTCAAGAGGCAAATCACTTAACCTCTCTGTTTCCTCCTCTGACAACTGGCAGACCTACAGATAATTCCTAAGATGCTCTGTAGTAATACGCTTCTGAAACAGCTCCTCAAAACAGGTGTGACACCAGCTCAAGCAGACACTCGGCCTACAGCAGGGCAGAGGTATGGTACCTGGGAATATCAGGAGGTGTTGTCAGTGTTGTCAATAACAACCACAACAACAACAGTAATAGGAGACAGCAGTGTGGGGGATACTGCCATCTCCTGTCGCTCTCCCTTCTTCTAACAGAAACGCCATAATCTTCCCAGGAAAAGGCAGCTCTCTTTGTGGAATTTTAATCTTGAGGGAAATTAGACTAGGATGGAAAACATTTGAAGCAGATTTTCTTCAAAAGGATTCTATACCTGTTCTTGCCAGTTTAGACTGCAAAGTCACTGAGGTCTGGTTCTCCAACTTTTTTTTTTTTCCACTCTGTGATCTACACCCTTTTCTGCCAACACATTATTTTTCTGCCCTAATTGGCCTCTGATCTTTGCAGCTGAAGACTCTATTTGTGACAGATGTGCCAAGCCCTGTCCTAACCCTCAGGACCTCTTCTAATCTCCACTATGGTGTTGTAATATAAGAACAATTATCTCCACTTTTGCCAGTGAGGGATCAGAGAGTTTAAGCTGTTTGGCCAAGGTCACACAGCTTTGAGAGCAGTAGACCTGGAATTCTAATCCAGAACCTGTCTTACTTTAAAAATGAAAGTCTTTCTTGTCTGCTATCTTGTCTCAGAAAAGAGCAAGATCTTCAATAAGCACACTAAAAGATGTTCAGCTTCACCTTTTGAATGCCCAAGACTGGGCCTAATTTATTTCTGACTTTTAATGGCATTGTTCTCAAAAAATGTGTAATGAATTAACGGCCCAGAAATCTTGCAAAGTGTAAATGACTCACTCGAGGTCAATCCTCTTTCTGCCTCTGCACACCCTCAGCTGTTCCCCCAACAATACTCACTTCCTGGTTGCTTCAGGCCTCCTGACCAGCACAGTCATTACCCCCCAGCCCTCCAATACTTGGATCTGTACTCTATATGAGTAATGTCTGGCATCCCGTTCAGAGAGTGACAAGGCCTGGTCTCGCATTCAGGAGGAAATGCCAGAGCCTGTGGAAGATGCAGACAAGCAGGCAGAGGGTTTCACCCTGCTCCCAGGTAAAAGCACTGTTTCATTCAGCCCTATTACCAGTGTTATCATTGAGAAGCTCTTCCTGGCAAGTGGTCTGGGCCTGACCTTCCAGCTGTAGCTCCTCTTCTGTCTGTGCTACTCCCTGCCACACAGCCTGGGGAGAAAGCACAAGCCATGGATGCAGGGAATGGTCCACCCAGTTAGATCAGAAGCGAGGGGGGGGGGTAGGGGGAAATCACCTGTGTGGCTTTCTCGTGCATCTTCTGGATGAGCTGGGCGTATCGTCCCCTTTTCTGTATGAGCTCACTGTGAATTCCTCTTTCACAGATTTTCCCATTTTCAAAGAAAATGATCTGGTCACAAAACTCTAAATACTGAAGAGTCAGAAGAAACAAGATCTTCAATAAGCATACTAAAAGATGCTCAACTTCACTATTCAAAGGGAAAAATGTAAAGCCTGAGAAAATATTTTATATCACCAGCTTGGCAAAAACTTAAACACTGGACAATCCCAAGTGTTGGTAATGACAGGGGTAAAGAGGCTCTTACAAAACTGGGGATGGGGGAGGGAGTGGGGAGGCCTGCATAGATTGGTACAGCTACTTTGAAAAACAATTTGATAATATCTAGTGAAGTTAAAGATTTTTGAAGAATCACGAACCAATAATTCTACTCCTAAAACACTTCCCTAAAAAAAGCCCTCTCAAACACATGTAGAAGAACGTATCAATATACTGAAGCATTTTTTCGTAAAAGTGAAAAATGAGAAACAACCTAAATATCCATCCTGGAGAAATAAATTCTGGAATATACAGATATTGTAATACAAAACTAGTAAGAAAGAAAGAAAATCCCATGTATCCACATGGAGGATCTTAAAAATATAATGTTGAGTAGAAAAGCAAATTACCTAAGGGCACAAAAAGTAAAATATCGATTATAAGTTTTTAAATATGCAAAAGGACACTTGCTCTGTCTGGATTCATATGTATGTTGTAAAAGTGCGAAGATGCACAGGGGAACAGGGAACAGTGAGTGAGGGGCAGGGAGGAGGGAAGGGCTGTGATCTAAGGGCTATCAACACCGGGCTGTGATGCGTCATCTGGGTGGCAATCACATGGGCTTTCATTAGGCTACTTTCTAACCTGTTTCTATGTCTTACCTATTTTATACCAAAAACACTAAAGCCAAAACAGGAGAAGGATAAATAATCACAGGGTCTGGTATGAACACATCTGGGGAAAATGACCCATGAGAGGCGGCACCCAGCACAGCCAATGCACTTAACAGAAGAACGTGAGACTTGGCGAATTCTTCTCTGAGAGAATTTTTCGTAACTTCAAAAGCAGGGGCCCGCCCACACAATTTTGAAGATAAAGGAGACCTTACAATTTAGTTTCAAAAAAACTGATTTAGAAAAAATCTGTAAAGCCATTATCCTTCAATAAAAAGCAAGTTTAAAAAATTTAGTTTCAATGTTTGCCAACTTATCCTCTCCACATGGAAAGCAGAGGACATCAAGTTCTTTGCAATCCTCTCTGACTTCGGGGTCTGCCTGAGATGCGAAGGGGTACCTGCTGGGAGGCTGTTATTGATCATGCTGAGATGGCAGGGGCTTGAGGAGCTCCATTATCTGTCAGTCACGGCCAGAGCCCTGGAAGGGTGGTCACCTGCAGCTGGTGGGTCACCAGGATGATGGTCTTCCTCCTGAGCACCTTCTTAAAGCACTCCTCAAAGATATGCTTCCCCACGTGGGCGTCCACGGCCGACAGTGGGTCATCCAGCAGGTAGAGCTCACGGTCAGAGTAGATGGCACGGGCCAGGCTGATCCTCTGCTTCTGCCCCCCTGAGAGGTTGAGGCCCCGCTCCCCAATCTGTGGACAGGCAGCCAAAGGCACCATGTCTGGAGGGTGACCCAGCCAGGTGTGCTCCCACCAGCCAGGTGGGCAGGTGGACAGGCTAACCCCCCTCGGTGCACACTCTGGACATCTAATGATTTGACATCCCGGCACTTAAAATATTTTTCACAATCTCGACTTCCCAGTGGTTCACAGCCCACCTGCCAATACAGGGGACGTGAGTTCCATCCCTGGCCTGGAAAGATTCCACATGCCACCAGGCAACTAAACCCACGTGCCACAACTACTGAGCCTGTGTTCTAGAGCCCGCATGCTGCAACTACTGAAGTCTGGGAGCCCTTAGAGCCTGTGTTCAGTGCCAAAAGAAGCCACCACAATGAGAAGCCCGAGCACTACCAGTAGAGAGTAGCCCCTGCCTGCTGCAACTAGAGAAAGCCTGGGTGCAGCTATGAAGACCCAGCACAGTCAAATGAAAGTTAATAATTAATTTAAAAGAAAATAAAAATATTTTTCACTATATGCCTAGTAAGGGATGAAAAAATTGATGTTCGGTTAACTGAAATTTGTCATTCATGACAAGATATAATTTTTTCTAAATTGGTTGGCTTGTCAGGAAGCATATTAAACTTGTAACAGTTTATCTCATAAAAATAAATCACTTATTCCCAAGAAACAGCACCTTCTTACATCTTACAATGGCTTTAAATTTCTGTTGACTGTAACTGTCAACTGGTGGGATCACTGGCCTGGGTTAGGGGTATTGCCCAAGACCAAGACTGTATCATAGCTGAGGTGGTGGGCGGGTTTGTTATGTCAGGAGTCGAGGGTGCTAACCAGAATCACTGGGCAGTGGGTCTGGAGTCCCCTAGCAGACCAGCACTTCAGGCAGCTGCTGGCTGGCCTGTCCCTACATCAGATTCTGTGGACATGACAGCCGGGGTCTAAGTTCCATCCCTGCTTGACCCTGAACTCTGGTGACATTGTAGAGGAGAGGCAGAGTTTAAAGAGCAGTGGGGTGACCTCTTGTCACTGCTCTGCGTCCAGTTCACATGTGACCGTAGATAAGGGGCTTGGCCTGGGAAGCTCAGTCTCCTTACTCATTCAGCAGACTTAAATGCCTTCTGTGTCCCTCTAATGACAGCCTAACTTACCCTATGCCAAGCACTATTCAAAGCAAGTACGTACCAATTCACCTAAACCTCAAATCATCCCGATGAGGTCAGGACTACTACTGATGCATTTTACAGACCAGACCTGGTTCTTCCTACTGAAGGGGAGATTCTGAACAAAACAGCCAAGCTCTCTGCCCTCCAGGGTACACTGCTGATCATTAAAGGAAGGATAATAAGAGAACTGACCTCATAGGTTATCTGAAGCTCAGCTAATATATTAGAGTTGCTGGAACAGCACCTTGAATACAGTAAGTGCTCAGCCGATTGAGCTATTATCAGATAGTAAAATCGAGGTAACCATACTGCCTTTATCTTGCAAAGGTCTTATGTGGAGTAAAGGTGGCTACTGATGTGAAAGATGGAGAATTATCAGGAACACCTAGCAGTCACAAATGCCATTACCACAGCAGAGCTAAGGCTGCCATCTCCACTGTCAAAGAAAGTGATCTAGAGAGGGGCAGGGTGGTGGGAGGGGCAAAAGTGGATGATGGGGGGCTTCTCATCCTCACAGGGTCTCTGCTCTTGATTCAGAAGAAGTCTGGGATCAACTCCCATTCTTGTGGGGCAAGGTAGCCTCTTTGTCAGCTCCCAAGGTCAGGTGAGCCCCAACTTCCCTCCCTTGGTAGGGAAGGCTCTGAGACTGCAGGACCACCTCCGGTTGCTTTGGGAAGGAAGAGCTGGGGTACCTTGTCTACCTGCCCAGGGAGGCAGGCTGGGGACCCCAGAACACCATGACAAAGGCACCATCACAACAGAACTGGGGTACCCTCGCCTCCCGCTCACCTCCGTCATGTCTCCGAAGGGCAGAATGTCCAGGTCGTGGTTCAGGGAGCAGCAGTGGAGCACCTGGAGATACCTGCGAAGGACAGGGAGCTAAAGGGACAGATGGCCGGCCGCAGGCCCTCCAGCCTTCACAAGTTTGGAAGGGAAGGTCTTGCATTCCATGCTGAAAAATTTGGCCTTGATCCTGCACTTAATGGTAAATCACAGGAGGCTTTTTTCATTTCCTTCCTTCATTTTTTTTTTAATCTAGCATGTGCACTTGGTAAATGTTTGAACAGAGCAAAAAGAAGAAAAGGTGAAAAGTGAGTCTCCCTCACATCGTTGACCCTCAGCTGCTTTTCTCTGAATCAGTCACTGATAGAGTTTCCTCTGTACGTATTCAGAAATAATCTAGCGATGTACGTGTGTGCAGCAGATATAGGGTTATACTGTTTTAATGGCACTGCAGTATTCCAGTATAGGGAAGCACCATGCACTGTTTAACCAGTGTGCTAATGCTGGACATGTGGGTTGTTGCTAGTTTTTGGCTATCCTGAATAATTTGATGTGAACATTCTTGTACATGGGTCTTGGCATTCATGGGTGACACTATATGCATTAACCACCTAGAGGTGAATTTTCAGAATCAAAAGAGAGTGTTTTTATTTTTGACAAACTGCTCTATGAGTCATGTCAGTCTGAAAGCTGAGCAGTGACAGGATGAGACAGGGCTTTTAGGATGACTGCCCTGGAGGCAGAGCCCAGAGTTGAACGGAGTGGGAGGAGGCTGGAGACAGGAGCCAAGAGCGGGGCAGTGGACACCATTCAAGCAGGAGGTCACAGACCAGAACTGGCAGCAGAGGTGGAGAAGGGAAGTATTATACCAGAGCTATTTAGGAGGTTGAGTCTTCCAGGGTTGCTGACCAATTAGATGTGGAAGGAGGAGGTGGCTCCAGGAGGAGGCAGGGTCAGGCTCCCTGGGGTGCACAGTTCAGTGATGCCAGTAAGCCTAATTGGGAATCTGGGAGGAAAAGCAGGTGGGGCGGGGGCTGGGCGCATTGGACCTGATGTTGGGGAGCTCACAGGACAACCGGCTGGAGATGGCTGGTTTATACACCCACATATCTTTGCCTTTCGGCAAGGTTAGAACAGGCAGATTGCAAAAGGGGCCAGAGTCCACCAGAATTGGAAGCACAGCTGCAGCAATCAGAGCAGTTTTACTGGCTCCTCCACTGACCAGACTTTGCTCATGATTTCCAAGCGCATGTCTCAAGCAGGTCCACCCAGGACTCCGGAGGGAGAGGCTGCAAAGGGCAAGGAGGGTGTGGGCCGAGGTGGGCGGCCCACCCGGCTGGGAATCTAAACTCCCTCTATTGTTGCACATCCTAAAACACCCAAGTGTTTTAGCTTTTGACTTTACCTTCTTAAGTCAGGAATTAATTAACACAAACGAAGTTTCAAAGTAACACTTTCAGAAGGGGAGGGTTATTTTGAGCCAAAGGAGCATAATAGTTAAGTTTGGTGGCACTAGTAGTAAAGAACCTGCCTGCCATTGCAGGAGGTGTGAGACGCGGGTTTGATCCCTGGGTTGAGAAGACCCCCTGAAGGAGGGCATGGCAATCCACTTCAGTATTCTTGCCTGGAGAATCCCATGGACAGAGGAGCCTGGTGGGCTACAGTCCATAGGGTTGGAGATGACTGAAGCGACTTAGCGTGAAGTTTCTGAAAGCAGCTTGGGTTCAGATTCTGACTCTACCACATCCCAGCAGCTCAACGACTTTGGGCAAATTATTCAGTCTCTTGGGGCCTCAGCCTATTTGCTAGAAAATGAAAATGATGAGATTCTTTCCTTCCCAGTGAGAAGGAAATACAGCGATGCATGTAAGTGAGCTCAGAGCAAATCATTATTAGCAGTGAGAGGCCCCTCTCCAAACCAGCCCCACACCCTCACATCCCGCCCTGCAACTCCCAGAAGCTCACCAGGCGTTGTCGTATTGGCTTCCCATGAGGATGTTCTCCCGGACACTCCCTTTGACGATCCAGGCCTGCTGGGGGACATAGGCCAGGCTTCCATGCACTCCCACTGAACCCTCCAGCAAGTGCATCTGTGGCAGAGTGAGTCCAGCCTCAGAACGGTGGCAGCCAGGGAACAGATCCCCCCACGACCCCCCCCCAACTCCCCCACCCCGTCTCAGCAGCCACAGTGCTCAGGGCTCCATTGTGCTCCAGGAGCCTGGGGTCGCTCCTGTATAAATGAACTCTTAACAGAATCCTGCCGGGCCCACTGGTGAAGGCCCTGAGAATGTGGGGCAGTAGCTGGGGAAAGCCAGATCTGTTCCTACTGTAACTGAAGGCAAGGTTCACATTGAAGTCACCCATACTTTTTTCTCTTACTTCCCCAGCCTCAATCCCTAGCAAGCAGTGCCTCCCTGCTCTTTGCTGTGAAATGAAAAGCTCCAGGCAGCTCTGTCCATCCCTGAGTATCACAGAATTATTACTGATTTGTGGGTATGATAATGTCATCATGGTTAGATAAGGAAATGCCTTTACTTTTTTGACATCATGGTGAAGCATTAGTGGGAAAAGTGTCATAATCTTTGTAATTTAAAATAGGTCTACCAAAAAGTAAATAAATAAGATGATTCTGCAAAGCATATTTCTACATAGATGTGGCAAATATACAAATGCTATCAACTGCTGAATCTCAGTAGTGGGTATACGGATCTTTACCGTAGTGTTCTTCCTGCTTTCCTGCAGGGTAAATTTAAAAGCACACATTTAAAAAGAATCAAGGCCACAACCCTCATGCCCATGACCCCGGCAGAGGACCTCATGATCCTATGTTTCTTTCTCTTCTTATCCTGTGCTTCCTACTTCTGAACTGAGGACAGGATTTAATAAGAACTAAACCTTTAAATGACATCTTTTTGTTTTCCTTTATGGGAAGCTAAATGATTGGTTCATTCGAAGCGACAAGACCCCGGCCACATAGAAAGGTGACCCTGAATGGAAGCTGCCGGGAAACGTAGCTGTGATGAGAAGCAAAGCTCTGACATCAGCTGGACTGGGGTCCTCCCTGGCTCCATCCCGCACCTGCTGGCAACTGTGGGCAAGTCACCCCTCTCAGCCTCATTTACTCATCTGTAAACTGACCTCAATGTCTGTGCCTTCCTCATGGGGTTGTTTTCCGGCTGGGAGCCGAGGGAAAAAATGGGAAACTCTGAACACAGAGCCTGGCATTCAAGTACTATTCAAACTATTTTTATTTTTTAAAAAAAGTGGGGACCTCCTTGGTGGCCCAGTGGTTAAGAATCTGCCTTGCAATGCAAGGGACATGGGTTTGATCCCTGGTCAGGGAACCCAGATTCTACATGCGTGGGAGCAACTAAGCTCTCACACCATAACTAGAGAATCCGTGACCACAATGAAAGATTCCACATGATGCAACGAAGACGCCTTGTGCCGCAACTAAGACACAACACGGCCAAATGTATAAAGGAATGAATGAATCTTTTTTTAAAAAAGTGGAAGTTTTCTTCTCCTTAGTTGTAAGAAGTTGGGGAAAGAAGTTACATCACCTGCGGTGCACACAAAAAATTAGCCATCAGACTGATGTATTAAGACAGAATTGCTATTGACACGGTGATCACTTTCATAGGAGGTGATGAGTTTGGCCACGTGCTTTCAGGAGGAGGAGCTAAGGAAGGAGGGATACCAGCTAGTTCTCCCAGCCTTATGGGAAGGAGGAAAATGGACAGAGTTGGGAGGGGGTAGGGGAGAAGCCCTAGGACACAGTGAGGCTGAGGCTGAGCGTGGAAAGGCTGGAGAGAGCCCTGTGGGAAGGGGGCCACAGACACACACCAGGGGTTATGGCTGTTTTTTGTTGTTCACAAGGTGTGCAACATGACCTCAATGTTTGGGGAAAAGGGGGTTGGTCTTTTTGGAAACGGGAGAAGTGGGCTGAGTGACAGGCCTGCATAGCTGCAGATGAAGCAGACCTCAAGAATGTCCCGAGGCAATGCGATTAGATGGTTCACATTTCAGGGGCCTGATGCTGTCTCCTTAGGGACACATGTCCCCCTCTGAGTTTGGCTTCATGAGATGATTTGTGGTAACATGTTAAGCATCGAGATGCCTTGTAGCTGCTTGATTACAGCAAAGGGCAGGGAAAGCACAGAGAACAGATGAGGATGGATCTCCAGGTGTCCTAAGAAGTGGTTCTCCCAGTTGGAAGGTGAAATGGAAGCACATTCATAACTCACCTCCCCCACAGCACATGCTCAACTGTTTTGAATTTGTAAAAATTCTATTGGCTTAGACTCCTTTGTGGAAAAAAACTAGTGGTGTGACTTGCTGGGGTAACTGGAACCTGGGAGTTCCTGGCCTTCGGGGGTGGGGGGTCGGGGGGCATGCATGGGCCACAACACACTCACCTGCCCCAGGATGGCTGACAGCAGGCTGCTCTTGCCACTTCCGGTGTTGCCACAGACACCTAGCGTGGTACCCTGCAAAGCCAAGGAGGACAGACAGGCGTTGGGACAGGTGACTTGCCCAGGACAGATCTATTGTCTTTTATGAAAAATGACAAACAGAAAATAGATACATGCACCCCAAGGCCCCTCAGACAAAGCTCAAGAGGAGCTGAGATGCCAGTCTATACAGGTGGAACAGGGCAACCTCAGAGGAAGGAAATGGCATGAGGGTGGCAGAAAGGAGTTATGCATAGATGGTCCCATCAGGCACGAAACCCAAATTCCAGATCTACATCTATTCTACTCTATGATCCTGGGCAAGTCTCTTAGACTCTCTATGCCTCAGTTTTCTCATCTGTAAAATGGGGATAGCAAAGCCAATTCAACATATATTCCTTCGTTTATTCATTCATTCATCCATCGAGTCGTCATGTGCATTTCTTCTGTGTACCAAGCAATGAAGAAAAGAACTCTCATTAAGTTTACAACTAGTGGGAAGAGACGAACCATAACATAAATAACAAAACAAAGAAAACAGACAGTGGTACATAGTATAAATTAAATAAATTGGCTACCATGATAGACAGTTGGAGGTTAAAGCAGTGTTAGATGGGCTGGCCAGGGAAGGCTTCATAAGAGCATATGTCCCTGCATCTGACAGCTGAATGACAAGAAGGAATGAGATAGAAGAAGACCTGAAGGGAGAACAGCAGGGGAACATGAGGGGCAAGGGTCCTGAGACAGGAACAAGGTGACTGACCAAAAGCGGTGAGAGGCTGGTGCAGAGGGAAGGAATGAGAGACAGGGTTGGAGACATGGGCAGGTGCTCAGGGAAGCCGGGACCCTATCCTAAGTGCAGTGGAAAATCACTGAAGGACTTAACCAGAAAAGTGACTCGAATTGGTTTGTTTTAGAAGGCTCCCTCTGTCCACCATGTGGGATGGACTGTAAGAGGGCAAAAGTGGAAGCAGACAGGCTACTAAGGAGGCTCTTAGAGGAGCTGGGCATGACATGCTGGTGGCTGGGGCTAGGGCAGTGGAGGGGGCTGTGGTGAGATGAGTCTGGTCCAGGAGAGATGCTGATGGAGAGGTGCCAGGCCTCGCTGATGGAGACTGGATGGGTGCGAGGGAAGGAAAGGAATCAAGTTTGACTTCTAGGACCTTAACCACTGGAAAGATGGTGATGCCACCTCCAGAGATGGAGAAGACTTGGAGAATGGGCCAGAGAGGGTAAAAACCAAGTTCTTTTTTGGTGTTGTTTGTTTGAAATATCTGGTAGGCATTGAACAGGAGGTAGTAAACAGAGAGTGGAGTCTGGAACTCAGAGGAAACTTCCAGGCTAGAGATAAGGCATAGAGATGGAACCTAGAGCAATGGGACTGCAGGTGACCACCAAGGGGGAAAATATAGATATATCACTAGTATTAGATATTAATATTTATTATTGCTAGATGTCAATATTGATTACTATTAGATGTTTGTATATATTTTAGATATATCTGTCATTAGATACAGATCAATGTCTATATTCTGCATCTATATGATTATTAGATATTATTATTATTATTATATATGATTATTAGATATCTATTTTATTTTAACAGATATAAATAGATAATAGAGAAGAGATTTGGACAGAGCAGAGGAGCCAACTGTTGCAAATACTAGTCAGAGAAGAAGCCAGATGATGTCAGTTCACAGAATAACCAAATTGAAAGATATAGCACAGTGCTTGGCACACACTAGAAACTTAATAAATGCTAGTTTAGTCTTCTCCCTCTATCCTTGGTCTCTCCAAAGATCAGCAAACATACAGCTTGCTATTCTAGGTCAGGCTATTACAAAACAGTTTTGATGATCAACTGATTTACACTTAAGTATGAAAGATTTCTTGTTTGCTCTCCGTGGAAATTTTCTCTCTATCTCTCTCTTTGTCTTTCTATGGAAATTTTCTATTTTAAAGGGAGACCTTGGAGAGGGCAGTTTTTAGCCAAGGAAATGGTGGTGCATGAGGCCCATCTCCCAGTCTCAGGCCCTGAAAGTCTGGCCATCAGCCAGCCCTCATGGACCAGATGAGGCTACCTTGGACACCACCAGGTTTATCTTGTGCAACTCTGGGCCCCGGGTGTCCCCTTGGTCCTCTGGCTCAAGGCCGCCCAGGGGTGGCTGAGCCCTGGTCATCCCCTCAGGAGTGTATCTGTTCTTTTCCAGCTCCAAGGCTCCATTGATGATCCCAGGGCAAGTCTTTCTCCATGACAGCGTGGCCTCCTCGAAAACCACTGGTTTGCTGGGGTCTTCCAACGCCTTAACATATATGACAGGGTTCTCTTGGAGGAAAAATTTCTGTACAGAAAAAAAGAAGGAAAGGAAGTAGGAATTTAGCTGTTTAGTCCAGTAGGAACACATACACATTTTACTGGCTTGCCAACTGGTCTGATTTATGAGCTTTTAATAAACCGAGAAGTCTGAAGAGCCAC
This sequence comes from Antilocapra americana, assembly GCA_007570785.1. Taxonomy (NCBI): domain Eukaryota; kingdom Metazoa; phylum Chordata; class Mammalia; order Artiodactyla; family Antilocapridae; genus Antilocapra; species Antilocapra americana. The sequence goes on along the minus strand of ML663568.1, from coordinate 6,957,888 downwards.
CATCAGTTAGAAGAGGTTAGTTTTTGCTGGTGAAAATTCCACATCAGGATTTTCCAAATCTCAGACTACTGGGCCCTTCTTTCATGTTCGTATCCTTCCTGTACTATGAGTTCTCTTCCATTTTAATTTACATTAACTAGTTGCGTAACCTACATTAGCCTCGTCTTCAGTGGTAAGAGCTGTTGAAACATAATACTGATGTGTGGTTTTTCTCATTAACTTTCATTTCTTTTTGTTTTTTTTTTTTTTTTACCATTTAACATTTGGTTGGTATTGATTGTTATAAGACTCCATCATAGAGAGACTTTGCACTCGGTGTCCACCTTAGTAGTTTTTCCAATGGATTCTACACTTTTAGTCAACAATAGGAGATTGGGGTCCAACAGCTAGGTGGGCACCTCTGACGTGTGGCTGTGTTATTTTGCCACAGGCTCCAATAGGCATCAGAGAGGGTGATGACACCTATAATTTAAAAGGTAATGGATTCAGGAGGGCAAGTAACAGGGTTTCCTGTGTAGCCAGTTGGAGGACCACCAGGGGTAAAAAAGGTCTGTCCAGGCACCACTCTGGGAAAAATGCTGTCTGGGTCATATATTTCAAAATGTATCGGCAGGTTACTTTTCTCCACACCTCCATCTCACTGTCTGCAAAAAATAAGAGTTGAACTGCAAGAATTCTAGCACCAAAAAAAGGTGGCTGGGAAGCGGGATCTCACTGATCAAATTGCATTTGCATGTCTCCACCAGGACATGCTCAGAAAGAGATCTAGAAAGACACTTGCAAACATTTTGGACAATTGATTTTATCTTTTGGTAGTAAATGCTGAGCAATCTTTATTCTCTGCATCTTTTTGCCTTGTCTGAACCTTTGCAATGAGTATATAGCATTTTACAAAAACACAATAAAAAGCTATTTTCAGAAGAATAAAAGAAATAATGCCACATGCAGCAATATGAATGGGCCTAGAGATTATCATATTAAGTGAAGTAAATCCAGAATTAAAAAAAAAAAGACACAAATGAATTTATTTACAAAACAGAAACTGACTCACAGACTTGGAAAACAAATGTATCGTCACCACAGGAGAAAGGTAGAGGGAGGGATAAATTAGGAGTTTGGAATTAAAAGATATATACTACTACATTTAAAATAGATAATCCACAAGGACCTATTGTATAGCACAGGGAACTCAATATTCTGTAATAACCTATGCAGGAAAAGAATCTGAAAAAGAATGTATTTGTATGTATATATATATCTATATATAAATCACTTTGCTGTATCCATGAAACCAATACAACATTGTAAATCAACTATACTCTAACATCAATAAAATTTTAAAAAAGAAAAAGAGAGGTAGTTTGTTTATTTTTTAAAATTGAACCTCAGGTACATTGAAATGGATTAACTATAATATTTGGGTCAAGGCATATAATCATCAGCAGGAACTACATCACCCACTTTATTTCATTTGGCTAGCTGGGCATTTACTTGTTTGGCAATTTTTTAAATAACATACTGAATATATGTGAGCCCGCCAGTGGACCCAGGAGCCATGACCTTTACTTTTCCCATCTCATCCCCCTGCTTGGTGGAACAAAGCAACCTCCTCTTTCCAAGCCCTCCCCTTGGGCAACCACTGTCCTCAGATTTGTAGCTTTCATTCCCTTGCTTTAAAAATAAAAGAAGAAAGAGCATACTGCCTTAGTGTGTCAGTGTAACGGGCACGCATCTGGACATGAATCAACACCAATAAACTGGGTTATGGGGTGACCCCCAAATGCTCGAAGTAAATTCTCAATCTGTAACTTTAGTGATGCCATTTAGTGACTTTCAACTCATTTTTTTAAAATAACCAGTGCAAAGGAAAAGGTGGTCTGGAGTGCCGCCCACCACGGGGCCTTGTCCGGAGCCCCACTGTGCAGCCTCGGCAGCACCCAGCTGCCAGTCTGCCTCCTACCGGTGGCCACCTCTGTGGAGGCAGCCTTCCTGAGGGCTTGCAGCTTTCTTCTCCCTGCCCCAGCCCCAAGGTGACTCCTCAGTACAGCCCTGAGGGGAACAGAGGAGAAAGAAGGAATCAGGCCTTAGAGATCTCCCCTCCCCCTTCCAGCCTGAGGATCTCAAAGAAGAATGCCTATGCATCAGATAGAAAACGCAGGTGACTGAAAAGAGGTCTTGAAGTGAAGGGACTTGGAGAGTTAGTACCTGTCCAGTGTAACAGCTCCAGCACCTTGAGGCCTTGAGGAAGTGCAGCCCAGAGTCTGAGATCTTGGCCCTCTTGCTGGTGTTTAGCCGCTAAGTTGTGTCTAACTCTTTGCGACCCATGGACTGCAGCACGCCAGGCTTCCCTGTCTTTCACTATCTCCTGGAGTTTGCTCAAACTCATGTTCGTTGAGTCAGTGATGCCATCCAACCATCTCATCCCTGTTGCCTACTTCTCCTCCTGCCCTCAGTCTTTCCCAGCATCAGAGTATTTTCCAATGAGCTGGCTGTTCACATCAGGTGGATAAAGTACTGGAGCTTCAGCTTCAGCATCAGTCCTTCTAATGAATATTCAGGGTTGATTTCCTGTAGGATTCACTGGTTTGATCTCCTTGTAGTCCAAGGGATTCTCAAGAGTCTTCTCTGGCATCACAATTTAAAAGCATCAATTCTTCAGTGCTCAGCTTTCTTTGTGTCCAACTCTCACATTTGTACATGGCTACCAGAAAAAACGTAGCTTTGCCCTGAACCTCCCCTTCCAGCCTCCTCCTCTGCTCCTGCATCCATCGCACCCCCTTCCCTGCCCTGTAGCTGTCTCCTTGGTCACCCCTTCTGCCAGCATCCCTACCCACCCTTCTGAGTCCAGGCTGTAGCCTCCTCATCTCCTGCAGGTAGAAACAGGCATGGAAGGGGAGGGCAGGAGAACTAGGGCAGGAGAACTCCTCCAATGGGGAGGAGGAGGCAGCAGGGGCCCCAACAGCTGAGGCTGAGAAGTTAGGGAGCTCCTAAAGCTGTTGATAAATCAAGAACTGGCATTACTCAGACAAGCCAGGTTCATTCCAGCCTCAGGGCTTTTGTACTTGCTGTCCTCTCTGCTTTGTCATTATCACTCAACTCAAACCTCTCCTTGGGAGAGATTCATCCCTGACCACTGTGGCCCCAGCCCTCCCCAGCATGCACTCCAGAACATCACTCTGCTCTATTGGCACCACAGCCCTTCACATGAGCTAATGTTATCTTCTTTGATGATTAATTCACTTGTACATTGCTTGTTTCCAATACCAGATCATGTTATAGAAAAGAACTGACTCCATATTGGATCTGCTTTTTTAACTTTAACCTTTGTTTCCCATTGCTTTTGTCCACTAAAAGGATATTGCCCATATGTAATGGCCTGCCTCAGGGAACTCTGCCCTTCTGTTTGAATGTTAAACCAGAATGCATTTGTTTAGGACCCTGTCCCTTTGTGGATGGCTACAGAAAGGAAGAAATTAACACATCTCCTCCCCAAAACTGGCCATTCCAGGAGATATTTGTAAAGCCAATGGTCTTTTTTACTTCCTCACCTCCCCCAACCTCTGTTCTATAAAAGAACCTGGCATCCAGACCCCAATAGGATAATTATCTTGAGACATTATTCTGACATCTTCTCAGTCTGCCAACTTTCCAAATCGAGTTGTATTCCTTGCCTCAACACCTCGTCTCTTGATTTATTGGCCTGTTGATTGGTGAGCATAACCCTCTGAGAGCAGGAACCATTCTCACTGTGCTGTTCTCCATGCCTGGTGTTCATTAATTTTTTTTTTCTTTTTTCTTTTAAGCCGTATTGTGTGACTTGTAGGATCTAAGGTCTCTGCCAAGGATTGAATCAGAGCAACAGCAGTGAACGTATAGGGTCTTAACCACTGGGCTGCCAGGAAACTTCTTGGTAAATTTTTTTTTTTTAATAAATGTATGAGTGAATGGATGATATAGATTGGGGACTGCACACATTTAAGAGAAATGACTATAAAACACTTTTAGAAATTGGTTTAGATTAGAGTTTTTCAACTACGATGCCTATAGGGACGAGACCAGAAATGTCAAGAAGTGAAGTAAACCACTGCCGAGATGATGAATGGAAAGTAAGCCCCAGGCCTGGAGGTGCGGTGCGGCATGGTGGAGACGGCAGCAAACTGTACCTGAGTTCCCTAACTAAATGAGGGGCAGCTATCTCCTCGGCTAGAGCTGTTGTGGCCACAGAATAATGTGGGCCCACTATTGCCAGATCATCTGATTATTCAAGAAAACCCAGAAATCTGAGCTTTTAAATGCACTTTCTGATTTTTTAAATGCCAGCAACAGATACAATTTTTAAGAAACCAGAACCGTCATGATAACTCTACCCACACCTGAACAGGGTCTGCAGGTCACCTGGCTGAGATGTGCTTGAATCCATGCCCTAGAATGTCCTTGGGGGCTGGGAACTAGCCTGACTCATCTGTCTTCCCTGTCCCACACCCCCCTGGGCACAGAAGGTCATTGAGTTAGATGGTCTCTCCCCATCTAGGCTGGACTCTGCCTGGCCTGGGGTCACGCTCAGGAGGAACGTCATGGGGCTGAAGGCAAATGAGAACACGGAGTAAAGGGTTGCACGTCAGACCTCTGACCACTCACCTTGAACCTGTCCGCAGCCGACTTGGAGTTTGTGAGGCCTTTGACGGCGAAGGGTGTTAAGAACACTGACAGCCGCATGGGAATCAAGGTGGCCACGGTGGTGAAGGCCTGGATGAGGCGGAGAGGAGGTGGTGAGCGTCTCAACACTGTCCTGCTCCCCTATCCCGAGGAAGACCCCATCCCAGAGCCTCAAGCTGCAAAGCCAGACCAGCAGCTTCCAGCAAGCAAGCCCTTCATGGAGTATTTCAGGAAGATGAGGAGAAGTGGGAAAGAGCACTCATCTTAGAGTCACTGAGTGAAGGCCTGGTTGCGTTTATAGCTTAGCTACTAGGTAACTCCTTAACTCAGACAGGTCACTCCCACCACAAGCTCAGTTTCCCATTGGCAAAATGCCCCAAATCCTAATGGTGGTACAGGAATAATTGGGAAGCACTGGAAAATTACTCAGAGAGCTACCAGTGACATAGCTTTGAACTATTACTGTTGTTGAAAGGGATTAATCTCCAAAATATATAAACAGCTCATGCAGCTCAATAAAAAAAAATCAAAAAATAGGCAGAAAATCTAAACAGACATTTCTCCAAAGAACACAGATAGATGACAAAAACAAACAAAAAAAAAAACCACATGAAAATATGTTCAACACCATTAATTATTAAAGAAATGCAAATCAAAACTACAATGAGGTATCACCTCACACTGGTAACAATGGCCATAATCAAAAAATCTACAAACAATAAATGGAGAGAGTGTGGAGAAGAGGGAACCCTCTTGGAGTATTGGTTGGAATGAAAATTGATACAGCCACTATGGAGAACAGCAGGGACATTCCTTTAAAAAACTAAGAATAAAACTACCATATGACCCAGGAATCCTGCTACTAGGCACGTACCCTGAGGAAACCAAAATTGAAAAAGACAGATGTAACCCAATGTTCATCGCAGTTCTATTTATAATAGCTAGGACATGGAACCAACCTAGATGTACATCAACAGATGAATGGATAAAGAAGCTGTGGCACATATTTACAATAGAATGTTACTTAGCCATAAAAAAGAACACATTTGAGAGTGAGTCCTAATGAGGTGAAGGAACCTAGAACCTAGTATACAGAGTGAAGTAAGTCAGAAAGAGAAAAACAATTATAATATACTAATGCATATATATGGAATCTAGAAAGATGGTACTGATGAACCTATCTGCAGAGCAGCAGTGGAGATACATTGAGAACAGACTTATGGACACAGATGGAGAGGGAAGAAGGAGAGGGTGGGAGGTATGGAGAGAGTAACATGGAAACTACATTACCAAATGCAAAATAGATAGCCAATGGGAATCTGTTGCATGACTCAGGAACTCAAACTGGGGCTCTGTAACAACCTAGAGGGCTGTGATGGGGGGGGAATGTTGGAGGGGTGTTCAAGTGAGAAGTGACACGGATAACCTATGCTGATTCATGTTGACAAATGTACTACTGTAAAGCAATTGTCCTTCAATTAAAAATAAATAAATCAAAAAATCTATAAATAATAATGCTGGAGAGGGTGCAGAGAAAAGGGAATCTTCCTACACTGTTGGTGGGGATATAAATTGGTACAACCATTATAGAGAACAATTATGGAGGTTTTTATATATAAAACTACCATATTATCCAGCAATCCTACTCCTGGGCATATATTCAGAGAAAACCATAATTTGAAAAGGTATGTACACCATAATGTTCATGGAAGCACTATTCACAATACCCAAGTCATGGAAGCAACCTAAATGTTCAATGACAGATGAATAAAGAAGATGCGGTACATGCATTCAATGGAATATGATTCAGCCATAAAACAGAATGAAATAAGGCCATTAGCAACAGTATGCATGAATCAGGACATTATCATACTAAGTGAGGTAAGTCAGACAGAGAAAGACAAACAGCATATGATATCATTTATACATGGAATCTAATTTAAAATGATACAGATGTACTTCTCCACAAAATAGAAACAGACTCACTGATCTCAAAATTAAACTTACGGTTTTCAAAGGGGAAACGTGGGGGGAAGAGATAAATTAGGACATTGGGATTAACATGTACACACTACTATATATAAAATAGATAACTAACAAGGACCAACTATATTGCACAGGGAACTCTACTCAATATTCTGTAATGAGCTATATAGGAAAAAAATCTGAAAAAGAATTGATATATCTGATTCACTTTGCTAAGACAACATTGTAACTCAGCTACAATCCAATAAAAATTTAGAAAAAAAAACTCCCTAAGCATCAAGCTTAATCCATGCCTCACCTCACCCTGTCAGGAGACCTTTCCTAAACCACCCTTGGTTCTCAGGATCCCAGAGAATGACCTCCTGGAGGTACCTTGGGAACCTTCCAATTTATGCAGTTCATGCCCTGTCTCTACCCTCTTTTTCGTCCAGATTAACCTCCACTCCAACAGAGCGTTAGTCTAACCTTTAATCTAACCTGGTGTGGTGTAAGTGCACTGTGACCTTGAAGTTCCACTGAGCGTTCTCCTTACACAGGCTTCCTACCACCCAGTGACTCACTGGGGTGTTCCTTGGGGTGTGCCAGGCTAGCAGAGATGACTGCCATTGGGAGCACCAACAAGCCCTTGGCTGCAGACTGGCAACGGCTACCTCTCTAATTTCAGGTGCGGTCTCCCGGCCTTTCTGGATGGATGGTAACCTCTCTAAGAGCTGCCTTGCTGTTGTTCACTCACTGAGTCCTGTCCCACTCTTTGCGACCCCATGGACAAGCCAGGTTCCTCTGTCCATGGGATTCTCCAGGCAAGAATACTGGAGTGGGTTACCATTTCCTTCTCCAGGGGATCCTCCCAACCCAGGGATCAAACCTGGGGATTCTTTACCACTGAGCGCCCGGGAAGCCTCTAAAGTAGCGCTCTGTCTTATTCTCAAATAATCGAATTCCTAACCTTGCTGCTGCTCCCAAAGGCCAGGGTCAGACCACCAAAGAAAAGACAGAAAAAGCCAGACCTTTGCCTTTAAAATGCATTTTCAGGGCTCTATCTTGAGATCAGAGGAGCTCCCCACTTCAGGACTTTCAACTTCAGCATCATCTGGGTTTTTAACTACACATTTCACCTCCACTGCACCGCTAGATGATGGTCATTCCCCACCCCACCCCTGCCCCCACAGCTGCTATGCAGGGGATATCCACTCCACATATGGACTGAAATGGAAGAAAGCTCAAGACCCTAACCATCTGGAAAATCAAGATTCTTTTGTATTATTCATGTACAAAACCTCTAGATTTTTCAGGGGGCATGGACTGGAAAAGGACACAAGAGGAAACTCCACATCAATATGAGGGAGGGAGTAAAGTACCCCAGCACTTACCAGTGAAGTTGTGAGTTTCAGCCGTAAGCCTGTGTGGATGAAGAAGAGCAATACTACAGATAAGGTGGGGGCTAGGAACAAGATGACTGTGGTCAGGCTCTGGATAAACCCACACTTCTCCAAGAGCTTTGTTTCCTTTTTTCTGAGATCTGGAAAATTCAAACTGTCTGAAATGAATCACAAGAACATTCTCCCAGGAGCATAGATCAAGCCCCAGAACATGAAAGAATCCCCAGAAGGTGAAAGGCTCAGTCCACCGTGACAACCCAGGCTCAGAGCAGAAAGCCAGGTATTCTGTACCTTTAATGACTTTTGTAAATGGCTTCTCCCAGGTGTACATTTTAATCAACTTAATGCTGGTGAGAACTTCACTGGTCACGCGGATGCGCTGGTCACTGACCTCTGATGTATGCTTCTGTGCTTCCACAGTCTTTTGGGTCAGGAATATCTGCAGTGAGGATGCAGCAAGAGCATTTTTATAAGGGCAGGAAAGTGCATTCTGGCGTTACTGTGGCAACTGAGAGTACTTCCAAAGTCAGCTCCACATGTGGACTGAATCTCTGGGTCTAATTCTGTACTCTCGGTTCCTGGTCCTCGTTGAAGGTTTGGAAGCCTCTCTGGGCCATCATTCCTCAAGACACCTGCCTCACACATCCTGGGGGGCTTTCTCTTCTGGGTTCCAAGCCAGGCTTTGGCTAACTAAACAGAAACATGACCCCTCTGCCTCTGGGAACCCTAAACCCTCTATCAATTACATCACCTTTTTAAAAAAGTTTTATTGAAGGATAGTTAATTTATAGTGCTGTATTCATTTCTCAGTATAGCAAAATGACTCAGTTACACATACATACATATATGTAATATATATATAATATATATATACATATAAATAATTTTCCATTATGGTTTGTCACGGGATATTGAATTTGGTTCCCTGTGAGTAGGACTACAATCACCTTTTGATTGGAGTACATGAACTGATAATAATTCAGAGCACACAAATCCAAGAGTCACTCCCTGTTCTGCCCATTTTTTTCAGCTGAATCTTTGGCAGCAGCTTTGCCTCCCTTCCCCCATTAAACTGTGCCAATGTTCTATGCTGTCAGCTCTATTATACCAGCACATTCTGGGTAAAAGAGAAGGAACCAAAATCTTACACAGGGGACAGCTACTGAGGAAAGTCCGTGAAGCAGATAATCGCTCACAGAAACCCCTGAGGTGGACCTCACCCATCAGATTCACCTCTTATTAAGATTTATGAGGCCCCAGCATGGTGGCCAGAGAACCATTTGAGGTAGGAATTGACGCCAAATCTCCCCTGCAATAGAATGAGCAGTCAGCAAGGGTCAGCATTCCCACTCAGACGCACCCCCAGTTCCAGAGCCCTAGGAGGTCTGGGGAATGCCCAACATCAAATGAGCGGCAAAGAAAGGCATTACCTGCAGCGGCAAAATCAGAAGGTACCACAGTGTGGCAATGAGCGCCGTGGGTCCAAGAACAAGGCAAGACGTGATGGTGCAGCTTAGCAACAGCAAGCAGGTGAGCACGGCCAGGGGCCCATAGTACATTCCCTCGAACAGGTGGTTTATGTCGCTGGTGAAGAAGCTAAGGGCCTGTAAGACAATAAGCCCGTGGACACAGGAGTCACCTCTCCAAGTGCCCAGAAGAGGCTGCATGCGCATGTGACAGGTGGCTTCGCCACGCCTTCTCTGGGCAGGCAAGCTTGAGAGGCAGGTTCACAGGTCTCATGTCACCAGCTGTGTGGCCCTGAACAAGTTACTTTGCCACTCTGAGCCTCAGCTTCCCCACCTGTAAAGCTGGAATGAGTACACCTACTTTACATGGTTATTATAAGAATGTCAATGAGATAAATACCTACCTGCACACGTACACTGCATCCAATAAAAGTTACATTTTGTACTATTGCTACTATTACTGCTACTGATACTGCTACTAACTAGCTACTACCATTGCTACTACAAGTAGCCAGATTCCACAGAGTTGCTTCTAGCATTTTATTCTATTCTTTTCCATTCCATTCATTCTAATAATAATACCTGCATTTTCTGGCAGGAGCTGAGTCTTTTTCTCCTTCTCCTTTCTCTTTTTTGCTATAGACTCTTCTGCCCACTCCCCCCCTCCCCAACACATACTGCCTAGTGCATTGTATAAAAGCTGACATTCCAAGTCACAAAATATTTAAGGAATCAATTCATTAATGTCTTTTGGAATTATCAACCTGAATCCCTAAGAAGTGGTTTTCTTTCCATTTTTTCATTTTCAGTCTCCATCCAGTGCCCAGAAGGTGCCCCAGGCTCAGCCTTTAAAAATTTTTAGTGCTGGGTGAGCATAACTTTGCACAGCCAGTTTGGAGGACAAGTTAACAGTGTCTTTTAAAAACTAATAATTACACAAACCCCATGACTGTTCCTTTCGTTTCTCCATTGAGAAACACTCTGATGTGCTGGAGGAAGCACATATATAAGGATGTTGATTACAGCACTGCCTAGAGCAGCGCACCCAGAAACATCTTAAATGTCCATCGGCGGGGGAAAGTTAAAGCACTCACCGAAGAAGTATTAGTTGATATAGGATCCTGGAGCACACTGTCAGTGTTGGTGCCTCAGGCTTGTCATTTATGGAACCACAGATGTGTGACTCGGTCACTCTGTGCCTCTGTTGCCTCATCAGTAAAAATGGGAATAATAAACCAACCTACTTTATAGTGTTGGTGTGATAACTGAACGAGGTAGCGCATACAAAATATTTTCACACATTGAGAAGGCTATATGGCGGTGATAGAAATGGACAAAAGTGATCGAAAGGTAAACGCTTCCAGTTATAAGAGAAATAAGTCCTGGGAATGGAAGGTCCAGCATGGTGACTATAGTTAACAAAACTGTATTGAATACCTGTAAGTTGCTAAGAAAATAGATCTTAAAAATCCTCATCACAAGAAAAGTCTGTAACTATGTGTAGTGCTGGTTGTTAACTAAACTTATTGTGGCGATCACTTTGCAATATATGCATGCATCAAATTATTATGCTGTCTGCGTGCGTGTATGCTAAATCACTTCAGTCATGTCGGACTCTTTGCGACCCTATGGACTGTAGTCCACCAGGCTCCTCTGTCCATGGAATTCTCCAGGCAAGAATACTGGAGTGGGTTGCCATGCCCTCTTCCAGGGGATCTTTCTGACCCAGGGATCAAACCCATGTCTCTCATGTCTCCTACACTGGCAGTCATGTTCTTTACCACTAACACCACCCGGGAAGGCCCATTTGCTGTATATTTTTGTACTAATACAAAGTTCTACATCAATTATATCACAGTGAAAAATAAAGAAAAAGAGAAAGTGCTTTAATTCTGAGTAAGTATCACTGAGAAGTAATGAGGAAGATCTAGATGTGCCAACATGGAAATTGAAGACATAGTGAGGAGAGAAGAAAAAACTGCAAAATGATGTAAGTGATATAGTACCACTGATGTAAAAATCTCACTCAAAAATATATATCTTACATTTTCTATTGGTAAAACCGAGTTGCAGAACTATGTAAAATGCAGTATTATTTATGCAAAAACATGCACACAAAATACATTATATTTTCTATGGGTAATTCACATGTATATCTAAATGTACTTTTAAAAGTTGGAAGGTGATGTTAGTTCAGGCATAGGAGGAGTTACCAGGGGTAGGTGATCATCTATCCTATCTTTTCTATTTCTTTCCTGAGGAGAAAGTATTCAGGTGTGCTGTTTTTAAACTTTTTTTTCTATTGCTCTTTTAATTAAAATTTTTACAGTGTTGTGTTAGTTTCTGCCAGAAATGTAAACTGATACAGCCATTATGGAGAACAGTATGGAGATTCCTTTAAAAACTAGGATAGGACTAAATCTATTATATGACCCAGCAACCCCACTACCGGGCATACGTCCTGAGAAAAAGACACATGTAACCCCAGTGTTCACAGCAGCACCTTTTATGATAGCCGGGAGCATGGACACAACCCAGGTGTTCTTAAAATTAATTTTAATAGAAAATTTATGGAAGCAACTCTCTAGAAATCCTCATATGAGCAGCTACTTCCATCTTCAGTTCCAAATGGGTCATCTTATTTTCTGCTTCTGTGAAGATGGAAAGTTGGACTTCACATATAGTGGGACTTAGAACAAACAGAAAAGGAAGCAGGCCTGAATGGAGAAGATCTCCTTAGCAAGGCAGGTGACGGCTCAAGTTCAGAGCCTGGAATCTGCAGCCACGCTCTGCTGCTTACCGATTGCGTGACCTTGTCCAAGGTTCATACCCTTTCCTGGCCTCAGTTTCCGCTTCCATGACAATGGGAACAATAACAGAAGCTATCATGTAAAAGGTCATCAGAGGATCGACTGAGCTAACTTGGTGACGCGTTTGGGATATCTGGCTCAGAGGACGTTAACAGTCACTGTGATAACTTTTCTGAGAACAGGGAGAACGGCTGCCATGGATCCTTTAACTCCACTCAAGTGCAGGAAGACAGGGTAGCTTTGATGCTTACGGCCTAAAAGAAATTAAAGACACAACTGAACACATAAATCACTGCCCCTCTTCTACATGCTTTCTATGTACTAACTCATTTAATCCTGTAGACAAACAACATTTCTACAGGGTTGGTCCTATTACTATCCCACAGCTCCAGAGAGGCTGAACAAGTTGCCTAAGGTTAGAGAATGAGCAAAATGGTGAAGAAGAACAGTAATAATGATAACAATACATTATCATGTAAGAAAAAATTCTTACATTTGTTGGTACTTGTGTTAGAAGAAGCATCTGTTTGGTGGCAATGGTTCATTTAGCAGACTATATTTTGGAGATCAACCTGTGTAATTCAGATGCTGGGCTTTTGGGGGGATAAAGTAGTGAATCTGAAATAGTTCATGTCTTTGAAGGGAGCTCATCTGAGTACAGAGACCAGATTTGGGCTTGGTGGGGAGTAGGGTCAGAAGGAGGGGGTCTAGAGATACTACCATGACATAGAGACCATCTCAGTCAGGCCTTTGAAGATTGAATGAGATTTTGAAAGGGCGGGGGGACTGATGTGAGCAAAGCTGCCTGGGGGTGGACATGCCTGGTTTATTTGGGGCTAGAGGTTTAGCCCTGCCTGGCCAGGAGGGTAGAAGTCAACCAGGACTAGAGAAAGGAACACAGGAAGAGATGAGGCAGGAGAGCTGCTGAGGCCAGATCACAAAGGAGTTTGTTTGAGAGGAAAGAGCCAGAGCAGGGATATCTTTTCCAAAAATTAAATTATCTGTTTCAATATAAAAGTAATCCATGCTCGTCAAGGCAATTGGTAAGCAGTAGAAAAATAGAGAAAGTGAAATTAAACATAGAAAATTCCAATATCCCCCCATGACTCTAGGTCATAGTTGGTCATATATCTTTCTTCAGTTTCTGCCATTGTTTGTGTTATGATGTAGGGAGCTCCAGTTAGGAAATAGTCCATCAATAACAATAACCAGGCAGCTGTAAGTATTTCTCCTCTGCAGATAAGAAAATTAACACCCAGAGAGATTATCTCTGCTTATTTTTCCTTGAGCGACCAAGTCCTCCCATACCTTCCTCCCCAGGTCGTCTGAGGGGATATGGTTTCTGATGTGCTTCTACTGGGGATTCGTGTTTTTGTGTTTTAATTTTTAGCTGCATGAAGGATCTTAGTTCCCTGACCAGAGATGGAACCCATATCCCCTTACAATGGAAGCATGGAGTCTTAAACACTGGACCACTAGGGAAGTTCCAAGATTTATGTCTTTTTGGCCACCACTGTACCCCTTGGTGGGCTTCCCTCATAGCTCAGTTGGTAAAGAATTGGCCTGAGATCCGCTGGCGAGGGAATAGGCTACCCACTCTGGTGTTCTTGAGCTTCCTTTGTGGCTCAGCTGGTAAAGAATTTGCCTGCAATGCAGGAAACCTGGGTTTGATCCCTGGTTGGGAAGATCCCCTGGAGAAAGGAAAGGCTACCCACTCCAGTATTCTGGCCTGGAGAATTCCATGGACTGTATAGTCCATGGGGTTGCAAAGAGTCAGACTGATCCCCTCAGATGACTTGGGAAGAAAAGTATGGGAAGACTTGGTAGCCCAAGAGGTCACATTGCTAGCATCTGTTGGATCATTGAAAAAGCAAGAGGGTTCCAGAAAAACATCTACTTCTGCTTATTGACTATGCCAAAGCCTATGACTGTGTGCATCACAACCAACTGTGGAAAATTCTGAAAGAGATGGAAATACCAGACCACCTTACCTGTCTCCTGAGAAATCTGTATGCAGGTTAGGAAACAACAGTTAGAACTGGACATGGAACAATAGACTGGTTCCAAATTGGGAAAGGAGTATGTCAAGACTATATATTGTCACCCTGCTTATTTAACTTATATGCAGAGTACATCATGTGAAATGCCAGGCTAAATGAATCACAAGCTGGAATCAAGATTGCTAGGAGATATATCAATAACCTAAGATATGCAGATGACACCACCTTATAGCAGAAAGTGAAGAAGAACCAAAGAGCCTTTTGATAAAAGTGAAAGAGGACAGTGAAAAAGTTGGCTTAAAACTCCTTTCAAAAAACAAAGATCATGGCATCCGGTCCCATGACTTTATGGCAAATAGATGGGGAAACAATGGAAACAGTGAGAGACTATTTTCTTGGGCTCCAAAATCATTGCACATGGTGACTGCAGCCATGAAATTAAAAGACGCTTGCTCCTTGGAATAAAAGCTATGACCAACTTAGACAGCATGTTAAAAAGCAGACACATTACTTTGCCAACAAAAGTCCATTTATTCAAAGCTATGATTTTTCCAGTAGTCATGTATGGATGTGAGAGTTGGACCATAAAGAAAGCTGAGTGCTGAACAATTGATGCTTTTGAACTGTGATGTTGGATAAGATTCTTGAGAGTCCCTTGGACTGCAAGGAGATCAAACCAGTCAATCCTAAAGGAAATCAGTCCTGTATATTCATTGGAAGGACTGAAGCTGAAGCTGAAACTCCAATATTCTGGCCACCTGACGCAAGGAGGTGACTCATTGGAAAAGACCCTGATACTGGGAAAGGTTGAAGGCAGGAGGAGAAGAGGATGACAAAGGATGAAATGGTCAGATGGCATCACCGACTCAATGGATATGAGTTTGAGCAAGCTCCGGGAGTTGGTGATGGACAGGGAGACCTGGCGTGCTGCAGTCCATGGGGTCACAGAGTCAGACACAACTGAGAGACTGAACTGAACTGTACCCCTAGGTGGAGAAGGAAATGGCAAACCACTCCACTATTCTTGCCTGGAGGATCTCATGAATGGAGGAGCCTGGTGGGCTACACAGTCCATGGGGTCACAAAGAGTCAGACATGACTGAAGTGACTTAGCATGTACCCCTAGGGCCTAGAATAGGACTTGGCCCAAAGCATACCTCAGTAACAATTTATTGAATGGATGGATAAATCCTCTCAAAGGCTCTGAATACAGCTGGAATCTAATTTACTGTTGACCTGCTCTTATGATCCCAGAGGCAATTATTGATGGTTATCAACACTCACCCTGGAAGTGATTTCCTTTCTCTTCCTTGTCTCCAGCCTCTTCTCCCTCCCTTGGCCTCCAGGGTAAGGAAGCATGGAGGAGGAGGAGGAGGAACTTATCCCCTCAGTGTGCAATCTTGTCACTTACCTCTCCCATGGTGATGTGTGTTAGAGACTTAAACTGCATCAGCCTCTCAAAGGCAAAGGAGAAGACAGCTGCGCGAAACCTGACGCCTGTGCGCTGGTTGGTGACCCAGACCGAGCACATGCTCAGAGGCTTCAGACATTCAGTGAAAAACAGGGCAAGGCAAAGCCCAACTCCATAGGCAATGTCCCCCGATGGGTTTTCAGCGTATTCCAGGATCCTTGGTATAATCAACATCTAAAAGGAAACAGGAGTTTGGATCACTCTGACTTCCCAATCCTGCTTTCAGGCAACATCTAGCCAAAGTGCACTGGGTATAAGGTCCTCAGGCCAAAAGAGGGGGCTTACTAGATGATCACAACTGACTCAGGCACAATTCTGCACTCAGAAGGTCACAGTCCAGTTGGAGGACACTTAGGAGTTCAACTGACCCAGATCTGAAGCCCAGCTCCATCACCTCATACTGGTCCTGAAACCAGGCAGGACGCTCTGGTGCTCCTGGACGCAGAAGCCTATTCTGTACCCCCTATTTCTTGTTTGTAGGGAACAGACCCCAGCCTCCATGACCTTCCCTGCATTCTGAAGGGAAGAGAGGGGATGTGGAGACAAGGAAGGAACAGCCAAGAACCAATAGTGCAGTCTTGGGGCAGGGTCCTGGTTCCTCCTCAAGGGATACACATAACAATATCTTTGAGCTCTTCTGCAGAATTAAAACGCCCAACAAATGAAAGCTGCTAACTACTTGATGAAATATTCTACTCCAGAGAGAAGGTCACAGTTTGATAACCTCAAGAACCACAGAAGCTCATCAGAAAGCCTCCTGAGGCCAGATTAAAGGAGTGCAGGCCCTCCACACACCCTGATCTCATCAGCAAACCTCACCCTTGAACCATTGCTATAAAGTGAAAATGTTAGTCACTCAGTTGTGTCTGACTCTCTGTGACTCCATGAACTGTAGCCCACCAAGCTCCTCTGTCCATGGAATTTTCCAGGCAAGAATTCTGGAGTAGGTTGCCATTTTCTACTAGGAGACCTATCCAACCCAGGGATTGAAGCCGAGTCTCCATCATTGAAGGCAAATTCTTTACTGTCTGAGCCATGAGGATTGGTATAAAACTCCTCATCAAATCCCCCTGAACTGGGACACACAGTTTTGAGGTCATTAGCCCACTGTGTCCGCATTTGCCAGGCAAAGCAATAAAGCTATTCTTTTCTGTGTGAGTGTGTGGGTGCTTAGTCACTCAGTCGTGTCCAACTCTTTGTGACCTCATGGACTGTAGCCCACCACATTCCTCTGCCCATAGAATTTTCCAGGCAAGAATATTGGACTGGGTTGCCATTTCCTACTCCAGGAGCTCTTCCCAACTCAGGGACTGAACCTGTGTCTCTTACATCTCCTGCACTGGCAGGGGGATTTTTTTTTTTTAACCACTAGTTTCACCTGTGAAGCCCTTCACCAAAACTCTGTCTCTAAGATTCGACTTGGCACCAGAGTACAGAGACCACATTTCAGCATCAGTGCCAATGGGAAATAGAGGACACACACACACGGAGTAATCCAGGAGTTAATAACCTGACTACAAAGGTGTGGGCAGAACTGAGGATATTTAACAGGGATAGAGAAGCACCTTGGAGCTAGCAACCACAGGGAACTAAATGGGGAGAGGAGGATGAGTTTACTGAAACCTAGAAGGAGAAAGTCATACAAAAAGGGCCCTTCATTTTAGGATCTGATCACCAACCTTTAGCGACAGGGAGGGAGGAAGTCAGAGTGATACATATCTTGCCCTCAACTTCTCTTCCCTCCAGCCTCCGGATGGAGTCCCCCACTGGTCAAACTCAACCAGAAGCCAGAGGTAGAGGTACCCCACGGAGGTGATCCATAGAGGTCACACACTAGGGGCATAGCAAATGGTGGTGTGGACAAGGGTGGAGAGTGGATCTGGAGAGACAAATGGAGAACATGCTGTCACCCAAGTCACTTATCTCTGTGAGGTCATCAGCAGTTGCTTCCTCCTGACCTGCAACCCCTCTCCCCCGAGCTGGTAACAACACCTCTATTTTCTTCTGGGGAGACAATCGCCTGCTCCAATGCACACAGTCTAGGCTGGATCATCAGTCCAAGAGTCCCACTGCTGACCAACCAAGTGAGCACGTGACTCCAGCTGGGACAGCCAGGTTCACTGTCTGCAGTTGAGGAACTGATAGGAAATAGCCCATTCATCCTAACCATGGTACATGGAGTCTCCTGCATGCCCCGAGCTGTTCAGCCATTTCTCAAAGCAGCTCCCACGTCCTGAGCCAGACTGAGTTCTAAATATTTTCTATACTGAACTTATTGAATGTCACCCTATGAGGCAGAAAATGTTGGGCTCTCCATTTCAAACATGAGAGTTTCCATGAGGACTATGGTTGAGAGCATCATGGGGTTCCATGAGGGAACCAAGGCACAGAAGGGGTAAACAAATTGCCCAAAGTCACCCAGAAATTAAGTGACAGAACCAAGGTTAGAACCTAAGCACTGGCTGCAGAATTCACACTTCCAACTACTACTAGCTTCATTGCCTCCAGAAAGCCTTCATTGTCTGAGCAGCAGTTGAGAGATGGACATCCTCAAATCTTTTTGTTTGATTGTTTGTTTATGTTTTGGGGTTTTAAAAAGTTGTTATTTTCTTTGGCCACCCTGCATGGCATCTAGGATCTTAGCTCCCCAACCAGGGATCGAACATGCACACCCACCTACCCCCAGTTAGAGGTGTGGAGTCCTAACCACTGACCCACCAGGGAAGTCTCCAGACATCTCCAGTTTTTGGCATGGATCTAAACATGCTAATCACCAAGGCCTGAAGTCTGGACACCTCGTCAAGTCTGCTACTTACCGGCCCCAGAACACATGCGATGGAGAAGCAGCAGCTCAAAATTGTATCAAAAATAAGCCTTGTTCTTTGGAATCTCAGCATCACTCGAAACACTGAAGCTTTGTCAATTCCATGCCTTGAGACTTCTTCTTCCCAAAGAAGATGAAGCCTTGAAAAGAAGAAAACAGAGGCAAATGAAATCTCTTTGATTGTGTCACCCAACTTGGTTACAGAAATTGTCAAAGATAACACAAGGAGAGAGAACAGTACAGGGCATTTATACCACATGCATGCCGCAGATATGCATGCCCCAGCTCCAAGAATTATCAACATTTGACATTTTTGTTTAATCTCTCCTCCCCTTCCATTATTTTTCTTTTTGCAAGAATATTTCAAGCAAATCCCAAAGTTACTGTTTCATCTATAAATGCTTCAGTATGCATCTCTTCCAGATAAAGCCCTAAAAAGCCACATAGGAACCATAAAAATGGTTATGAATTAATGACTGTTCATTATTAATAGTCATATATTCATAGCATAGTAAGAATGGCATTTAATTCAACTTTCTCTAATTATTTAAAAAAAGGGTTCTTTCAGTTAGTTTGCCTAAATCAAGATCCAAACAAGTCCCACTCATTACAGTTAAAAGATAAATCTGACAGGCCTCCTGCATCTCGTTTTATCTGTAACAATTTCCCTTCCTCTGCATTTTCTGCCATTTACTTGCTAAAGAATCTGAATGATTTATCCTGTTGAGTTTTCAGTATTCTGGATTTGACTGATTGCACCCCTGTGAGGCTAGTATAAGTTTTTGTGCCATGTATTTCCTATTAAACTGTTAGCTAGATCTAGAGGCATAATAAAATTCAGAATTTAAGTCAGCTGGCAAAAACATTTAATAGATGATGAGGTATATGATCTTTTCATCACATCAGAAGACGTACAAAGTGTGCTGTTCCACTTTTGGCTATCTTAAACTGGATCACAGAGTTAAGAAGGTATGTTAGCTTGACTCATCCATTGCCAAGTTCCCCATTGCTGATGATCATTGTCTATATCCACCTCTGACAGGCCTGGCGAAATGGCAATTTGTCTAATTCTATCATTCCACTTATAGTTAGCAGCTTGAATTTTCTGTAAAAAAAATAATTTTCCCAGAACTTTCCTGGTGGTCCAGTGGCTAAGACTCCAAGTTACCAATGCAGGGGGCCTGGGTTCGATCCCTGGTCAGAGAACTAGATCCCACATGCCACAACTAAAGATTCTGCATGCCGCAACTAAGACCTGGCACAGCCAAATAAAAATAAACAAGTAAATATTAAAAAAAAGAAATTTCCCTCATCAACTGTTTTGTTACCCTGAAATACAGTTAGTTGAATAAAAGCCTAAGGGTCTGAAAAAAATCACCTTTCCTTTTTATAGACAAATTAAGATTCAGGAAACACAAAACTCTGATCTCCAAAAAGTGCCCTTATTTATTTCAAAACTACCAAAAGGGTGCCCCAGTGTTGGATCATGCAACCAAAAATGTATCCTAATTTTGACATTCCAAGCTAATGATGCCTGGGAGATTTGTGCTACATCAGCAAAATAAGAACACCTAAAACATTTCTTTGGGGGAAAAATTGATACACTATTTGTATATTAGCTTTTTTTTAAGAGCATCCAAGAAGTTTTCATGAAAAGATTTAAAATTGTGTTGACTTTCCTACACTTCTCTTTTCTTTTGAGCTACACCTGAGGCAGGACCAAGTGACTGGACAATAATCATTATGATGCTCAAGGCTTCTGGACTCTTAATCTCACTCTGGATGCCTCCCCCCCTCCCCCAACCATGCATCCACAGTCCAATCTATCAGCTGCAGGCACCCTGCTGGCTGAACTTGGATGTCCTGGCCCCTGCTTCCCTATGTCCAGTTCCACCATTTGGAAAGTAGTTAGCACTGCCCTTGATGACAGCAGAGACATCATTTTGCCAACAAAGACCTGTCTAGTCAAAGCTATGGCTTTTCCAGTGGTCATGTATGGAGTGACAGTTAGACCATCAAGGAGGCTGAATGCTGAAGAATTGATGCTTTTGAACTGGGGTGCTAGAGAAGACTTCTTAAGAGTCCCTTGGGCAGCAAGGTCAAACTAGTCAATCCCAAAGGAAGTCAGCTTTAAATACTAATTGGAAGGACTGACGCTGAAGCTCCAAAACTTCAGCCACCTCACAAAGAGCCAACTCATTGGAAAAGACCCTGATGCTTGGAAAGATAAAGGGCAGGAGGAGAAAGGGGTGACAGAGGATGAGATGGTTGGATGGCATCATCGACTCAATGGACATGATTTTAAGCAAACTCCAGGAGTAAATGAAGGACAGAGAAACCTGGTATGCTGCAGTCCATGGGGTTGCAAAGAGTCGGACATGACTTAGCAACTGAACAACAGCAATGATGACAGCATCGTGGATCAGGCCAAGGGACTCCAGGCACTCGCCAAAGCTGCTGCTCCTTAGACAGCAAGAGCACAGTGGACAAAATGGACTCCCTTGTTGGGCTGCCCTTTGCCCCCAGGGCTCAACAGCGGCAGTATTGTGCCTGTTCTCGAACAGCTCTGTCAGCATCTGGTTCTCATCCTTTGCCCAGAATCTCACCAAGTTTCTCATGACAAAGCAGTTCTGGCCCTTTCAACTGTTTACTCCTCCAGCCATGGATACTCCTACCGAGCCTAAACCAGAAGGGAAACAATACCATGAGACCTTTCTGTCCTACTTTCCTTCTCCTGCAATCAAAACTCCAGGCTTCTTCCTTTCTGAATTATTAAAGAACTACCTCATTCCATCCAGGCCCACCTATGTAGACCAGGTAACCTGAGGGGGCTGGACTCTAGCTCGACAAAGCCAAAATGTCCCCGTGACACCTGTCTGTGTTGGAGCATTTTATTGTTTGTGGGTGATATTACTCAGGTCAAACCATGGGGCTACCTCTCCTCATTCTAGCCACACCTCCGCACATGACACAATCCACAGAAACAACAAGCTCTAGAGTCGGTTCTACTTTGACTAAACAAGTCCAAGTTTTCCATAGCCTACCCACAGCTCTCTGGGCAACTCTATCCATTTCTGGCCATGATTATTAGATTCAGATTCAAGAGACTTGGCTTCAAATTTTACCTCCTCCATTCATTCATTATATGATTCAAGGAACATACTTCTCTTAATTCTGGTTCTTCATCTGTAAGATGAGGGGAATAACATCTGCCTTGTTTATTTCATAATCCTTTTGTGATGGTCAAAGGAGACAATGGGTGGGGAGATGCTCTATAATTAAGAACAGTGAACATGTGAGGGATTATGGTGATGGTAGGATGAAGATGAAGGCGGTGACAGTGGTAATGCCGCTGAGAGTGGTGGTGAGGATGATGGCTGGCACTTTGTCAGCCCATCCTCATAGGAAACAAAGCATCTCTGTTGAAGGATTAGGGAAGACACAATCTGGAACGCTGCCTGTTAAATGGTGTGCCAAGTCGCTTCAGTCACGCCTGACTCTTTGTGACCCTATGGACCGTAGCCCATCAGGCGCCTCTGTCCATGGGATTCTTCAGGCAAGAATACTGAAATGGGTTGCCAGGCCCTCCTCCAGGGGGTCTTTCTGAAACAAGGATCGAACCCATATCTCCTGAGTCTCTTGCTTTGTCAGGTGAGTTCTTTACCCCTAGTACCACCTGGGAAACGCTGTTAAATGGTGAACATATAGAAAGGAATCCCACTAAAAGTGTGAATGCATGGGAAATTACCATTAAAGAAACACGTAAAGATGAAGGGATTGCAAAAATGTTGGTGGTGAGGCACTGTGAGTTACAGAATAAAAAAGGCAGTACCAATGAGCAGAAAGTGAACAGAAGTCAACTAGGAGACCTGTCTTTGCAGTGGCTAGGGGAAAACAAGCAGGCTAACATTTAACTGATGGCCTATGATGTATCTGGCATTTTCACAGGTCCTTTTCATCAAATCTATTACCTCTTTTGATTCTTCAGTTCAGTTCAGTCGCTCAGTTGTGTCTGACTCTTTGCAACCCCATGAACTGCAGCACGCCAGGCCTCCCTGTCCATCTCCAACTCCTGGAGTCCACCCAAACCCATTTGATTCTTACAACGAGCCAATGAAGGACAATGAGAGACATTTTTATAATTTACTATTTCATACATAAAAGAACTCCTATTTTATACATAAAGTAACTCTTCTGACATCATAGCTGATAAGAGGTGCCAGATAACATAAATATCTGGCATTATCCAAGAGGTGCTCCCTGGAACCTCTATTTTTTTTTCCTGAGTCTAAGAAGCAATGGGTCAAAATTCAACCAGTTTCCATTTTCTCAGTGCCTTCACTACACTGATTTTCTTTATAAATCTCTGAGACCTGATGATAGCATGTGGCGGTTCACAAACTCTCTGGCCACCGAATGTTCTTTTCGGGAAGGCTCTTAGAATTGGCACCGTGTCTGGGATACATTTGGAAAATGCCATCTACGCCTGGGGTCTCTCATGAAGCACCCAGAGGGAGTAACATTAATACAGGACATTCCAGGTCACTCGCTCCCCACCCCCTCCCCGATATGACCTAGTTTTACCTGTGAGGTAGATGGTACAGGAAATTTAATCCCACAATGATTAGTGGTGGCTCAAGGGGCTTAAGACCTTGGGCCACTAGCCAAAATTTAATAATCTGTGACAGAAATAAATGCTTTATCCACACACCAAAAAAGGCAAAAGGGACAAGAAGCAGTACTTCCTTTCTCAGGGTCCTGGGGTCTCAGACAGACCCAATAAAAGATATGAATTCTTGTTCCAGAAAAAGTTCTCTAGCCTGTATGTAAATATGTAAATATTTATATATGAAATATGTAAATTATTATTAACTCCAGATCAAGAACCTCCAATAGAAGGAGGGTTCCTGCTACTAAGGGAGAACTGATATATTTTAGTTGTCTGAAGATGAACCACTATCCCCCTCCCCTTAAAACACACATTTAAGCGTCTCTGGTCACCGACTGCCAAGACACCGTCTTTAACCCCGCTGGCCTGCCCAGCATACCTTTACCTTTTGGCATTTCTGTCTGCAGTATCGTGTACTGACGGCGGGGGGATGTTGTTCTCATCTAAGCATCTCCGTAAACCCAGAATCATGAGCGGGCTGAGCCATGACACCGTGAGGTAGGAGAACAGGCCAGCATTATCCAGGGGTTGGGGCTCAGGAAACCTAGCAGAGAAGTCACAGGCAACATGGTCACACTAGGATGCGGGCTCCAGAGGCGGACAGCTAAGTCACAGGCAAAACTTGGAAGAGGTGAATGAGAACTGGGGAGAAAGCACAGCGAGGTTTCTACATCGTCTACATGTAGAAAAAAGTATTTTTGTGACTGTTACTAACATCACTAACACCACAAATAATAGTCATGAAAAAATATTTTTTTCCTATAGCCGAAGGACAACACTATGGTTTTTTCCCAGTTCTCATAGTTAAAAATCAGAAGCAACAAAAACACCCAGCAACAAAGGGATGACTTAAAAAGAAAGAAGACAAATATGGCATATCCTGCACCATGTTGTAGAAAACAATGCAGAAAGGTCTAAAAATAGGGATGATCTACATGTAGAATGTGGAACGGGCTCTAAGCATACTGAAAAAAAAATGTCACTTGAAAATCAAGAAATTTAGAATATTTTTACTTATAGAAAAAAGGAAGAAACAAGGGAAGTCAGACAGAGAACAATATACCCATATCTATATTATATATATTTAAAATATCTATATTACATATAACATCAAACTATATAACAATTTATATCAAATCATTCATAGATTGACTTTGACGTAGGGGTTAGAAATTGCAAAGGAACAAAATTAAATTCTCACCACTTTAAATTTTTATGTTCTGCTTCTGTAACTTCTATAAAAACCGTAAAAATAAAAAAAGTAAATAACTAAGAATGATAAGGTCATATCTTTGTGAATCGTTCACAAAAGACAAACAATGATTTCATAAAGGTGTTGAGATTGTGTGTAATTTCTCTTTTTTTCCAACATTGTCTCTAATGCTATATGGTTCAATATGAGGAAAATTCAACTTTAAAAAAGATTTGGGGAGACAGATGTGAAGATAAAAATGCCAAACTTGCAGGATGTTCTCCTGTTTTGACTTACGGCCTCTTTTCTCCATATTCTGGCCCTTTACATCCTCCCAGCCCACCAGCAACCATGGTTGTACATTCTGGGCAATGCTGGCCGGGCCTTGGCAGGAGATGTTGGGAGAGAAGAACTGAGGGAAGATGAGATATTGTAGGAGATGTGTGGGGTCACCTGTGATGGCAAGGATTGGGCCAGAACTGATGCACTGGGGCTGATATTCCAAGGTCCCAGGAGAAACATTGTTTCTCTAAGTTAAGGCTGTCCCTGTGAACTCAAGTACCAAGGTTCTCTGTTCCTGATAGAGATATGATTGATTTGGTGATTGATTTGGTGGGTAACAATGTAACTGGTATTGACAGAAGCTCAAATTTTAGAAACAGAAAACCACTACTGTTTGTTTGTTAGAGAAACACTGGAGAAAAGAGGGATTCCTAAATACAAAATGGTTCCCAGTGACAAAAATACTGAGGGATCAGATCACGAGTGTTAAGCTCCTGTCAAATGCTGCATAAATGAGTATGTGTGTGAATCTGTGGAGGCCCCTGAAGTCCCAGGTATATAAACCAGAAAGTCATTTGGGGATGATTACTTGAAACTATGGTTTAGTAGAGAAGGCTCTATGAATTTCTTAAACTCATAAGTTTTAAGGTAACATCATAGGGCATTGCCCATTTTTCTCTGAATGAAGACTGACATACTTAATGTGGTCTGCGGAGACACGCTGGTGGTGTTGTCTTGCCACGTCGACTATGGCTAGGATTCTGCCGAGGCATTGGCCTCCTTCTCAGATCCTGGACGTGTACATCGCTGTGTGCTTCCCCTGCAGGGCCAGGCCTTGGTACATGCTGCCCACACTGACCTTCTGTTCATTCTCCAGGTCTCAGTTTCAGTGTCACTGAGAACCTATCATGTGGTCGCTGTTCTATTGTCCCTCACACCCCCACATTTCTTTACAGCACCTTCCTCAAACAGCAATAATCGTATGTTTCAGTTCAGTTGCTCAGTCCTGTCAGACTCTTTGTGACCCCAGCACACCAGGCTCCCCTGTCCATCATCAACTCCCAGAGCTTACTCAAACTTGTGTCCATTGAGTCAGTGATGCCATCCAACCATCTCATCCTCTGTTGTCCCCTTCTCCTCCCACCTTCAACCTTTCTCAGCATCAGGTTTTTTTTTCCAATGAATCAGTTCTTCACAACATGTAGCCAAAGAATTGGAGTTTCAGCATCAGTATCAGTCCTTCCAATGAATATTCAAGACTGATTTTGTTTAGGATTGACTGGTTTGACTCCTTGCAATCCAGTTCAGTTCAGTTCAGTTGCTCAGTCATGTCTGACTCTTTGTGACCCCATGAATCACAGCTCGCCAGGCCTCCCTGTCCATCACCAACTCCCGGAGTCCACCCAAACCCATGTTCATTGAGTCGGTGATGCCATCCAGCCATCTCATCCTCTGTCGTCCCCTTCTCCTCCTGCCCCCAATCCTTCCCAGCATCAGGGTCTTTTCCAATGAGTCAACTCTTCACATGAAGTGGCCAAAGGATTGGAGTTTCAGCTTCAATGTCAGTCCTTCCAATGAACACCCAGGATGGATCTCCTTTAGGATGGACTGGTTGGATCTTCTTGCAGTCCAAGGGACTCTCAAGAGTCTTCTCCAACAATGCAGTTCAAAAGCGTCAATTCTTGGGTGCTCAGCTTTCTTCACTGTCCAACTCTCATATCCATACATGACTACTGGAAAAACCATAGCCTTGACTAGATGGACCTTTGTTGGCAAAGTAATGTCTCTGTTTTGCAATATGCTATCTATGTTGGTCATAACTTTCCTTCCAAGGAATAAGCGTCTTTTAATTTCATGGCTGCAATCACCATCTGCAGTGATTCTGGAGCCCAAAAAATAAAGTCTGACACTGTTTCCACTGTTTCCCCATCCATTTCCCGTGAAGTAATGGGACTGGATGCCATGATCTTAGTTTTCTGAATGTTGAGCCTTAAGCCAACTTTTTCACTCTCCTCTTTCACTTTCATCAAGAGGCTTTTTAGTTCCTCTTCACTTTCTGCCATAAGGGTGGTGTCATCTGCATATGTGAGGTTATTGATATTTCTCCCCACAATCTTGATTGCAGCCTGTGCTTCTTCCAGCCCAGCGTTTCTCATGATGTACTCTGCATATAAGTTAAATAAGCAGGGTGACAATATACAGCCTTGACGTAATCCTTTTCCTATTAGTCCAAGGGACTCTCAAAAGTCTTCTCCAACACCACAGTTCAAAGGCGTCAATTTTTTGGTGCTCAGCTTTCTTTATATTCCAGCTCTCACATCCATATATGACTAGTGGAAAAACCATAGCTTTGACTAGATGAAACTTGGTTGGCATGCTTCTAAGCTTACTGTCATTCTCCCCCTTGTGAGGTCAGTTATGGGCAAGGGTCCTGGCTGGCTGGCTCACTGTTACTCCCCACAGTCTAGCACAGTGTCTATTGGTGCTCAGTGAGTCCTGTGGACTGACTGAATGAATGAATGAAGATGCTGGCTGTGCTGTCCTGGTGTGTCTCAGGTTTCTTGGGAGGTGTTTGGCTGTGGAGGGTGACAGGACAGTGTTGGGACAGGGCTGTGCAGCCTTCAGGAGGGGTCCAGGTATGAGGGCCGGAGGATCGCTGCCCTGGAGGGTACCGACCCTTGGCTCCCACTCAGGACTCACTTTGGCTTCCGTCGGAAGGGAATCATGGTTTTCCAGGCAGCATCATATCTCCCTCTCCCTGGTGCCTGATGTTCCCTCAGCTGCTGTCTCCAGGGGCCGTCTTCAACAGTGATTGTTTTCTTGGGAAAGAAAAAACAAAAGAGCATCAGTTTCAGACCTCACAAACACTGTCCTGAGGGAATGAGGGACCAGCCACCCAAGGAGGATGGATCTTTCCACATTCAGCCTCCTAGAGAAAGTATATCACAGTCAGACAGAAAAAGACAGATATTCTATGATCTCACTTACATATATCTGAAATATAACATCCATAAGATGTTATGGAAAAAACCCCTAGGAACTTTTTGGCCACCCCAATAGAATAAAGCAAGAGAGTTCCAGAAAAACATCTACTTCTGCTTTATTGACTATAGCAAAACCTCTGACTGCATGGATCACAACAAAATGTGGAAAATTCTTAAAGAGATGGGAATTCTCAAGATGCGAAGATGGGAACCATCTGCCTCCTGAGAAATCTGTGTGTAGGTCAAGAAACAACAGTTAGAACTGGACATGGAACAATAGACTGGTTCCAAATTGGGAAAGGAGTATGTCAAGACTATATATCGTCACCCTGCTTATTTAACTTACATACAGAGTACATCATGAGAAACGCTGGGCTAGATGAAGCACAAGCTGGAATCAAGATTGCCAAGAGATGTATCAATAACTTCAGATATGCAGATGACACCACCCTTATGGCAGAAAGTGAAGAACTAAAGTGCCTCTTGATGAGACTGAAAAAGTTGGCTTAAGTATCAACATTCAGAAAACTAAGATCATGGCATCTGGTCCCATCACTTCATGGCAAATAGATGGGGAGACAATGGAAATAGTGAGAGACTTTATTTTGGGGGGCTCCAAAATCACTGCAGATGGTGACTGAAGCCATGAAATTAAAAGACACTTGGAAGAGAAGCTATGACCAACCCAGACAGCATATTAAAGAGCAGAGGCATCACTTTGCCAACAAAGGTTCAGTTCAGTTCAGTTGAATTCAGTTGCTCACTCGTGTCCAGCTCTTTGTGACCCCATAGACTGCAGCACATCAGGCCTCCTTGTCCATCACCTATTCCCAGAGTTTACTCAAACTCATGTTCATTGAGTCAGTGATGCCATCCAACCATCCCATCCTCTGTTACCCCTTTCTCCTCCTGCCTTCAACCTTTCCCAGCATCAGGGTCTTTTCCAGTAAGTCAGTTCTTTGCATCAGGTGGCCAGAGTTTTGGGATTTCAGATTCAGCATCAGTCCTTCCAATGAATATTCAAGAGTGATTTCTTTTAGGATTGACTGGTTTGATCTCCTTGCAGTCCAAGGGACTCTGAAGAGTCTTCTCCAATATCATGGTGCCAACAAAGGTCCATCTAGTCAAAGCTATGGTTTTTCCAGTAGTCATGTATGGATGTAAGAGTTGGACTATAAAGAAAGCTGTGTGCCGAAGAATTGATGCCTTTGAACTGTGGTGTTGGAGAGGACTCTTGAGAGCCCTGCTGTGAAGAACTGACTCATTGGAAAAGACCCTGATGCTGGGAAAGGTTGAAGGCAGGAAGAGAAGGGGACAACAGAGAATGAGATGGTTGGATGGCATCACTGATATGATAGACATGAGTTTGAGTAAGCTCTGGGAGTTGGTGTTGGACAGGGAGACCTGGCATGCTGCATTCCCGGGGGTTGCATAGAGTCAGACATGACTGAGCAACTGAACTGAACTGAACTGAATAGAATAAAAAATACCCATCCAACTCACAAGCAAACAAAATTACCTGACTGATAATTGCCAGAGGTGAGGATGGGCAAAATGGGTGAAGGTGGTCAAAAAATACAGACATGAAGTTATAAAATGAGTAAGTCATGGTGACTATAACTGATAATATCACACTGCATACCTGAAAGTTGTTAAGAGAATAGGTCTTAAAATTTCTCACAAGAAAAAAAATATTTAAACTATGGGTGGTGATGGATATTGTGGTGATCCTCTCATAATTTATAGAAATAATGAATCATTATATCATACATCTGAAAGTCATATGATGCTTTATGCCAATTATGTCTCAATAAAAATAAATAAAGGAAAGCCTGCCAGGTAGGGAATGAGTCATGTGTCAAAATAACCAGCTTCCAGCTCTGGCTCTGCTCCTACTCTGGGCAGTTCCCTCAACTTCTCTGGGCTTTTCTCTGTCCATAAACACTATAGACAAGAAGAAAGGGTAATACGTTTGGTTGCCCACAGAATGCAAAACCAAGTCACTCTCTAAGGATAAAACTATTAAAGAGAAATCAAGAAGTAAAAAATAAATCACAAGACATTACATGTTACCCTTTTGATAAAGTAGGAAACCATTGAAATGAAAAAGATATATAATTTCTAGGACTTCATATAGAATAAATAATACTCTCTTGAAAACACAGTAAGGGATCTATGGGTAAAGGTTCAGAATAGTGGTTCCTTCAGGCAGGGAGAGTCTGGGAATATCATGGGGCCAAGGTCCAAGCTGATGAGTTGGTGGTAGATTTATTGGTGCTTATCATATTATTACAAGTAAATGCATAAATAGGTGAGGGAGACAGAGATGGGGTGAGGAGTGGAGGGCAGTGGGAGAGAGCTGTATGAGCCATGATCATGCATCATGACCAAGAGTCATGATTCATCTAATGGTGGAAGCCAGAGCTCCATTTTTAACAATCAAAATTGAATAAATAGGGGACAAAAAAAATTCAATCCAGTTTATAACCACTGGAAATACCCTGTGAACTCAGTTTCCTGGTGTTCTGATGCAAAGGAGATCTACTTACATAGCTAAGTCCTGAAACCATGCCATCATCTACATCCAAGCCGAGATTCACAAGGCCACCAGAAGACCTGGGGACCCAGTATATCCTCCTTCTGGTCATTTTCAGGTGTACTGCCAATTCTTTGTTTCCCAGAATCAGAGAATCTGAAAAGGCAACAGGTAAGAGCAGCTTAGATGGAACCCCAAGCAGCCGGGAGAGGGGGACACCGCCCCAAAAGGAGTGTGCTGGGGTCTGTTGTCACAGCACCTGCCCTTCCCTCTGTTAGGAAAGGGCTTGGCTCCCTGTCTTTAAACTTCTCCTTGGGGCTCAGCCTAAGATCACCCAGGGAAACCAAAAGCCACTCATTCCCAACCTGCATCCTTGGGCCAGGTCAATCTTCTTTAATATATTCAAGATTTGCCCTTAAAACCATGCCTCTTTAACCAGGTCTCTTCTTTTACTCCAGTCTGTAATTGTCTATTTAGGTGAATCACTGATTTCTTAGAGTCCATTTCTTGAACTAAACAGAGATCCTCACAAGGACAAAGACAGGTCTACTTTGCATACCATTAAATCCCTTGGGCCTATTGATCCGCCAGGAGGAGGGCAGATATTCAGTAAATCAGTGGTGAATGAATGAATAAATAAATGAAAGAAATGTGACTTTGCCACTCTCAGACACAGGGAAGGGGATCTGGGTATGATTTAGGACATTTATTTATTTATGAAAGTGTTTATTTATCTACTTAGCTACATCGGGACTTGGCTGTAGTATGTGGCTTCTTTAGTTGAGTCATGCAAAATCTTATTTGCGGATTTAGGATCTAGTTTTCTGACCAAGCATGGAACTCAGAGTGCCTGTATTGGAAGCTCGAAGTCATAGCCCCTGGACCACCAGGGAAGTCCTTGATTTAGGAAATTTAAATAGCTAAAAAATACATTAATTTGCTTTTCATTTTGCCTTTGTGAATAAATGATTCACTCTCAGAACATTCATGTGCCTGGGGCAGGACAGGGGATGGTAATCAATAATGTTTCTGAAGGAAAGGAAAGGGAAAGAAAATGTACAACAGGGCTAGCATCATGGGGTATGATGAGTGTCTCACAGGGTCCTGGCTTGTGATGGACTTATAGATGCTCTGCCACCGCCATCTTGAAATTCTTCATGATTTGAACAAGGAGTCCCACATTTTCATTTTGCACTGGGTCCCACAAAGTATGTAGTCAGTCCTCACGCTCAGATATAGCTTTTGACATTCAAATATTGGATTGTGTTTCAAGTAAACAGACTTGAAGACTAGCCTATTGTCTTGGGAGAAGATTCTCTAAATTCCTTTATCCCATTCCCTCTCATCTCACTTCCTTTTAGCAAATCACACTCCAAATCTGGTGGACTCAGTTTCTGGAATTCTCCCATAGAGCCTACAAGGCATATTCCCCAGCCGTGGCACCAGGCCATAAGTATACAGTTAGCCCTCTGTACCCATAGATTCCGCAATCAGGATTCAACCAACTGATTATAGATAATATTCAGGGAAAAAAAAAAAATCCCACTATTCCAAAAAGGAAAGCTTCAGTTGGCAAAGGAAGCTGTTTACATAACATTATATTGTATTTACAGCTATAAGTAATGACTTAAAGTATATGGGAGGATATGCTTAGATTATATGTAAATACTACACTATTTTACTACTTGAACATCCTTGGATTTTCAAATCCACAGGGGTACTGGAACCAATCCCAGCTCTGAACTGAGGGGCAACTGTACTTGCCTGTGATGATAGAAGTGGACCTTTCAGAGGTGATGGAAAACTTTAAAGTAAAAGAGGTATGTCAGGTAAGAGAGGCTGTCAGGTAGTTCTTGTTTAAGACTGTGGAAAGAGTCCAGTTTCTGTCTGTCAGAACCAGCCTAAAGTGAAATTGGCATGATTCAATGGAACAAAGCCCTGGGGGTAGAACCGTGGTATACCGGCTCCCAGTTTATTTACTAAGACACAAAGGTGCTCAGTGGAGGGACTGGGGTGGGGAAAGGGGAGGAAGTAAATTCTAGTTTGCAAGTCATGCACCCTGGCAACGGACCGTCTTAGTGTTGTCAATGGTGTGCTGGTTAAGTGTGCATCTATAACTAACCTGTGGTTGCAACTGGTGAGTGAATGTAGTTCCAACAGAACTGTTACTTGACATTGTGCTTTATGTTAACTAGTAGGAGGAAATTGGAGCATCAAAGACATAGGCTGGTTGGATCTTCACTCATTTGCCAACGACCAATGTAACTGCTGAAGAGTTTTCAAACACTGAAAGAGGATTTTCTCATTTTTTGTGTTCTTCATAAGGTAATGGCTACAGGCACCACACTTGTTAATCTGAATTATTAACATTTCCTGTGTTTATTTCTTAAGCCTAAACAATCAATAAAATAATAAAAACAAATCCAGATTTGTAGCCTTTGCTGATTTTCGCGTTGTTTGTATTCCCATCAAGAATGATTTCAAACTACCAACATGTTGGGAAGAGAGGCGCATTAAGAAATCACTGTACAGTATTTCTATGTACAGATACAGCAGGTGTGTGTGCTAAGCAGAGGTGTCTGACTCTCCAACTCAACGGGCTGCAGCCCGCCAGGTTCCTCCCTCCATGGGGATTCTCCAGGCAAGAATAGTGGAGTCGGTTGCCAAGCCCGCCTCCAGGGGATCTTCCCAACCCAGGGATGGAACCTGTGTCTCTTGCATCTCCTGCAGTGGCAGGTGGGTTCTTTACCGCTAGTACCACCTGGGAAGCCCCTATTTACAGTAGATATAAATAAGCTTAAAAGTATAAAAAGTAAATGTAATGAAATAATTAGGAAGTGATAGATTTTTGAGCATTATCTTTGTCTTTGATATAATTGTATCAATATTTAATTAATTAAATTAAATATTAATTTAAATACTATTTGTATTTAACAACTGGGCTCTCAAAATTCCTGAAAATTTGACAATTAGTCCTCATAATCCAATATCTTAAAATGGTAACCCTAAACATTTATGTTCTCCTAGTTAACGGGCAAGTAGGAACTCACGAAGACCAGATTCTTGGAGCACAAAAGCAGAAATTAGATTTTTTTCTCTCACCTTTCAGTTATAGTATGATTTGCCAGCCTGATTTATTTGCATATACCTGCAAAGAGATACATGATGGTTTCAAAGATGTAACTCCATATAGAAATATAGATGTTATCCAGGAAACTAGCAATAGGGAAAAGTAAAGCAAATGCAAACGAAGGGAATGCAAATATGTATAATGGATATGCTTATAGGACATGAACTGCTCATCTCAGCATGACTGGAACTGAGTCACACATTGGCTTGGGCCACCTTCCATGTCTATGAGGCCCACTCCTGCCTCCTTGACTGGCCAGAGGAATTCTCTCCAGGGTTTCCTTTGGTATCCCAGAAAAAAGTTCCCTGGCTTCCCAGCTTCCTTTCAGGAAGAAGACAGAGGTGAAGTTTATGCAGTCTAATCAGTGGCAAGCCCATCACTGTGGTCAGGCTAGGGTCCAGGTCAGGACTGGGAACAGGAAGGAGGCAGACGTTGTCAGGCAGCATCAGGATTAGTTTAGACTCCGGATTAGTTCACGGCCATCTGCACATGGAGAAACAGCCTGTGGACAGGAGAGGGCCGTTGGAGGGAGGTGATCTTTCTGGAAGAACTGGTTTCTTTTCCTCATTGCTCTGAACACTTTCCCAGCATGGTCTAGTGTCCAAGGCCAGAAGGGTAGCAGAGGGTAGGGGAGATGCTTAGGGCAAGGGGCAGAGGCACCGGCAAGCCAAGCCTGAAGAAGCTGAGAAGATTAGACTTTATTTCTCCTGTTCCTTGCCCTTCCCCTTCCTGGGAAGTTGGGTAAAACTTTCTGGGGATGAGCTCTCAGAGCTCCTGGAGCCCCTTGCTGGCCCTGGCCATCTGCTCGACTGCTGAATCCCTCCAGCCCAATGCATGATCATCTCTGTCCCAGAAACTGGGAAGCTCCTTCCCATCTTGGCCTTTGTCTACTTTCTGTCAAGAGAGTTCTCTTCCTAGCTCCCAGCAGAGCCTGGCCTCCCTCATCACATAGTAAAGTCGCTCAGTCATGTCCGACTCTTTGCGACCCCATGGACTGTAGCTTACAAGGCTCCTCTGTCCATGGAATTTTCCAGGCAGGAGTACTGGAGTAGGTTGCCATTAGCTCAAACACCATCTTCACAGGGTAACCTTCCCAGATCTCCCTCCCACATCTTGTCCTTCTTTCTCTAGCTCCTTCTACACATTTTTCTATTAGATTTCCTTTACTTATCACTTTCTGAAATTGCCATTTCTTTGGGGGCTTATTTATTTATTGCCTACCTCACTAGAACATAAGCCCTTTCACACCAGTGGGGAATAAGTATTTGGTAGATAAATGAAGAAAGTAGATGCAGGGTTGTTAAAGAAGAAACCAGGAGAGCCACTCGGTCACTTGAGACCTCACACTTAGATTCTTGCTGCTTTCCCAAGGGCACCCCATCACAGAGAAAGACTGATAGAACGGAAAGAAGGTGTTCATCAAGTAAGCAACTTAAACGTGGACCTGGTGCCACACCAGGCACCATGGATGCATTTGTATTTTAAAATAAATCCAGCTATTATTATGTGACTAGACACTCATATTGCTTGTTGTTGGGGAGAGTGTACGTTGAAAGCATTAAACGTGTATTCAGAAAATATACTGCAAGGTTTATAAGATGGTTTTTGAAGTTCTGAAAAAATGGGGACATTACCCCTTGCCCTTGCAGAAGACTTGGTGAAAAGCTAAGCTCTTTGGGAGCTAGGCCCTGCACATTTTTATCTTTGTTTCACTGCTAGAGTTTATCACAGTGTCAGGTAGACCCAGTCCCATTGGAGAGCAATCCAGAGCATGCTGGTTGGATCCAAGATCTCCTGCAACCAGCACAACTGCTCTGGAGGCCCTCAAGGCTCAGGCCCTGATGGTTTCTCCTTCACTTGTCATGCCCAATCCATCAGCATGCTCTGTTTTTGTTTTTAGTTAGTTAGTTAGTTACGGTTGTTCTGGGGCTTTGCTGCCGAGTGCAGGCTACTTTCTGCGGTGTGCAGGTGTCTCACTGAGGTGGCTTCTCTTGTTGCAGAGCTCAGGCTATAGAATTCTCGCTTAGTAGTTGCGGTGAATGGGCTTCACTGCCCATTTCATGGCATCTTCCCAGACCAGAGGTGGAACCCACGTCCCCTGCACTGGCAGGTGGATTCTTAGCTACGGGACCACCAGCAAAGTCCCATCAGTGTGCTGTGTTGAAGCTTCGCTCAAACATGGCTTGAATATACTGCTTCTGGTCTGAGTCCACATCACCTCTTGCCTGGGCAACTTCAATCAGCTCCTAACTGGCTCTGCACATCTGACCTTAAGCCCTTGTGTTCCATTCTCCACACAGCAGTTAACATGACCTTTTGAAAATGTTAAGTCTGAAAAACTTGAAACTGCCAATGGCTTGTCCTGAGCTTAGAGTAAGACCCAAATTCCTCAGTAGATCCTGACCCCGACTCCTTACTCCTTACTGAGCTCTCTACACCCCACCCCACCCACTTCTCTCCTGCTTCCCTCACCAGGCCCCACCTCAGCAAATCACAGGAGCAGGCTCCACAAACATTCTAAATTTATCCCAGTCAGAAAGCCTTTGCTATCACCACTCCTTCTGCCTGGAATGGCCCTCCCTTGGCAGCCACCTTCCCACCTCTGCGTGGCTGCACTACAGGGCTCCATTCAAACAAAGCTCAGCTCTTCAGCGAGGCCTGCTCTGGCCATCTGAAGGGCATATCACCATCCAAAAGGATTTTCCTTGCTTATTTTCTGTTTCTCCTCCCAGAATGTTAGATCAATGAAAGCAGAAACCTTGTCTGTTGTGTTCACTGATGTATCCCCAGCATCTAAAGTAACATCTGTTACATAGCAGGCATTCAAAAAATAGTTGTTTAGTGAATGAATAAAAGGTGGGATCATGACAGATAAAAAGCTTTAGGCAGGAGACTCTGAGTTCCTGAATTTCTGTCTCCAGCACAGTGGCTAGGACACCTGTCTTCTTTCTCTTACTTGCTTCACATATGGAAACAAACAATTCCTGTGTAAGACTCAGCCACCTGTGGGTCTGTCCCTCTGGCCAAGTGGTGCTTGAGGAACTTGTACTTAGCAGGCCCTCAAGAAATGCATATTGACTTGACTTTCAATTCCCTCCTGGATTCTGAGAACCTTGCTGAACTTCTGATTTGGGGAAAAATTTCCCTCCGAAACCTACAGCCAAAACCAAGTCAAATTCAATTCCCCTGTTGCTACTTAATAGCCTTGTAATCATGAATAACTAACCTGTTTACCCTTTTTGAATCTCAATTACTCATTTATAAAAAGAAGATAGTGTTACCTTCCTCACAGGGGTGAAGGAGCTCCCAAAGGCCAAATGTGAAAAAATTCAAGCAATGAAATGCATGATATCATTGCATGATAACCCATAAAACATTGAATATTCGAGTCCATATTAACATAAAAAATAATAGGTAAGTAAATAAATGAGGGAGATGGGGCAGTTTTTTCTTACAGATTCCAATTGATAAATGTAGACTTAACTCCCTATAGACTCTTACTTATAATGAGATAAATAGTACTTTAAATTGGGGAATCTAATCACTGTTGAACTCATCATTGGCAAGAGATTTCACCAGTAATGATAAGCCACATCGCTTCTGTGGTCTTTCCTGCCAAAAATGTATAATGTGCTCTTGAGAAAACATCAGATAAATCCGAAGAGAGGAACATTCGACAAAATAAGAGACCAAAGCTTTGAAGGGAAAAAGAAAAAAAGATTGAGGTGACATTGTATCTAAATAAAAAGTGGGATCCTGGACCAGAAAAATGGACACTTGTGAGAAAACTGGCAAAATTTGTGGAAATCTATAAATTAGATAACAGTAATATTAGTTTCCTGGTTTTCAGAGTCGAATCAAATGGCAACCCACTCCAGTGTTTTTGCCTGGAGAATCGCAGGGACGGGAGCCTGGTGGGCTGCCTGCCGTCTATGGGGTCGCACAGAGTCGGACACGACTGAAGCGACTTCGCAGCAGCAGCAAGAATGTGCCAGATGATTGTACAGGAAGCTGGGTGAAAGGTCCATGGAAACTCCCTAGCATATTTTTGCATATCTAAAATCAATTCGAATAGAAAGGTACAAACATTTCAAGGGGACACAATCCACACGGGACCACCGCTGGGCACACAGCTCAGCTATGAAGGAAACTCCGGAGAGCACAGAGCGCGGGGCGCGGGGGTCGCCGGCGGGCGGAGTGCGCGTTTCTTCGCGAGTGTACGGCGCCGGGCGGCGGCGGCCGGGCCTGGGGGCGGGCGCGCGGGGCCGGAAGCGGCGGCGCGCCGGGGCCGGAGGCCGGGCGGCCGGCGAGGAGGCCGCGCGCAGCCGGGCCTCGGGCTCCCGCGGACGGCGGCCCCGGCGCGGAGCGGTGTGGCCATGTCGTCCGTGAGCCCCATCCAGATCCCCGGCCGCCTCCCGCTGCTGCTCACGCACGAGGGCGTGCTGCTGCCCGGCTCCACCATGCGCACCAGCGTGGACTCGGCCCGCAACCTGCAGCTGGTGCGGAGCCGCCTGCTCAAGGGCACGTCGCTGCAGAGCACCATCTTGGGCGTCATCCCCAACACGCCCGACCCGGCCAGCGACGCGCAGGACCTGCCGCCGCTGCACAGGTAGGCCGGCGGCGCGGCGGCGCGCGGGGCCCGCCTCTGCGGTGACAAGAGGGCCTCGGGACCGTTAAGTGATCTGACCCACGGAGTCGTGGGAACTGCTCCCCGTCTGTTGGGAACCTCCCTCCCGCCCCCCGGATCTCGGGCTCCTAAGCCTGTGCTCCTGACCCTCCCCGCCCTCTTCCCTGTCCCTACCCCCTTCCTTCTGTTCCTGCCTTCCCGCTTCTTTGGTCCTCTTGACTGAGATACTCGCTCCCTCACGTGTTCTCTCCCCCCTGTCCCAGCTGTATTGCACCGTTTCTTTATTGAGGAAGCCCCTCGTTCTTCACGCTCCCTGTCTTCCCCCCACCCTCCAACCCCGCCTTCTCTCCTTCCCTCAGTTCTCTTTTCCTTCCTAAAGGGCCTTTCCTGTTCACGGTTTCCCTCGTCTCCCCTTCTATTCTCATATCTCAACATCTCTTAGGCCCCAGGCTCACCACCTACACCCCAAGCTCACCACCTACACCCCAAGCCCACGGATGCCCCAACACTGTGACCCTAGTTGTATGGCTTTGGGTGACAGATGGAACCTGTGCTTATTTCTTTCTTCATCTGTAATTTGGAAACTAACAGCATTCGCCTCTTAGGTGTGTGATGAAGAAGTGGGATCACACATGTGGTCTTTTTTATGTTTGCCTGGATAAATGCTTACACCTTCCAGTACTGTCCCTGGCTAGCTGCCTAGATTGAAATGTGGCTTGTCCAAATGGAGATTCTAGACTGATCAGTTGTTCCGGTTGCCAGGGACTGTCCTGGTTTTAGCACTGAAATTTTTGTGTTCCAGGAAAACCCTTGGTTCCAAACCAGGGTGGTTGGTGATCCTAAATGTACCATAAGTGTACACTACACACTAAATTTTGAAAATTTAGTAGGAAAAGAGTTTTGTTGGTTAATTTTATAGAGATTAAGTGTTGGAATGGTAGTATTTTGGATATTAGGAGTTAAGTGAAATATTAGCATTTCATCTGTTTCTTCTTTCTAATGTGGCTGCTAAAATTACATAGGTGGTTGGCAGTATATAGCTACTGGACAGTGCTGGTATATACTATGCTCTCAACAAATGCTGTTATCATCAAGCCTCCCAAGCCCTTGCTTCCTGTCCTTAACTCTTCTTGAGATGTTTTCAGTTTAGAGCCCTTCCCTCTTTCACCTACAGTTACCTTTTTTAAAATTATGGATTTTGAGAGGGTTAGGAATGTCTTGTTTTTGTCCAAATTCTTTTCATTATATACATATTTTAAAGGAGACCATGGCTTGACTCAGATTGTCAGAGATTTGGTTCCCCTCCCCTCAGCTCCCCTCCCCTCCTAAAACAAAAAGGAACAGAAACATAGCTATCCTTTGTTAAGCCTTGCCTTTCTCAAGCATGGAAAACATTTTGGTTTCCATCTGATATGCTTTGCCTTTGCTTGAGTAAAATTGGATACTTTTTTTTTTAAAACAGAGATTTGTTTTCTTACAGTTCTATTTATTTATGTATTTATTGGCTGCGTGTTGGATCTTAGTTCCCTGACCAGGGATCAAATCCACACTCCCTGCATTGGAAGGGCAGTCTTGACCACTGGACCACCAGGGAAGTTCCCTGACAGTTTTCAAGTTGCAATAAATTGTGATAAACTGTTGGATTCTGGTTTTCTTACAGATGACCCCAATCCTTAAGCCTTTCCCATAATTTTTTGCTTTCTGTGCACAGACCCTTAGTT
Source organism: Antilocapra americana (assembly GCA_007570785.1). Classification (NCBI taxonomy): domain Eukaryota; kingdom Metazoa; phylum Chordata; class Mammalia; order Artiodactyla; family Antilocapridae; genus Antilocapra; species Antilocapra americana. The sequence goes on along the minus strand of ML663568.1, from coordinate 6,918,155 downwards.
GCTAGTTGAGGCAAGTGTGCTCATGATAAGATATTTTTGATTACTCGTGGATACACTGTGAATTTTGAAAGTAGATTTAGTCGTGTTCCAGTTTTGAGTGACTATTTGTTGGTATGATTCTGTCTGAATTATTCTCCTTGGAAGTAATCCACTAATAATCAGATGAGGTGTAACGTGGTTCTTGCTGCTCTTATTGCGGCCTTTGTTTTAAATGATTAGCAATGTTGAAATTTAATCATTTAAGTTAGAAAACCAACATTGAAAATTCTTCATGGAATTTCAGCATTACAGAGACCCACCAGACCATCTCGTTATATAGAAATATAATTTGCTACTTGAAAAATCTATGTAGACTATGTTCCTTAATATTAGGTTCCAGTGTCTTTTTTTTTTTCCAGTTGAGCTTTAAATGCTCTTATTTTTAAAAATTCAAAGAGCTTTAATAGTACAAGTACTGAGTTACTTACCACGTTGTTGTGTTTCAATGCACAACTCTGCCCTTCCCCAGTTACCTGCTTTTTCAGATTGTAGTAGGACCCCAGAGGCACGGCGAGGACTCTGCTCCTGTCCCTTGTTCCCTTTAGACCATCCAGGTGACACTGTCTCGGTCTTCATGGAACAGCCGTGTTCATTTGTTTCCCGAGACTCTTTGTCATAAAGTGGCAGGGTCAGATGTTGACTTACCTGAACCACTTCCTTTCCCATGTTGAACAGTACAGTCCCTTTTCTGCATGTTGACGTGCAGGCATATTGCCCACTTTTGATTATCCCCAGTGTAGAACTTGGCTCTTGTGCCAACACAGCCCACCCTGCTTTATTGGACTGTCTTTTAAGTGACTCCTCAGAACCTCATTGTTTTCTTAATGAAAATGGACAGTAATTTAACATTCCCTGCACAGTGTCTTCAGACATTTTGAGACGGCCCTGCAATCTTCTCCTAGTCTTCCATTCTTCAACGTACCTGCCTTCCTTTCTTCATAGTACTGATTGCTCAGTCCCTCTTCATTTTGGGATATTTCATCTCTGAAGTGAAAGTCACTCAGTCATGTTCATCTTTCCGTGACCCCAAGGACTATACAGTCCATGGAATTCTTCAGGCCAGAATACTGAAGTGGGTAGCCTTTCCCTTCTCCAGGGGATCTTCCCAACCGAGGGATTGAACCCAGGTCTCCTCCGTTGCAGGCGAATTTCTTTACCAGTGGAGCCACAAGGGGAGCCCAAGAAGACTAGAGTGGGTAGCCTATCCCTTCTCCAGGAGATCTTCCCAAGCCAGGAATCGAACCAGGGTCTCCTGCATTGCAGGCGGATTCTTTACCAACTGAGCTATCAAGGAAGCCCACTTCATCTCTAGGACCCCCAAATTAGTTTCATTTGTCTGACCAAAAAAAATGCATCATAATAGAGCAGATACACAGTTTCATGATTTGTCTTTATCCATTGACTTGTGTTACTCTTACTTGTATCTATTAATACTCTTAAGCATCAAGAAACCTAATAATATGGATTTTAAAATTTAATATTTTATATTGGCAAGTATGTAATGAATAACTCTACTTAGATTTTCCTAAATCTGCATTTACTCATTTTAAGGAAGGTATGTCTACAAGTGGTGTTTCTTAAATCTACAAGTAAACTTTCAGGAGAGAAAATCAAATAGCCACAGAAGCCTCATCTGTGGTAGAACTTGGAGCTATCCTAGTAGACTATTTTCCTTGTTTCTAAATCTTTATTAATGATGACGATAAATCTTGCTCAAAAATCATCAGATATTCAAGAAGATAAGCAGAGTGACACCACATCAAAACTAAAAAGATATTTTCTGGGTTCTTTCCCAGAAGTGTGTAACTTTTGCTTCCAGAGCTTTGGTGGAACTGCTTCTCTGCCTTAAGTGTTGTTAAGATGTAAATATTAAATAATGGCTGTGCTTTGTAGTATCTCAGCTATTTAGAAGCTATTCTACTAGTGTCTATTTTTATACTTCTTATAAGTACAAATTCATATCGTCCATGTGGCAAGAAAAGAGTAAAATTTGTCATAGAACCTAATTCACCTCCCCTGTAGCTATTTAATATCCTTGTAATCATGGATAAATAAACTGTTTACCCTTTTTGAATCTCAGTTACTCATTATAATGATGAGATAGTGCTACCTTCCTCATAGGAGTGAAAAGTGGTAGTAATGAAATAACGACCCATGTAAACCACCTTTTGTATGTAAACTGCAGAGTAGTAACCCTGAATGTTAATGATATTATCATTGTCTAAATGAGTAGTTTTAAGTGTAGATTTCACAAATGGAGGTTGGGGGAAGGAGTGGGCATTTCTTTCAGTATGTGCAGAACTGCAGTAGCATTATTACAAATATAGATTTAGAATGAAGGATTCCAAGAAAATGGAGGGCTTTAAAGTAAAGAAAAAGGAGGGAATTCCCTGCTGGTCCAGTGGTTAGGCCTCTGAGCTTTCACTGCTGAGGGCCTGAGTTCAGTCTCTGGTTGGAGAACTAAGATCCCACAAGCCAAGAGGCCTGACCAAATAAAGTTTAAAAAAAAAAAAGAAAAAAGCAGGTGGTTGGCAAACAGACCACAGCAATCCTTACCTTCATATTCTCGCAAGGTTATGCTCAAAATCTTTCAAGCTAGGCTTCAGTACTATGTGAACTGAGAACTTCCAGGTGTACAAGCTGGGTTTAGAAAAGGCAGAGGAACCAGAGATCAAATTGCTAATATCCATTGGATCATAGACAAAACAAGGGAATTTCAGAAAAACATCTACTGCTTCATTGATTATGCTCAAGCCTTTGACTGTGTGGATCACAACAAACTGTGGTAAATTCTTAAAGAGATCGGAGTATCAGACCACCTTACTTGTTTCTTGAGAAACCTGTATGCAGGTCAAGAGATAACAGAACCGGATATCAAATAATGGACTTGTTTCCAAATTGGGTAAAGATTGCCTCATGGCTGTATATTGTCACCCTGCTTATTTAACTTCTGTGCAGAGTACATCATGTAAAATGTTGGGCTGCGTGACTCAGGCTGGAATCAAGACTGCCAGGAGAAATATCAACAACCTCAGATATGTAGATTATACCACTCTAATGGCAGAAGGCAAAGAAGAACTAAAAGGCCTCTTAAGGGTGATAGAGAAGAGTGAAAAAGCTGGCTTAAAACTCAGCATTAAAAAAATGAAGATCTTGGCATCTCGTTCTATCACTTCATAACAAAAGGAGATAAAGTAGAAACAGCAACAAATTTCATTTTCTTGGGCTCCAAAATCACTGCAGACGGTGACTACAGTGATGAAATTAAGATGCTTGCTCCTTGGAATGAAAGCTATGGCAAACCTAGACAGTGTATTAAAAAGCAGAGACATCACTTTGTCAACAGAGGTCTGTATAGTCAAAGCTATGTTTTTTTCCCTGTAGTCATTACAGATGTAACAGTTGGACCATAAAGAAGGCTGAGTACCAAAGAACTAATGCTTTTTTATTGTGGTGCTGGAGAAGATTCTTGAGACTCTCTTGGACAACAAGGAGACCAAATCAGTCAATCCTAAAGGAAATCAACCCTGAATATTCATTGGAAGGACTGATGCTGAAGCTGAAACTCCTGTACTTTGGCCGCCTGATGCAAAGAAACAACTCATTGGAAAAGATCCTGATGCCGGGAAAAGTAGAAGGCAGGAGAAGCAGGCTGCTGAAGATGAGATGGCTAGATAGCATCACCAACTCAGTGGACATGAGTTTGAGCAAACTCTGGGAGATGGTGAAGAACAGGGAAAGCTGGTATGCTGTAGTCCATGTGGTCACAGAGTTGGGCACGACTTGGCAACTGAACAACAACAAATAAAGTGCTTGGGAGGTGGGCTCAGTCCCTGGGTCCAGAAAATTTTCCCTGGAGAAGGAAATGGCAACCCACTCCAGTATTTTTGCCTGGGAAATCCCATGGGCAGAGGAGCCTGGCAGGCTATAGTTCATGGGGTCTCAAAAGAGTTGGACATGACTTTTCATCTAAACAACAATAAGTTCAGTTCAGTTCAATTCAGTCGCTCAGTCATGTCCGACTCTTTGCAACCCCATGAACCACAGCTCGCCAGGCCTCCCTGTCCATCACCAACTCCCGGAGTCCACCCAAACACATGTCCATCGAGTCGGTGATACCATCCAGCCATCTCATCCTCTGTCTTCCCTTTCTCCTCCTGCCCCCAATCCTTCCCAGCATTAGGGTCTTTTCTAGTGAGTCAACTCTTTGCATGAGGTGGCCAGAGTATTGGAGTTTCATCTTCAATGTCAGTCCTTCCAATGAACACCCAGGACTGATCTCCTTTAGGATGGACTTGTTGGATCTCCTTGCAGTCCAAGGGACTCTCAAGAGTCTTCTCCAACACCACAGTTCATAAGCCTCAATTATTCAGAGCTCAGCCTTTTTCACTGTCCAACTCTCACATCCATACATGACTACTGGAAAAACCATAGCCTTGACTAGACGAACCTTGGTTGGCAAAGTAATGTCTCTGCTTTTCAGTATGCTATCTAGGTTGGTCATAACTTTCCTTCCAAGGAGTAAGCATCTTTTGATTTCATGGCTCCAGTCACCATCTGCAGTGATTTTGGAGCCACCAAAAATAAAGTCTGACACTGTTTCCACTGTTTCCCCATCTATGTCCCATGAAGTGATGGGACCAGATGCCATGATCTTAGTTTTCTGAATGTTGAGCCTTAAGCCAACTTTTTCACTCTCCTCCTTCACGTTCATCAAGAGGCTTTTTAGTTCCTCTTCACTTTCTGCCATAAGGGTGGTGTCATCTGCATATCTGAGGTTATTGATATTTCTCCCTGCAATCTTGATTCCAGCTGTGCTTCTTCCAGCCCAGCGTTTCTCATAATGTAAGTTAAATAAGCAGGGTGACAATTTACAGCCTTGACGTACTCCTTTTCCTATTTGGAACCAGTCTGTTGTTCCATGTCTGGTTCTAACTGTTGCTTCCTGACCTGCATACAGGTTTCTCAAGAGACAGGTCAGATGGTCTGGTATTCCCATCTCTTTCAATAAAGCTCATAGTAATAGAAGAAGTAGATTATGTAGAAGGATGACTAAGTTGATATAAACCTTGTGTATCATAGATCTATCATAGTTAGAAGGAAAGTATTAATTGAGCATTTTGTTTACTTAATACCTCTTCTTACATGTAAAACCTGGAACCCGACATACAATACAGCTTGTCTAAAATAGCATTAGGGGCCTCCCTGGCAGTCAAGTGGTTAAGACTTTGCCTTCCAATGCCTAGAGGAGGATCCGGTTGGATCTTTGGTCAGGAGCTAAGCTCCCACATACCTCCCAGCCAAAAAAAAAAAAAAAACTGGAACATAAACAACAGAAGCAGTATTGTAACAAATTCAAGAAAGACTTTAAAAATGGTCCACATTAAGCAAAAAATTCTTAAAAAAAAATGACATAAATATTATCCTTCTTCCCAGAGCTTTTACCCCAAATGTCTTTTGCTGAATAGTCTGTTGCTAGCCATCTAATTATTTTTGTACATCATGTTTCTTCTTTAAAAAGGGTACATTCTTTTTATGTACCCTTTTGTGTTTTTTTTAGGTCTGTTGTCAACTACAAGTGATTTAAAGTAAGAAATAATTCACATTGAAAACCTCTTTAGTTTTTCTTATTAGGAGGACAAAGATAGTATAAATTCAACTCAGTCTCTTTACTGTTTGCAACATCTCCTTTCACAGTTAGCAAATCTTTATTTGCTTTGTGAGAAGACTCCATTTTTAGTGTCACCTTTAATCAGTGACATAGCCCAAATAATTAAATTTATTTCCTAATCTGGAGGTTTGGATTTGTCTTATCTCCCTCTGGTTTCTCTTTCGTTTCTATTTTGTAAACCCCTGAGGGTAGGAATCTTACCTCAGTGTTTCTTATAAATAGGACTGTAAACATTCTGCATTGTATAAGCTTTGGTGGTTGTAGTCTGCAGTGAACCACCGTCTTCATTAGTCTGTAATTAGTTTAGGTCCAGCAAAGTCGCTCAGGCTGTTAGGCAGGTTTTCAGCAAATGGGAAGCAGAACCTACTGTTTGATTAGGGACTGAAGAAAAGCAGCCGCAACACAAGATCAGGTTTTTGATGTACATGATGTTTTTTTCTCCCCACCAAATTATTTTCCTGATTTTTTGGTTTCGCTTATTATTTAAATCAGGTTTTATCCTCTGTCCACATGGTATGCCCTCAAGGGTGGTAAGGAAATATATGCATAACTCAGAATAAACTGAGTGGAGTGGCGGTGGGAAGCCAAAGGTTACAGGTTATGTACAGAATGTGTTATTTACAAGGAAGACATCAAGAATGAACTGCAGCTGGAAGTGAGCGAGCTCTGGAAGTAAGCTAAGCACGCACTGTCTTCAGTATGTTTGAGATAAGCGCAGTGTTCCTGTGTCACCATTGTTCAGAGTGTTGAAAGCACTGGGCACTTTGGTTTTAGTTTCTTTTCTGAAGTTACAACCTAGCCTGTGGCTCAGGGGAGAAAATCTAAGTGTAGCTTGGCATCTGGAAGTCACCTCTGAAATGTTGACCTTTCTGTTTTGTATTGCTTCAGCTTAGTTTGGATGAGGCTTCCTTCCTGTGAATTAGTTTATGGGCAACTTGGTCAGGATTGAATGATAAGGAGCTGAGGCTTAAATGAAGTATAACTTTCTATCAAAGTGTTAGGTGTGGTGATGACCACTTAGAACTAGGTTTACACTTGACTGAGGTATAAGTCTTTGACTAAGTCTCCTCAGACCATGAATAAGTGTGGCCTCTGATATTTAGCCCCATTTTTAGAAATTCAGAATTCAAGGGCATACATGTTAATTCCCAGGCTTAATGGCAGTTTTATAGGTTGATTATGTAAAAAACCTGGTTTGGTGTTAGTAGAAAAACTGGTTGGAGCAGGAATTAGGTTGGTTTACATCATACTGTTTGTATTTAAATCTATTTAGAATGCGTATATGCGTGTGTGTGCTCAGTTATGTCCAACTCTTTGTGACTCCATAATGCTCGTGTATATTCTGGTGAAAGATTACCTCATTCCCAGCTGGCAAAATTAATTTAAACTATGTAACTGTCAACTGCTTTTACGTTTTTAAGTTTAAATAATCCAAATGCTTAAGAATTTCCATATAATTTTTAAAACATCTAATCAGCATGAGATGGCCCCATAGCAGGTGGTAGGGACTTAACAGACCGTGTTGTTGCCACTGTTGAGTCATGTCTGACTTTTTTCGACCCCATGTACTGGAGTCCTGCCAGGCTCCTCTGTCCATGGGGTTTCCCAGGCCAGAATACTGGAGTGGGTTGCCATTTCCTTTTTCAGTAGTGGATCTTCTAGACCCAAGGATTGAAGCCGGATCTCCTTCATCAGAGAGATGAAGTGAAGTGGAAGTCACTCAGTCATGTGCGACTCTTTGCGACCCCATGGCATTCTCCAGGCCAGAGTACTGGAGTGGGCAGCCTCTCCCTTCTCCAGGGGATCTTCCCAGCCCGGGGATCGCCCCCAGGTCTCCTGTGTTGCAGGCAGACTCTATCAGCTGAGCCACAGGGAAGCCCCCTTCACTGGCAGGTGGGTCCTTGACCACTGAGCCACCCGGAAAGCCCACACACGGTGCTGCCGCTGCGTCGCCTCAGCCGGGTCCGACTCTGTGCGACCCCGTAGGCGGCAGCCCACCCGGCTCCCCCGTCCATGGGATTCTCCAGGCCAGAGTACTGGAGTGGGGTGCCATTGCCTTTTCCGAACGGACTGTGCACCGGATGCTAAATTAAATAGAGAAATAATTCATTTCACATTACACATTCTTGGCTTTTTAATGAATTTCTCAGAAAAGGCAACCGTTTTGAGGTGAGTTTCTGCCCTCCCATACTGAGCGTTTGTAATGCTGATGTTCTGTGTGTTTTTCAGGATTGGAACAGCTGCGCTGGCAGTCCAGGTTGTGGGCAGTAACTGGCCCAAGCCCCACTATACTTTGCTGATAACAGGCCTGTGCCGCTTCCAGATCGTACAGGTTGTGAAAGAGAAGCCGTATCCTGTTGCCGAGGTGGAACAGTTGGACCGGCTCGAGGAGTTCCCCGACACCTATAAGACCGGGGAGGAGCTCGGAGAGCTATCAGAACAGTTTTACAAATACGCGGTACAAGTGAGTTGCTTTTAGTGTTTCCTTAAAATTCTCTCTTCTTCGGTTTCTTTGTTACCGTAAGATGTGATAAATTTGTTGCATGGTGCAGGCTGTATGTGCTTAGAAGATTTAGTGATACAGTATGTTGATTTCAACGTATTTTCTGGCTTTTGTCCGGGCTTGTATCTCAGCCTTTGTAGGCCATGGTAGCCAACCCTTTCTAAAAGTTTTCCAAAGAGTGTTTCTGGAGCTTTCCTTGTAACTTTCAGTGTCTCCAAACCAGATAGTTATGAAACCTAAATAATCTTAAAAATTAAAATGCTGAACAGAAGCTGTGTGTCACTAGAAGATCTAGGCATCACACTATATGTTATGTTGGTTCAGAAGTCAATCACACTGTGACTGATGCGGAAGATTAAGCCCATGGTTTCACATGTGGTTGAAACCTCGATCCTCTAGAATTCTGGGAGGGATGCACACATTAGGTGTACATCAGACATTGGATTCCTTAATTCTGGGTTTGGGGTTTTTTGGTTAATTCTCGATTGAGCAGAAAGCTTCTCCCCTCACCCCAAAAGCATATGCTTTTATGCTTTTATTCACTTCAGATCTTACTGAGGTATATTACAAAATGTAGTCTTGGATGTTCTATTGATGTGACGCAGTGACTAAACTGGATCTGTGTGGGACAGGCAGTGTCCAAAGGCCTTGATTATAAACTCTATTGACTGTTGAAAAGCATGTAGGGCAGGTGTCCGTAGCCGGCGGTATCGGTACTTGATGCGGCATTTGAAGGGGCACATCTGTAGTGTGGTGAACAACAGAAAAACAGAGAATTTTGAAGTACAACCGCTGTCAGCACTGAAAGGAAAAACCTACTTGAAGAGAGAAGCTTCAGTTTGAGAACCAGAGTCAGTGAAGATGCTGTTTAGGAATGAAGGCGATTGAGGGGAAAGTAGAATTTATCTTCCTTTTCCTGAGTGACTGTCCCTGAGTCTCAGTTCGTCTCTTGGACATAGCTTCATGACTTCTTTCTTTTATGCTTTTCTTCTCCCCCGCTTTGAATCAACGAAAAGTTTTAAATACGTAAAGATTTTATAGTGACATTCAAGGAATTTTTATAACATCACCACAGTTATACCACCATCATGCAAACGGAAAGGGGAACCTTATCAACAGCCCCACTGAATATCACAGTTACTGAAAGCTTGCCTGGAGCTCGATCTGTCTTAACTCCAGGCTATACCCTGGAACTTGTTTTTTTTTTTTAAAAAAATCATTCAGTCAGTGCTCAGATTTTAATTAATCCTATGTTCTATTAAAAACAGTATTTCAGCTACTGACTGGTTAACATAATCAGCCATTTAAATTTAACTGGAAATCAGTTAAATTTCCAGAATTTGATAATTACACTCTGTAAGAGAATACGTATCCTTATTCTTAAGAACAAGGTCGTGATGTCTGCAGTTTATTCTGACATTTTTATCAATATTTTTGTGTTGTGTATGTGTATAGAGTAGGGGAGAGAGAAGGCAGATGTGGCAAAATGTTAACCGCTGATGAATTTAGGGGAAGGAGTTTCTTTGTACTACTGCAACTTTTCTATACATTTAAAATTTTTTAAATAAAATACTGAAATCACTGATTTACAAAACTGTTTATAAACATTATTATCACTCGCTTTCGAGCCATTTTTGCTTTTCATTCTGATTGACATTTTAACAGTACTTCTCTTTTCCTTTGAGCCCTGTAAAAAATGCCTGGACTCTAATAATTAGTGATTGTTTGGAAGCAAAGACTTTCTCTGTGACCCAACCTTAAACCTGTATGACAATTTGATCTTTTAAATTCACAGATAATGCCCAATTTTATTAAAGAGACTTTTCTTTCTCCCTTTGTAGTTGGTTGAAATGTTGGATATGTCTGTCCCTGCAGTTGCTAAATTGAGACGTCTTTTAGACAGTCTTCCAAGGGAAGCTTTACCAGACATTCTGACATCAATTATCCGAACAAGCAACAAAGAGAAGCTCCAGGTCAGTGTTCCCCTCTGGAATGCCACACTGCTTTGTCACTTCTAATTCTGATCTAGGCAGTAAGTTTTGACTTTCAGGTAAGAGATACTAGAGACCCACAGAAGTAGTTAAGATACATTTACGCTTAAATTGACTTTTAAAGTGATCGCTTTACATTTTTGTGTACCCGGACAGTTCTTTCATTTGCATCATCAGTACTGGTAGTTTGTTAACTTATGGAAAAAGTTTAAGTGAGAATGACTATTTAAAAGTGTGGAGCTGTGACCTTTCCCTTGTATATAATAAGCCTGCATTGTTAGAATTCTTTGTTTCTTACAGAAACCACAGCTATGATGTGTTAACTATGATTTTTTTTTATGGTTTTCAACTTCACTTTCTTTAAAGTGAAATGAGTTTAAAAGACACTTGAAAAATAATCCAAATGTGGATTCTTAGATTTGAATGTCTTTTCTCCAAACTATAAAAGTTTCCCTGTACACTTATTTTTGTAGTATTTTTAAGCGATCTGTTTTATTGAATCTTCCGAGAACATTAAACTACCTTCCTTATTTCATCAGTTTATTTAATGCTTAAGTCTAACCATTATACTAGCCAGTGCAACTAATGCAGATAGGCTGTGTTTAAACACAAGAATTTGGTTTAGCTGGTAGGAGCAGAGAAGGCAGGAGTTCTACCGACTGACCTAGCTTGGGCTTAGCAAGGGCATTTCACTGAGGGACCAGAGAGCGTTACTCACTCAGATCATTCGTGGAGGTTGGGTAAAATGTTCCTCGACTCTTGTGTATGTAAAATGTTAAATTTTTTGAACCTATAATTTGTTTAGACCTACCACGTAGACACACCTGGGCTTTCAGAGGATAATTTTCAGGAAAGCGTTGACATAAAATGTGTTTTGTTCTTGCTCTTGGGATAATACCTTGACTTCATCTTTTAAACAGAAACTCAAGGTACTATTATTCTTATCTTTTTTTTTCTTAGGATTCTGGCATTTATGTCAGATGACCTTTCTGATAATTTGGTTGTGTTAGCCAGAGTGAGGTTGTGAATATTGAGAGGAGTTATCTTTTTTACTTAGCAGTTTAAGTCATGAGTCTTGACTGCCTTGTTTCTGGAGCATGTATTTCTGAGAGAGAGCTGCCGTACATTTCAGATTTTAGATGCTGTGAGTCTGGAGGAGCGGTTCAAGATGACCATACCGCTGCTTGTCAGACAAATCGAAGGCCTGAAATTGCTTCAGAAAACCAGAAAACACAAGCAAGAGGATGATAAGCGGGTAAATCCTCCTTTCAATCCATTTCTTTAGGTTCTTTAGTTGTTTTTGTGTACTGTAAGGTACAGTTGTTTTCTTTTTTTTTCCTTAAAGAAAAAAATTGGGGGAATAAAGAAAGGAACAAAGAAGAAACAAGCCCGTTGTCTCTTTCACCCAAGTTCCTGATAAAATTTTGAATTCTAGTTTGTTTCCCTCTGCCCCTTCTCCATGTTTGGATCTTTTTTTTTTTTCCTTTTAAGCATGTAGACATTTTCTCATGTTTTGTTTTGATAATCATTGAACGGGATCGTTTACTAAGCCATTTCTTTTTCTGTCAGTGTGTGATGTTTTCAATATATTAAAAATTAACAAATAGCCATGATGACTATCTTTGATTATGATTTTTTTTCCCCACTACATACAGTATTTTTTAAGAACATACCACAAAATTATTTCCTTAAAGGACTGACTGAATGTGTTGTGCCATACTTTGACTTTTTAAAAATTATTTTATACCGTTTTAAGTTTTTGACTTGAGTTTTTTTGTTTTAACTTATAAACATTTCAATTTTCGTTTGTACAAACTGTTAGTCTTAGTTTAATATTTCTGCTTTTATAAAGTTATATTTTTGCTGTTTTATGTTTTTAACTTTTATATTTGACTGTATTAAATAGGTAATTTCGTAAGTTAAATAAATTCTAAGTTGATATTTGTTATTAATTCTAATTAAGTTAAATGCCAGTAAATCATTTTGCTCCAGGAACAGCTAGAATTGATTCATATTAATGAGTTGAGAATTCCAAAAGAGTAGGTGGTTTTTAAAACATGGTAGAGAATCATGGAGAACTTAAATAAGACCGTTTGACTTGGCAGAGGAGACTGTTGTTGGGTTTCAGGGAACAATTTCAGCACATTGGAGACAAAAGTCAAAGTACAAAGTACAAATTATTAAGTAACCAGTAAGGAAGGAGAAGTGGTGGTTAATGCCTCTTGTTGGAAAAGCAGAACACCACAAGGGAAGTAAATAGTGTATAGCTAATTGAAAAAAAACATAGGTAAGTTAAAACATCTTGAAAGGCGAAGACTTTTTTTGCTAGTTTCAGATGAAGAGAATAGAGGCAATAGTGGAAAGGTTAAAGATGTTAAAGAGAAACTTTGTATTATAGGGAGAAAATAGAATTTATTCAGTTGCCAAATGATGAGTAGTCATTAAGTATATTAAGAAAATAGTGGCTGCAGCAGTAGCTCAAGAAGAGACAATTCTTAGATGTTTTCATTATTACTAGTGGCCGATTCCTTGAATTTTTTCTTCTCATGCTGGTAGTGTTAGCATGTATGGCAGAATCACGTCCGTCCCATCTTCATCTGCTTTTCAAGTTTGGCTCCCTGCGTATGTGCCTGTGCCCCCTCCTCGTCATTCTGAACTTCATTTCCTAAAGATTTAGACTCTGCCCGAAAAAATGTTTACTGTCGCTCGGTGCTTCGTCCCCAGCGTATTTGGGCATGCAGTTCTTCACTGCTGCTTACCTTGTAGGTCATCGCAATACGCCCTATGAGAAGGATTACACATGTCCCGGGTGCTCTAGCTGACGAGGATGAGGAGGAAGATAACGATGACATTGTCATGCTGGAGAAAAAGATACGGACATCCAGCATGCCGGAACAGGCCCACAAAGTTTGTGTCAAAGAGATAAAACGGTAAGTTGTAGAAGCTGTTTGTTCGTTAGGATTTTCGTTGGCTTGTTAATGTTAAAAACTGTTGCTCATGGAAGTGAATCTGCTACGCCGTTGTGTTACAAAGCTGATCTCTCATTTCATAGTCTTTTATCTTTCTCATTTCCCTTGTATTTAGTGTAGTCACGGGCCACTCTATTCATCTTACCTTTCCACTGTTAGTTAGCTCTTATATTTCTTATGCTTACGGCTTTCCTAATTCTCAGGTTGTAGCGGTGATCTGTGAAGTGCTTTCTCTTCTTTATTCCTCCATCAGAAGAATCTGATTCTTAATACTCCTGAATCAACACCATGTTCAGCATTTTCTTTTTCTTGAATGCTGAGTACAAGCGATATATAACTTTTCCATCCACTGTATGCTGTCAAGCAGTCACTATTGCCACTGCCTTTTCATAGTCTTAAGGCCATACTTTACTTAGAAATAATGTTTATTCAGTTATTATGTTCTTTGCACATCACTGTTTTTGTCCTTAGATTATAAACTTTAGGAGGCAGGGACAATCAGTTTTGCCTTTGTACAAGATAAAGTACAGGGGAACCTTGCTGACAGAATAGGGTACATGAGTTGATCACATTTTCTGGATAATCTCGGGGTTAAAACCAATGTTTCCTTTCCATACTTATAACATTCTGACTGTATTGCATTTTTTTTATGAGTTGATTGTAATCAACCTAAATGCATGCTCAGGAACTGAAGATTTGACTTCTGAGACACACAGTTAAGAATAAATAAATGTCATTGAGATATTTTACAGTGATTCTGACATTAGTTAACAAATGTAGACCATCTATTGTGTACAGAACACTTTATTAAGCACTGCATATATTATGGAAGTTGCATTATTTTAATTATCTGATGAGCTGACTTTCTCTCTGATACAAGACAATATGAAATTATGATATTATACATGATTAGGCACCTAAATAAATCACTGGGTAATTGACTTGAGACTTTCCCTATGAGATATTGATAAGGCCTTACGTATTTCAAGGATAGAATCAGAGCGCTAGTTTGCAAGTATCTGTTTAAAACAAAATAATCGAGCCGCGGTGTTGTGCTGTAGGGTAGAGAGACGGGTTTGTAAACCCCAGAGCGAGGTTCTACTTACCGGAGGCCGCTGGTGTGCGGAGACCCCGGGGGAAGCCACCGTCACCATGTCTGACCAGGAAGCAAAACCATCAACCGAGGACTTGGGGAATAAGAAGGAAGGAGAATATATTAAACTCAAAGTCATTGGACAGGATAGCAGTGAGATTCACTTCAAAGTGAAAATGATGACACATCTCAAGAAACTCAGAGAATCATACTGTCAAAGACAGGGAGTTCCCATGAATTCACTCAGGTTTCTCTTTGAAGGTCAGAGAATTGCTGATAATCACACTCCAAAAGAACTGGGAATGGAGGAAGAAGATGTGATTGAAGTTTATCAGGAACAAACAGGGGGTCATTCAACGGTTTAGATATTCTTTTTATTTTTTTTCTTTCCCCTTAATCCTTTTTTATTTTTAAAAATAGTTCTTTTGTAATGTGGTGTTCAAAACAGAATTGAAAACTGGCACCCATCTCTTTAAAACATCTGGTAATTTGAATTATAGTGCCCATTATCCATTATTGTTTCTTTTCATTGTGCTGATTTTTGGTGATCAAACCTCAGCCCCCTTCATATCATTCTCTCCTTTTTAAAAATTACGTGTGTGCAGAGAGCCTGCCTTTTCCAGGACTGTGCATTTGCAGGCTTGTGATAAATAAGATCAACTAATGCAAGTGTTCCTAATGATTTTCGAATTGGCCCTGAAGTACTAAGCATGTGATTGCTTCGCTCCTGGACTATGACTTTCAGTGGGAGATGGAAGTTTTTCGGAAAACAGAACTGTGGAAAAATGACCTTTCCTTAACTTGAAGCTACTTTTAAAATCTGAGGGTCTGGACCGAAAGAAGAGGAATATCCCGTTGGAGTCAAAATGACAGAGAATAATGACTGACTCCAAAGATGGCTTTACTGAAGAGAAAGCATTTTAAGATGAAATAAAAATTTTGTCAGAAGATCCCAGAAAAGATCTAATTTTCATTAGCAGTTAAAGTTATTCATGCAGAAGTGTATACAACAGAACACTGCTCTTTTTGACTTTATTTGTACTTTTTGGCCTGGGATATGGGTTTTAAATGGACAGTGTCTATACCAGCTTCATTAAAATAAACAAAATATTTGTAAAAAAATAAATAAATAAAACAAAATAATCTTTTTATTAGCTAGATTTTTATTAGGTTGATACAAAAGTAATAGAGTTTTGGAACACATCTTTATTAATCAAAATAGAAACCATTACAATCAATACATTTTTGCCAATGAGAAATAAGTTTGCTTATTCCTATAGCATAAAACTCTGTGCTTTGGGATTCAATGAACTCTTGGAAAGCATTTTTAGCCTCTTGCTGGTTGTTGAAGCATTTTCCCTGCAAAAAGTTGTCGAGATGCTTGAAGAAATGGTAGGTGGTTGGTGAGAGGTCAGGTGAATACGGCAGATGAGGCAAAGCTTTTTAGCCCAATTGTTTCAACTTTTGAAGTGTTGGTTGTGCAGCGTGTGGTTGGGCATCATTACGGAGAAGAATTGGGCCCATTCCATTGACCAGTGCCAGCTGCGGGCATTACAGTTTTCAGTGCATCTCATTGATTTACTGAACGTACTTCTCAGATGCAATGGTTTTGCCAGGATTCAGAAAGCTGTAGTGGATCAGACGGGCAGCAGACCACCAGACAGTGACTGTGACCTTTTTTTGGTGCAAATTTGGCTTTGGGAAGTGCTTTGGAGTTTCTCGGTCCAATCACTGAGCTGGTCTTTGCTGGTTGTCATCTAAAAATCCACTTTTTGTCACACATCACAATCATACTGAGAAATGGTTTGTAGTTGTTGTGTATTTCAAAACTTTGAGTTTTTTGATTTGCAGTCAGCTCATAAGGTATCTGCTTATCAAGCTTTTTTACCTTTCCAGTTTGATTCAAATGCTAAATGACCATAGAATGGCTGATGTCGAGTTCTTCAGCAAGTTCTCATGTAGTTGTAAGAGGATCAGCTTCAATGCTTGCCCTTAATTGGTCATTATCGCCTTCCCATAGCTAGCCATTATACTCCTCATCTTCATGACTCTCATCTCCTTTGCAAAACTTCTTGAACCACCGTTGCACTGTACATTCATTAAGCAGTTTCTGGGCCATATGCATTACTGATGTTGTGACTTGCCTCTGCTGCTTTACAACCCATTTTGAACCGGAGTAAGAATATAATAGAATTTGTTTTTTGTCTCACATCATTTCCCCAGTCTAAAATAAACAGCAAGTAATAAGTCATTAGCAAAAAACATAGAAATGCACATTAAAATGATGTATAGCACAACCACATTTATTAAGAATGTATTCCAATATCAAATGGCAGAGTTCAACAATGCAAAAACCACAGTTACGTTGAAAAGTGAATGTGAAATTTGCTCAGTCTTGTCCAACTCTTTGTGACCCCATGGACTGTAGCCCACCAGGATCCTGTGTCCATGAAATTCTCCAGGCAAGAACACTGGAGTGAGTAGCCATTCCCTTCTCCAGGGGATCTTCCCAACCCAGGGATCGAACCCAGGTCTCCTGCATTGCAGGCAGATCCTCTACCGTCTGAGCCACCAGGGAAGCCCCAGTTACTTTAGCTAAGTTACGGAAGCTAACAGTTACATTAGCAGCAGCCTAATAAAAACGTTTTCAGATTTGTTTAGCCAAAAATGCTTGATATATCTGACCAAGAAAGGGAGATATGCTTGGTTTTTCTGTTTTACAGAATTGTTCTGTGTTCCTGAACAGGTTTGCTATGTATTCTTTCCCCACAGGCTCAAAAAAATGCCTCAGTCAATGCCAGAATATGCTCTGACTAGAAATTATTTAGAACTTATGGTGGAGCTTCCCTGGAACAAAAGTACTACTGGTGAGTGCACAAATAACCCCTTTTCTTGAAGTCTACCTCTTAGGAAGCTTGAGCAAATTCTGGTGATGTATTTCCCATTGATTGTCTTTTAGGAAGTAAAGGAAAAAAAGGTGCTGTGTAAAAGTGCCTTTTGCCTAATTCTGGAGAAAGTAGGATTTTCTGTAATTGGTGAATATGTGTTTCTCAATACCAATAGTCAATCAGACAGTAAGCTTTGTATTTATTCACTCTTTGCCAGGAGCATAGGAAAACAAAACAGTTTTGAAGTAGTTGGCAATAAGTGCCAGAAAAGTACTAGAGACAACAAATCTTTTATGTTTTTCTAAAGTAAGTAATTGTGTATAATGATAGGATAACAATAAAACAGTTTTACCATTGAAAGTTTGTTTTTTTCCCACTAAAACTATTTAAAGAGTTTAATTTCTTTTTATCTCTCCTATCTGTGAATTAAGTTTTTCTATCTACCAGGAGGATTTTATACCAGTTTTTTTTTTTTTTAATGTATTTGTTATGTACTTTCTCTTGGGGTAAGAAATTTACTCAGTTGTCTCTCAGAATTTTCGGAATCATTTTATTTGCATTTATTTCTGTTATTGGACTCTCTTGTTAAATTTACATACAAAGTTTATCAAATTCAGCAGTGGGTTGATTCTCTGAACTATTTTTGGCATAAGAATTGTTGAGTCTTGAGAATTGATCAGATATATTTTCCTGGCTAGTAAAACTCTCACATTTAAAGCAGTGCTAGAAATTTTGAGAAGTGTTAGCCCCAAAACACATGTTTATGCCCCATATAAGGTATGCCATACATACTAGATTTCAGAATGCCGAATTTTTAATATTAAAGAATGTTTTTCTTAAAAAATAGTTTGCTGTTAATCTACAGAGGAGCATACTCTTTGGTACTGAGAATTCAAAACAAGCATTTTTGTCTCAAAGAGGGTCCAGAATAAAGCGTATTTGTGTTATATTAACTATGCTAGGGCAGTATTAAGGTTAAAACAACCCTATTTTAATTAGTTTTTTTGATAGACTCACTTAGTGAATTTATTAATGTGTATGGCTAAAATTTTATATAAACGGAATGATTTAGTATGTGCTCCCTTTCTTTTCCTTGATTCTTTCACTTAGCGTAATTACTGTAGAGCCCATCCATGTTACTGCGTCTGTCAGTAATTGGTTTATCCATTTAACAGTTGTTGGACATTTGGGTTGTTTCCAGGCTTTAAGCAAGTGTATATAAAGCTATGTTGGTAAATTTATTTCTTAATTTACTTCACGTTTACATTCATGGCAGTCTATTGCCTTCAGTTGACAATGTTTTACGAAACAAACTGAAGCTGAATTTCCTGGTTTAGTTCTTAATTCCAAGTTTTCTGGAAACGCCATAGTAAGACGACTTGCAGGGAGCACGCATTTCCGTTGAATTAGCCCCTGGCTGTCACCTGACCAGTTTGAGTTCTGATGTCCGTCTGGATCCAGCTGGGCTATTAGGAGATACCATTTTGGTTCAGATGGTCTTCTGTTAACTCCTAGCTCTTCAGCGCCTGCTCTGAAGTGAAGTGGCCCTATTCTGTGAGATTTGGAGAAGGCCTGTGCACTATTAGTATAGTCCTGGGAAAGAAAGTGACGTTGCAGTTCTAGTGCTTTCATTTCATCTGCATAAAATGAAATGCCTTACCTGTTGGTGTGTTTTTGACAGGTATTTGTGTCATTAGTGGAGTTGTGATCATTTCCAAGCCCTGCTATTTTCTCTTTTGACAGTAGGGCTAGTGCGTGATGTGAAGCTCATCTAGATAACTTGGTAGTACCAAGGGTCTTGTTTTGGAATGTTGATGTTCTCTTGGTAATGTTTTTCTGTGCTGTAAGATTTATCTTAACTAACCACTTATGAGACATGCAGGGTGCATATAGTATAATGACCTGAAGATATAAAACTGCAGGTTTTACTGTTTGCTATTAGTAACCTAGTAGGTTGCCCTCAGCTTCCTCCCCTCCCGCACTGGTCCTATTTGTAAAGTGAAATTAATGACTAACTAGGAATTTTTGTCAGGTTCATACAATGTCACTTGTAGAGAATTGGAGGCAAACTGTTTACCTGAATGCAGAGTGCTAGCTCCCATTCTTTACTGAAATAATCAAGAAAATATAAAAACAAAGCAAAGCTTTTTTTTTTTTTACAACTCAAAGTTTCTGTTGGATGTGTGTCAGCATTAGAGATGCCTGGCACTCACGTACCCGTCACAGAAACACTTCTCATTGTTCACCATCTCAGTAGAGAACTGAAGGTGGATAATTTGTGGTGTAAAAGTAGTCATGTTGAGCCTTCTAAACTAGTACTTTAGGCCTAAATACTTGTTACAAGTAAAATCATGAAACCGTGAAAAATGTCTTTCATAATTCTTAAAAAGAGAAGCTTACCTAAGTAGAGACAGTTACTTAAGCAAAGAGGAATGAGCTGGAGGAAATAAGTTTGCTTATTTTCCATCTTGAATGGAGGGAGCCAGTAGATACCATTTCAATCTTCTAATTGTAAATAGAGAAATAAATGTTGAAGTAAGTTTTACATTTAACTGTAAGTCTTATTCATAATAGGAAGCATACATTCTGAATAATTAAAAAGAATAATCAGAAAAGATAACATAGCAATAAGTAGCACGGAAATTTTCTTTCCTTAAAAGTTTGAAAGACTTGACTTTTAAAATTACCTTTACTTGGCATATTAGAAGAAATTCCTTCACTGTTTTCATTTATTTTCTAAAGAACATAGATTCTGTTCTTAGTTTTGTTGTTGTTTAGTCACTCAGTCATGTCTGGTTATTTGTAGCCTCATGGACTGCTGCATGCAAGGCTTCCCTGTCCATCACTATCTCCCGGAGTTTGCTCAAACTTAGGTCCATTGAGTTGGTGATGCCATCCAACCATCTCATCCTCTGTCGCCCCTTTTCCTCCTATCTTCAGTTTTCCCCAGCCTCAGAATATTTTCCAGTGAGTCAGCTTTTTGCACCAAGTGGCCAAAGTATTGGAGTTTCAGCTTCAGCATCAGTCCTTCCAATGAATGTTCAGGGTTGATTTCCTTTAGGACTGACTGGTTTGATCTCCTTGCTGTTCAAGGGACTCTGAAGAGTCTTCTCCAGCACCAGAGTTAAAAAGCATCAATTCTTCAGCTCTTGGCCTTTTTTTTTTTTTTAAATTTATATACTTTTTAATTGAAGAATAGTTGCTTTATAGAATTGTGTTGGTTTCTGCCAAATATCAACATAAATCAGCCATAGGTATACATATGTTCCCTCCCTCTTGAACGTTCAAGCCTTCTTTATGGTCCAACTTTCACATCCGTAAATGGCTACTGGAAAAACCATAGCTTTGACTATACAGACCTTTATTTGTGAAGTGATGTTTCTGCTTTTTAGTACGCTATCTAGGTTCATCATAGCTTTTCTTCCAAGGAGCAAGTGTCTTTTAATTTCATGGCTATAGTCACCTTCTGCAGTGATTTTGGAGCCAAAGAAAATAAAGTCTGTCACAGTTTCTACTTTTTCCCCATCTATATGCCATGAAGTGATGGGACCAGATGCCATGATCTTAGTTTTTTTAATGTTGAGTTTTAAGCCAACTTTTTCACTCTCTTCTTTGACCTTCATCAAGAGGCTCTTTAGTTACTCATTGCTTTCTGCCATTAGGGTGCTGTCATCTGCATATCTGAGGTTATTGATACTTCTCTTGGCAATCTTGATTCCAGCTTGTGCTTCATTCAGCCCAGCTAGTTACTAAATATTTACTAAATGTTCATCAGAAGTAAATTTTGCATTATAACAAATGCCTTTTTAGATACAAAATGACATTTTCTTGGAAAGTGCCCTTAGACATGATATAAATATATTGATAACTAAGTATTGAACCATCTTTGCATAACTGAAATCCCACTGGGACTCTGTAGATTACTCTTTGAATAGATTTGATTTACCAGCATTTGAATAATTAGAGCTATGCAAAGTAGAATTGGTCTGAAATGGGTTTTTTCTTTGCTGTGGTAGGTTTTGGTGTCAGGGTTAGCGTCATGAAGTAGGAGACTTTCTTTCATTTATTCATATATTCATTGGTTGGCTTCTGAAGCCAGGAAAGGGGAAGAAGTTTTTTCTTCCCTTTCCAAATCGCTCAGCCAGGACTCTGACTAAATTCAGTAGTGTTGTAATTAATTTACATACATTATTGCTTAGCTGGATTTTTGTAGACTAGCTTGAGAACCAGGCAATTTTTTTTTTTTTTCTTGTAGGAAAAATGCATAGCACATTCCAAATAACTGAGTTCAAGAGTGGGCTTCTGTGTTTTTCTCTCTCCCCTTTTCTTTTCACTGTCAGTTTTGTGGTTGTGGATTATCCTCTGGCTGCCACCCAGCTGATAAGTTCATTTTGGCTTGACCTATTATTTAATCTGTGATTATTTTAGATCCTAAAGCACCAGTAAGCCTGATGAAAGCTTGGCTCTGGAAACAGGGCCTAATTCATACATTTCTGGTGAGATTTTAATAGATAGAACTTAGACAGTTTTTCATGTCTTAATTTTTTTTTTCCAACCCAGCTCTTCTGTTTTAGAAGATGAGCTAAAGGAAGTAATTACAGAGATATGTGGAGATTTAGTTACGGAGATGCACAGTGAAGCATACTTTATAGCTGTAAAGATTTGTAGATAACCTAAATGCTCAGCAGTAGGGAGTGTGGACAGTTAAATAATGGAATATTATGTAACCACTAAACTGTTACTGAAGAATACATTTGACACTGAAAGATGTCCATATTATTTAAGTGAAAAAAACTTATTTTTCCAAAATTTGAAGACCTCATATAATCTTAGTTTGAAAAATAGGTATGTAAGTGTATTTGCATGCATACACACACACACAGAATGTGGAATAACGTGTACTGAAGTGAAGGTAGTGATGCTTTCTGTGGGGAAATGAGATTTCAGGTGAGTATTATCTTCCTTTTTTATTAGTGTCATCAGATCTTCTAGAATGAGCATATATAACTAACGTAATAATAAGAAAAAACCACTTGAAAAAGAACAAATGCAAGCACAAGTAGAATATGTAGAAATATTCTACTTGTCTCCATAGAAATAACGTGTATATAGAAAATCATTCCAAATGGAATGAGTATTAACTCCTTGAGTTTTTAATTATGTAATATCTGTTTTTTCCATAAATGCTAAATCTTCTTAAGCTAGAAAACCAAATCCAGGTCTCCCTGAAGACTCATTTAAAAGAAACCAAGCCCGTTCTTATCACTTCTTTTTTTCAAAAAGCTCTTCTGGCTTTCGCCGGTCTGAAGAGGAGCTCTTCCATTGAGTAGCTCCATGTGCTCAGATTGTTTCTGTTGGGTTACTTGACAGATCGTCTGGACATTCGAGCAGCCCGAGTGCTGCTGGATAATGATCATTATGCCATGGAAAAACTGAAGAAAAGAGTGCTGGAATACTTGGCTGTCCGGCAGCTGAAAAACAACCTGAAGGGCCCCATTCTGTGCTTTGTCGGCCCCCCCGGGGTTGGTAAAACAAGTGTGGGAAGATCAGTGGCCAAGACGCTGGGCCGAGAGTTCCACAGGATCGCACTGGGAGGCGTGTGTGATCAGTCCGATATTCGAGGACACAGGTAGAGGACACCTCTCAGTTTCGTCTGACTCTCCTCCCCTTTCATTTGTCTAGAGCCCCCCCAGAAGTCAGTGCATAATACAGATCTTTTCCCTAAGACGACTCTTTGTGGCGCCTTGAATGCAAAGGGCGCTTATGGTCCTTACTTGCTAGCCTAAGGCCTCTGCTGTCAAGGTATATGCAAACTGACCTTGATGTCTCTACAGTGGTGGCTTGGGAGTCTACGGCTCAGCTTTCCTGGGAATCTCATTATAATGCAATTATAAATCAGTTATTAAATATTATGTCTTTATATTCATTTTGGCCCTATAACATTTCATAAATAATAACCTGTAACTTTTAGAGTTTAAGAAGTAAGTGCAAACAGCCGGCAAATAGGAGGAGGTAAGAAATATTTGATAACAGATTTATTATGTTGGCAGTTTAAACTTTCTTTCAAGGAGGCTAGTTTGTAGTGTGAGAAGGAGTAATACGGAGAAGAAATAATTAAGCCTTATCCTTGCATTTTTGACACCGTTTCCATAAAAATACATTAAACTATAAGAATTGTGTCTCTGATTAATCTGACATTATTAGAGTAAGATTTTCATGTTATGTTCATTGTTTTATTCTGTGTGGCTCAGATTTGAAGGTGCTTTGGGAAAGCATGAACCTCTATTTTATAGCTGCAGGTTGTGAGAAAACATACCTATGGTATATGTGTTAGGGCACATTTAAAGATGTAGAACATTTAAGAATGTAGAAATTGTGAACTGCTTAAAAGAATATGATGTTGATATACTACTCATATAATGTAATATATCAGTTATATCTCAATTAAAATAATTTTTTTTTAAAGAGGGCATGTAACTTTGAATAGAAAGTAATTAAACTCAAAATAAACTCTGTCCTCAAGATCATACCCTTGATCTGGAAATTGCAAAAGCATTGCAGATTATAAGTATGGGCTTTGGCAGGCCTGCCAGTGCAAGCATTGAGCAATTACCAGTAGCCAAGGGTAATTTAAATGCATGTGTACAGTTTGGTGAATATGGTTTAAACTTGAATTGTGGGAGAAAAAAGAATATGATGCTTTTATAACACCTTATTTTTCATTTGCCTTATTCGTAGGACCTTTAAGCAGGGATGGGAAACTATGGTTCTTTTTATTCTCTTTTACTTGCTTATTTACAGTTCTTATGCACTGAAGAAAAATCATTTCAGGATTTTCATAAACAAGCAATAAGGACTGCAGATTAGGTCAAGGAATTGATCTGGGTTGGTCCTTCTGTCAATTTAAAATCATGTTTTTGTTGCCTAGACTTTCATATTCTCGTTTGTGCCACTAGAGGCTGTAGTTTGCTTTTGTAAAGACATTGGCGTCATGGAGCAATCCTAGAGAAGCTAGCTGTGGCCCGAGTCTTCAGATTTTATGTACAGGGCTTTAGGAAGGTGTTCTCCACGCAAGAGACTTGATTCCTGCAGTCTGAGTTGTCTTCCTTTATTTCTTCCTTTTATCTGTGGCACGTTATCGTGTGAGTTTTGATGAAATTTAGAGAGTAAGTTTGTGGAGTTATTGCTATGTGAAATTAATGTCTTGGGCAGATGACATGTAGGTATTTGTCCTTATTTCTTCCCATATTGGTGTTGATTATTTAGTAAGGCTTGGTGCCCAGCACACGCTATTCAATAAAAATTACCTTTCATTATTATTTTAATTCTCAATTCTCAGGAGGACATGTTTAGATTTATAAGCTTCAGTATGACTTTTTATAAAATTCAATCTGATTCTTAAATTGTACCTAAAACATCCTGTTTGGGACATTATTTAATTTGTGTGGCAGAATTGTGGAAAATGTGTCTTTACGATGCCTGTTGGTGCATATATGCGTGCTGAGTCACTTCAGTCGTGTCCAACTCTTTGCAACTCTGTGGACTGTAGCCTGCCAGGCTCCTCTGTCCATGGGATACTCCAGGCAAGAATACTGGAGTGGGTTGCCATGCCCTTCACGACCCAGGGATCAAACCTGCATGTCTTTCGTCTTGGGCATTGGCAAGCGGGTTCTTTACCACTAGCGCCACCTGGGAAGCCTGGTTGGTAGGCAATATGTAGGGTCATAAATCCTCACCAGTTATTATGAGCAGTGTTTGGTTTAAACAGATCCCTGTTTTAAATCTTTACTGAAACTTTGTAGATAGAAAATTTGTTTTCTTTTTTCAAGTGAGTATACTTTTGTGTGTGTGACTGTTGTTAAGAGAATTGAACCTAAAGAAAATGATGATTTATTTTTTTTATGGATCTTTTGTGAAAGAAGCTTGCGTATTTGCCAAAAATATGTGTAAATATAAGCTTTTTTATGGTGCATGTTGAGGTTATGATCACTGCCAAATAAAAGGTATGTGGGTTTGTCTGTGAATCATTCTGTTGAGCCTGATTTTCGATACACCTTGCTGGTAAACATGAACTTCCTAGCTGTCACTGTACTAGATGTTTCGCTGAACACTTCAGCAGTCTGCGCTTGGGGTATTGGGGACTTACTACCCGCCCACCCCCTACATGACCAGAGCCTGGAGAAAATTTCTGTTTGAAAACCTGCTGAGACGCTGGTGGAGAGCCGGGAGTGATGGATAACAGGGAGGCCAGTTGAGAGCAGAGTATGCACTTGTGACAGTTACTGGTTGGAGGAGGTGATGAGGGGAGAGGAGACAGTGGAGGATTACATCACCGCCATGGGGTGGGGCTTGTGGGAACAAGTGGCTCCGTGTCACAGCTGAGGCATTTGGGGGACACCCAGGTCTTGACATTTCAGTCCTGGTCACGCGCTCACAAGCAGAGTTCACGCGGAGCTTTGTTTTTCTTCAGCCTCTGAGTAGGCACCACTGTTCAGCGGCCTTAAAATAGTCAAGGAAAAAACAGAGCTGCCTCCTCTTATCTTCCTTGCTTGTTCTCTTGATTCTGCCACTCACTTTCCCCTGTTTCCCACGCATGGAGTGCCAGCCGTTTGGTAGAAGTGCCTGTTTATGTGGAGGAAGGTGCTAATAAGTTAGAAACTGATTTTAAAAACAACCTGAGATATTATCTTTTAGAGTTAAAATGACAGTGAGGTGGGAGATGGGAACAAAAAGACTTGGTTTACATGTAAATCCAAACTGAGAAAATAACAGTGATCTGACTGAACATTTTCCCATTGTTTAGGTTCATGTTATTTTGGTGGATTAGAGGAAGAATAGTCATGTTTATGCTTCATATTAACTACTGCATTTTTTCAATTTAATATTTCTCTTTATCTCCTTTGAGATTTTTGTCTATTTTTGTAAGTCACAGAATCTCTGTTCCCATCTGTTTTTATGACTTATAGTTTAATGATTTAAATTAATTATTTAAATATAAGTAAGTTAAATCAGTTCATAGACATTAAAGATAAAGTGACTTCTTTTGGGGTGAGGTTTTATAAAATCATGTTTGCATAATGATCTTTTTTCATTAGCTGTTCCTCAGTGAAATATATGTTGTGATATTTCTCAGGTTGTTGATGAGAGTAACTCTTTGAAAGTCACTTACCAGCTGTTTGTTCAGATGATAAAGTTAAATCATTGTAAGGAATCCTCAGCTCAATTCTTAACCAAGATGAGAAGAAAAATGAACTTTTGCTTTCCACGTTGATAAATTTTCATATGTAATCTGAAATAGTGAAATTTTAACTAAATTAACTGTTTCATTATTAGTCTCTACAAGGGAAAAATAACTGAAGCAGCAAGGTTTTAAAATATGTTTAGCGTAGTACACCAGACGTGCTACTGTTTGCTCCTCAGCCTCTTTTATAACGCGTATTTGCATGTAGCTCTTTGCCTCCGAAAAGCTTGCAGGTTTGTCTTAAGGCCGCAGCCCAAGGCTTCCTCCTCTAAGAGACATGCGGTCAGTGATGATCCTGCTCTCCTCTGAACTGTCGTGCTCCTTAATGATTAAATAATACAGGCCTCTGGCATTTCTAATACATTCCTGCAGAGGTAAAATGTAAACGTAGTAAAAGCAGGAGCTCTGTAGGGTAGGAATTGTCTTGTATTTTCTAATCCTCTGTACATTCTGTACTGCTGAGCACAGTGCCAAGCATGGTAAGTGCTCTGTAAGTGCAGTGTAAGTTCAAATAAGATTAAAACATCTTGGAAATCAGGCAATCCTTTGGATGAGCACATCCATGCGAATAACTGTCTAGGATTTGGGAATGACTGCTACAGAACAGTTTGATTTGTTTAGCCATGCTATATTAAAGACTATTTTTAGTTCCTTAAAGACAGTTTTGCTGTTTTAAAAAGAGCTCATTAGGATTTCTTTTAGGTTCATTACTTTATCCAACTTGAGATACACACACACACACACATATGCACGCACGCACGCACCCACCCCCCTTGGGTAGCAAACTTGAAAAATAAAAGAAAAAAAATCCTTCTGTTTTTCTACCATACAAAAATAATCACTTAACATTTTATTTCCTGCCACATTTTCATCAGGCAGCTTTTGCCCTTTTTTAAAGCAACAGAATTATCATCCTACCCTTTCAACCTAACATTATGACATAAATTTTTTATATTACTTTAAATTGTTTGTGAATATCACTTTATAGTTTGTCTTATAGCCCAGAAGTGCTCCTTGATTGGATAGGCATGAAAAAATTGATGGTAAAATGCCATTTTTTTCCCCTCTCTACATACTGGAAAAGAAGTAAGGAAAGACACCCCTTATTCCTGACATTTAGATATCCTTGGCAGTGACAGAATGACCAGCCCTTTGGACTACATTGGATTGGATTTGAATATATCTAGAAATGATGCAATATATAGTAAAATAGTTGATTACCATGCAGCTGTAAGTAGATGTTATTATAATTTTATGTAGTTGTTTTTTTCAAGTATAATACAGATTGCTTTTTAGAAGATTAAGAATGCTGATCTTGTAACTTAAAATTTTGAACTATGTAGGCATTTTTGTTTTTGTATCTCATACACTGGTTGAATTGTCCTGATAAGCCTATGAAGCAATTACAGTGATAAGCCTATGTAACAATTAAAACTATGGATCTGTATATTTTCAAGTTCACTTGTATGGTTTAATTTTGAGAAAAACTCCACGATAGTTATGTATTCAGGCTGAATAATAAGTAATTGGAGCTATACATTCTTAGAAAAATGAAAAGAAAAAGTCCTCAAACGTTCCTGTATTGTACTGTATTGCTTTCTAGATGTTGTATCATGAGGTAGAAGTATTTTGCCCTCGAAAGACAGTATTTTGCCCTCAAAAAAGTTACACTTTGTGAAATCATCTATTTCCTACCTCTGTAGTTTCTCAGGATGCTAATCTGTTTTTTAAAATGTGTGTGTGTGTGTGTCGAAAGAGGACATTTTTGTGTGTATTTGTCAGTGTGTAGCACTTACAGCTCCGTTTTTCATCATCTTGTTCATCTTCCAGAGGTTTAGTCATGGTATATTCTGTAACGTCAGTCAGTGAATTGCATGCTCGCCATACCTTCTAGCAGAACACAAGCACATTCCAGATACTTTACATAGCTCACCGGCTCTGATCACGGCTGTCTTGGTTTGGCATCTAGATCAGCGGTGCACATTTGGGAATGTCGCCTCGTGATGGAGGCGCTCGAGGGGCATTGAATGCACTGGGGCCATTGTAACTGAGCAAAAGGCTCATGTGCCCATGGCTCAGAAAGCCGAACTCTGACAGCAGGTTCTTAGCAAAGGAAGGGTTCTTTGAAGGGTGCCCAGCAATCCTGTGGGACACAAGCCTCAGATCCAGGTCCCCTTGATCTTTGAGCAAGGGGTTTTTTTTAAAGGCAAGGAACAAAGAGGCTGGGGTTAATTATCATTGCATGACATTTCTTAATTGTAGTTTCAAGAGTCTGAATGTCTCTGGTTTATGATTCTCTGGCCAGGTGGTCTGTGGCTTGGGGCTCCTTGCCCTGGAGAAGCAACCTGAGTTGTATGTTAAACAATGAGATTTATAACAGCGATTTCAGTACACTGGTGATGTTATCGACACCAGTCATCTGACTGTGTTTGGTCAGTGTTGCATTAGTGCAGGATTGAGGTCAGAGGGGACAAGAACAGGAATAAAGTTTTGGATAGCTTAATCATTAACTCAGTAAGGAAACTTGGTCTGGGGGGCTCAGTTTCACTATGAAAAGACAGTTATAAGAGTTGCTTCTGTGAGACAGACATTGAAATGGGACCCAAATTTAGGTGTACTGACACCTGCCTTTGTATCTTTTTCCAGGAAATTACAAGTGGACTTAAAGTAGCTATTACTAATAACAGTTACAATTAACATCTTTTGAAAGCTTACTGTGTGCCAGGCACTGTGCTGTGTGTTTTACCTATAATATAGTCTCTCGTGATCTAATATAATCAGGTTGGCACTGCCATTCTCCCCATTTTAGCAGAGGAGGAAACTGAGACTTGGGTCGTATTATTTATGCAAAGCAGTACTCAGAGACTTATATGACCTTAACAGTGGTCATAGATATTTTGGGTCCTGGCGTCGTTGATCTGGAGTCTTTAGGCAAATAGGGGCTTCTATTTGGGGAACGAGCTTACAATTCTATATGCAGCATCTGATCTGTATTAAGACCCACTTTCTGTTATCAGAGTGCCCACTGGCTCTTTAGAGGAGGCCATATGCTTGGTACTCATGGATAAAACCTAGGTCTTAAGTATGAATCAGAACTATAGGGCCAGTACATGCTGCAGACATTGCATTATTGGAAAGTTCCCTTTGTGAGAGGTGGTCAGGAAGAGTTTAGTAGGATCTCTGGGATTTACATAAGCAGGGAGGGTATTAAGAGCAGGAACTCACCATATTAACAAAGATAAAAAAAAGTGGAAAGGGTATTAATAGAACCTCAATTGTGGTTGGAAAGCTGGTGGTGGGGCCTGGATTGTGACGAACCTTGAATTCCAGACTGAAGAATTTGGACCTAATCTTCTAGGTTCTGGGAAGCAGTGGAAAGTCTAGGAGGAGTTGTTTGTATACTATGACTAGTACTTAGATTTGTGCTGCTTCTTTAGAAAGAGCAGCTGTCTAGAATATTATTTTCTCTCCATGACTGTAGGTGTAGAATTGTCAGGACTTGGTTTTGAAATCTGCCTATCAAAAACAGCAAGGAAAGGAAAAGAAATTAATGCAGCAAGAAATGACCCTTAGAGCTTTGAGGTTTTTTGGGTGTTTTTTTTTTTTTAATTTCCCTTCCCTGCTTATTCACAGAAGGCTGACAAATCTGTCAGTTCTCCAGAGAGAGAATTTCAGAGAACTTATTACTTGAGTCCTGTCATTCCTATATCCTGTTCTGAAGTCTTGAATGTGCTAACTCCTCATTATAACCGGACAGTGTTTATCGTATCTGGTTCCAGGGCCTCAGTCACTCCCCCAGATGAAAAGCATTCCTACGATATTCTTGAGGCTTTCTTGTCTTTTCAAAGGTCACTATTTACTCTGTCCTACTTTATACCGGTCACGTGGCAGGATTGCTCCGTGAGCCGGCCTTGTGCAGATCATGAGATGCGGCCACTGTTCGGCTTGTCCTTGGTTTTTCTTGCAGGCACTCACCCTTTCATGCCTCTTCCCAAACAGCATTTGATTTCTCATGGCTTAGGCCGTAGGGTTATAATTAAAATCAGGAAATTGCTGCTTAAAATAAAGTTTCGCTCGCTTTGTAAAAAAGGGACTGTTTGTAGTTTGACACTTTTTATTTCGTGTCATGCTCTGCATCTGTCAGTTATGTAGATATTTTTGTTCAGATATGTTAAAGCAGCCTCTTAACATTTGAATGCACAACCAAATGTCTGGCTGAGCTTGGGTTATACCAGTTGGTGTATATAGGGTGAACACAGTTTTATTCAAAAGGCCAGAATTAATGAAAATTTTCTATAAATACTGTTGGTCCCAGATCCTCTTACTACTATGTGTAACAAATTATTGTCTATGAAAATAAAAAAATTGGAATTTTTCTCTTTTTTTGGGTGGGGTCTGCAGGTATTTTGAGTGGCCCTTTGAACCAGTTCTAATTTCCTTCATGAATATGGTGATAATGTTTTAGCCAGCCCTGAGTCAGTCTTTTCAGATTGTAAAAAGGCAGTTATGTTGGGCTTTGGGAAGTGCCAGAAGGGTGCCCAGAAAAGCTATGAAAAATATGGGAATTAAATTCATAGGACTCTCTGGATGTTTTGGAATCTTGGAAGTGTAAGAATCGTAACTGTGTGACTAAAGTGTAATTTTTTCAGTTTCACGAAGTGGTAAAAATTAGATGCAGTGCTTCCAATATCATGGGTAATTTATAGCCAGAATTAAGTAGAAAATAAGAATTGAATCTAGTAATTCTTTGATGTGTCACAGGGCTTTAAAAATTTATAGTATCTCTTTACTGTATTCTTGTGATAACTAAATGACTTTTTCCTGATCCAGAATTTTGATTTCTAAGCGATACTTTGCCTGCCTCCTGCCATCTCTCTTGCTAATCTATGGCTTGCCTTCTGCAGGCGCACCTATGTTGGCAGCATGCCGGGCCGGATAATCAATGGCTTGAAGACTGTCGGGGTAAACAATCCAGTGTTCCTGTTAGATGAAGTGGACAAACTAGGAAAAAGTCTGCAGGGTGACCCTGCAGCAGCTCTGCTTGAGGTAAGATTTAGAAGATCTCCATCTTTATTCACCCTGGAAGCATATGGGTAAGAGTAGATAATCACATTTAGGGAATATATCCATTGATGTGGTGATGGTAAAGAAGCCACCTGCCAGTGCAGGAGACATAAGAAACTCGGGCTTGATCCCTGATTCGGGAAGAACCCCTGGAAGAGGGCAACCCACCCCCGTACTGTTACCTGGACAATCCCATGAGCAGAGGAGCCTGGTGGGCTCCAGTCCATAGGGTTGCAGTCAGACCTGGCTGACGTGACTTAGCACACATGCATGCAATACACTGCATGTGGGAAAGTACTTTGATACAAACTAAAATCTGGAGCCATTTGGTAATTGAAAATGTCTTAGGGATTTTCCTTGTGCTTTTTCTAATAATTCCTCTTGTTTCTTTTTTTCCTTTTTTGTTTTTAATCAGTATAGTTTAATAAAATTTTCTGCATTCTTATTGTCTAGAAAATAGTAGTTCTATAAGATTGTTACAAAAAACAGCAAGCAGGTCTTGTCCCTAGGGTTCTTTATTTCCTTTTCTCCACTTTAACCCTCTGAGTTTTAGTTCGTTCTTGATATGGCTTTCTTGACTTTAAAGGTTTGGGCATAATCTGTGGATTCCTTTCTATGGGAGATGAGTGTGCTTGCTTGCTTCCTTTTGCCCCTACTATATCCTCTTTATACTTCCAATCTCCCAATATAAATTGTGTCCTGATTTTGTTAAGTCATCATTGAGTGTTCACGCTGTTTCAGTTATGTAAGTGCTTTTCACAGTTGAACCATGTGAACCATAATCACTCTTCTTTTTCTGTCGTTTGTATTTTTCTGTGTTTTTAAAAATCTTTTTGAAGTTAGTGATTGTCTTGTTTGTTTTGTTTACTTTTCACCAACTATCTAGTTCTGGTTGGGAGACTTTCAAACGCTTTGTGTTTTATCGATTTTGTCTTCCATAAGCCTCCAGTCTAAACTGGTTGTTCCCACCCTGGGCACAGAGCTGGGGTCCCAGGGTCACTCTCCCCCTCCCTCACGTTGGGTTTCCTGATTGTGGTAGTCCACGTCTTCCTCTTTTTTGATTTATTCTCTCATTGTCCTATGTGTTTGTCCCCAAGTAGTCTCCTCAGAAAGCCTGAACGTAAAGTAAACACTTTTCAACTTCGGAAAATGTCTTTATGGTTCTCTCACACTTGATTGGTAGTTTGACTGGGTATAGAATTCCGGGTGGAAATAATTTTCCTGCAAACTTTTAAAGACATTTCTCCTTTGTTTTCCAGTTTTCCCTGTTGATGTTGATGAAATAAAGCTGTTGGGGTTCTGTCTTTTGTTACTTGTTTTACTCCCTGAAAACTTTTCAGATCTCCACTTTATCCCAGTGTTCTGAAGATTAACTAATCTGCCATGGCATGAGTCTCTTTGTTTCCAGTTTTGCTGATACTTTGAAGACTCTTTGTATTGGAAAATCCTCTCCTTTTATTTCTATAAAATTTTCTTGAATCTTTTTGTTGATGATTCTTCTCCTTCATTTTGGGGGAACTCCCATTAATTTGATGCTAGCTCTTTAATTTTCTTATCTCTCCTATTACTCACCTTTTTTATGTTTTGCTCTACTTCCTCTGAAGACTTCCTCAGCTTTATCTTTTAATCCTTCTCTGAGTTTGTCATTTCAGAGATTCCTCTCCACCCCCCTCCGCTTTTTTTTTTAACTTCTCTGCATGCTCTTTTTATAGTATCTTGCTCTTGTTACATAGTTGTAACATATCCTTTTATCTCTGTGAGAAGAATACTAATAGATTAAGAAAATTTTTTTTCTTTCTTTGCCCTAAAGCTGCATCTGTCTATTCACTATGTATATTTTTTCTGGTCTCGGTCTTTTATATTAGAGTCTTTCATTAGGTGTCTGACAGTTTGTTCATATATAATTGGTCGATTGGTTGGTCGCTAACTCCTGTCCAACTCTTGGCAACCTCGTGGACTGTAGCCCACCAGGCTCCTCTCTCCATGGGATTTTTCCAGGCAAGAATACTGGAATTGGTTGCCATTTCCTTCTCCAGGGGATCATCCCAACTGAGGGATTGAACCTGCGTCTGCTGCTTGGCAGATGGATTCTTTACCACCAAGCCACCATTGGGAAGCCCCATTCATATTTTGTAGGATTTTAAAAAGCTGATTGGAAGCTGTAAGCATGTGAGAGAGGATTTGTTGATTACGATTTTCGGGGTAGGTCATCTGACCAATATATTTGATCGGGGAACCTCATGTGTCAATAACTTTAGGTCTTTTTTTGAGGCTGGTCAGATTTCTTAGGGAAGACTCTCCAAGTCTCTTGGCTTGAGAATGAAGGCCCAGCTGCCAGCCTCTGGGAGCCAAGTAGGGGAAGCATTCAGCATCCCAGATGTATGCACTCACCTGAGCTGTTGTTTTCAGTAGGGTACATTTTCTACTCAGCTGTGCCATGTCACCTGGGCAGAGACCTGCTGATTTATGTTCTTGAGGAAATCCCAGTACTTTACTGGGAGAGGGGGAGGGATCTGGCATCTGACTACTTCATAAGTTTACTTTAACCAGTCCTCCGTATTTTACCACTTCTGCCCCACTCTTTACCCTGGTTTATGTAAAATAAAATTGGCCTTTAAAACTGAGGGAAAACTTGCTTTGTGAAATTTTTTTTTTCCCCGTGTTTATTTCCTTGCTTTGAGTTCCCTCTGGCTTCCTGGTTCTTTTCTGTTGTAATCTCCTGAGGACAGGATGGACTGGGTGGGACGTGTATTATAAGCAGGGAGACCATATATTCTGTTTTGCATGGGGCACTCCTGGTTATGCCTAATTCTTAATTGCATTCGCTTTTAGTCTTAGAAGTGGGGCCTCTTTGGACAATAAAGAGCATAGTTACCTCACTTTAAAAGCCCCAGGGTTTGGAGATAAGAGTTTCATTTGGTTTGGTTTTGCTAGTTTTTATTCAAAGACAGTTCTCCTTTGTCTCAGTAACCAGTTTACTAATCAGTACTATGAATGATAGAATAATGAACATTATTTAAGATTTTAGATGCTGACTTTAGACTTGAAGACTTTAATTGGGGCAATTTTGAGATAATATAACAGATTCTCTCATTAGACACTTACTGTTACCTTGTTGAAAAGAACTTAAGGGGGATTCTCTGATAGTTAGATTTCCCAGCAGACTGTCTGTGGGAGTTGTGAATCAAGTCCACCAAAGACAGCTTCACAAGTAGAAGGATGAGAGGAATAAGCGCCCGTATGTTTGTTTGACTGTATATTTTAAGTGTTCACCTAGTGCTTTGTGGTGATTCAGTGGTGTTTGTTGAATTGATGTTTGATGACAAGTAGCTGACATTGATATTTTCTGACACAGAACTTGATAGTCACTCTTTTGGCAGTTGATTTATTAATGTTCTAAACTAAAAGTACAAAAACCTCAAATGATACCTTTAAGTAAGTGCCACCCTGGGTTGCATGTGCTTATCTCTGAGGTTTAGTGACTAATAGCATCAGTTCCTTATTGACTGTGGTGCTATAGAGTGAAGCAAGATGCAGATATGGAAGAACCAAGGGTCTTGGTCCCTGACATCCTCCTCCCCACCTGCCCAAATCCTGGGTAAGAATTTCTCATGCCTCACAGCGTATTAAAGCAAGAAGAATACATGTAAAAGCACTTTGTAAACTGTAAAGCAGAAGTAGATGTTTTTCTGGAATTCCCTTACCTTCTCCGTGATCCAGGTGTCGGCAGTGTGATCTCTGGTTCCTTTGTCTTTTCTAAGCCCAGCTTATACATCTGGAAGTTCTTGGTTCATATACTACTGAAGCCCAGCTTGAAGGATTTTGAGCATAACCTTGCTAGCATGCCAAATGAGCACCATTGTATTGTAGTTTGAATATTCTTTAGCATTGCCCTTCTTTGGGATTGGAATAAAAACTGATCTTTCCAGTCCTGTGGGAGGGGATGACAGGGAGTGAGACGGTCGGACGGCATCACCAACTCAGTGAACAAAGAGTTTGAGCAAACTCGGGGAGCTCGTGAAGGACAGGGAACGCTGGCACCCTGCAGTCCCTGGGGTCACAAGAGTCAGGCACCGCTTCACTGCTGAACAACTGCAAAGTGCGTTGCTGCTGCCGCTGCTGAGTCGCGTCAGCCGTGCCCGACCCTGTGCGACCCCACAGACGGCAGCCCACCAGGCGCCCCGTCCCTGGGATTCTCCAGGCAAGGACGCTGGAGCGGGTTGCCGTTTCCTTCTCCAGTGCGTGAAAGGGAAAAGTGAAAGTGAAGTCGCTCAGTCGAGTCCGACTCTTCACGACCCCCTGGACTGCAGCCCACAGGCTCCCCCCTCCATGGGGTTTTCCAGGCGAGAGTACTGGAGTGGGGCGCCATCGCCTTCCCCGCAAAGTGTGCTAAAGCTGCCATAACAAAATACCACAGACTGGATTTCTTTAAAAAAAAAAAAAAAAAAGCAAACATATGTATTTTCTCACAGTTCTGAAAGCTTGAAGTCTAAAGTCAAGGTGTCGGCAGGTTTGATTTTTCCCGAGGTCTCTGAGTTGTGCCGCCTTGGAAAGATGCCACCTTTTCAGTGTGTTCTCAGATGACCTTTTCTCTGTGCTCATGCATCCCTCGTCTCTTTCTCTCTGTTAGAAAGACACCAGTTGTATTGGATAAGAGACCCACCCTTAATGGCCTTTTCTAACCTTAATTGCCTCCTTAAAGACCCCTTTTCCAATTATACATTGAGGGACACAAGTCAATCTATAACTAAAGAAAAATATGCAACATGAACACATATGTGCCATTGTACTAATGTTAGGTATCTATGCATGCAGCCCATACAGAATGCATTGTTAAAGGTTAAGCAGTTATTTGGGGTGAAAACGATGTATTTTAATTAGATAATTGTTTTTATTTTATTTTGTACTGTGGCTGTCAAAGCTTATTCCAGAAATAGTGTCAACTCCTGTTATTTTCTTACTGTTCACATTTTTGCCTCCATTAATCTTTAATGATATGTTGCAGAAATCTTTTTAAACACTCCATCCATCCATTTGTATTCTCTAAAAATACTGAATCAGGAAAACATGCACTGCAGTTGTACTGCCATCACAATTAAAGCAGATGAGTGAGGACCCCACATCAGCCCATTATGTTATGGGATTTCTACTCTACTCTTAGAATATCTCATATGTGTGTGGTGTGGATTTCAAGTGAGGTGAGGGCATTACTTCTTGTAGTAAATATTTTAAAACCTAATTTCTTTCTGGTATTTGTAGATACACAGAGATGAATATATGTACTCATATTTTCTACTTGCACCTCAGGGGGTTTTCTAAACATTCCACTTCAGTGACTCCTGATCTAGACACAAAATACAGATGTAGTCACAATTGGATAATGGGTTTGCAGGTATTCGCTTTGTGAATTGTATCCTGTGTGTTGCCACATGTATCCTGTGTAATATAATACTTTTAAAACCTTTTAAAGAAGTCATAATTATGCTTGAAAATTCTGTAGGTGTTATCCTAATAACGTTCTGTCATTTACTATTGCACAAGAGGAGTCTAAGGCTTTTCAGTCTGTAGTGTTGAGTCCTCTGAAGTATTTTCTTGGTTATTTCTTTAATTACATTTGCTGAGACCTCTTCTTTAGTTACATCAATTAGATGTGAATTGGCTGTTGTTATTTTTTTCCATATCTTTCCTCTACATAGCCTTCCTGCCTTCGTTTTCTATGTTCTGGACATTTTTCTCAACTTTGTCATTATCACTGATCTAATTTCTATAGTATTTGTGTGTGGCTTCCAGAGTTGATTTTAGTTATTTTATTGTACTTTATTTTTTACTTTTGTTATGAAAAAATATAACTGTAACAAAAGTTGAGAAAGTAGTATAATTAACCATAAAATTTGTCACTTGCTTTACCAGTTGCCATCTCATGGCCAGTGTTTTTTTTCTTTTTTTTGACTGTGCTGGGTCTTTGCTGTGGCATGAGGCTCTGTAGTTGTGGCACTCAGGCTCGTTTGGGCTCTAGAGTGTGCAGGCTCCGTAGTTGGATTGCTTGGTTACCCCACAGCATGTGGGATCTTAGTTCCCCAACCAGAGATTGAACCTGTGACCCCTGCATTGGATGGCGGACTCTTAACCACTGGATTGCTAGGGAAGTCCCCCATGGCCAATCTTGTTTTGTCTGTTCCTACCCATTCTCCTTCATCCCATTCTTATTTTGAATCAAATTCCAGATGTCATATCTTTTCATAAGTACTTTAGCGTCTACCCCTAAGAGATACAGACTTTTAAAAAGTATCACCATACTATTAGTACCATACTTAGAGATGATAGTTGCCTCATCATGTATAGTATGTGGAGTATATTCCTGGGTTACCTACAAATATCTGTAGTTCTTCTCTTGCTAGAAACAGTTATTGAAGAACAGTTCTCAGCATACACCCCTTCCCATAGTTTAATCCCTGTGCTGACTTCACATCCCTGAGAATAAAATGTCATATCACAGCTGTTTCCATTCCCAGTCATTTTGCATAGGTAGGAATTACAGTATGGGGTTTACATAGAGATAAGTTTTAATGAGGAGAAAAAATAGCTCTGGTCATTCCTGAAATCTGCTCCTTTATGTGGGTGAGTTGGGCCATGGAAGCCCTCACTCTAAGGCTTGGGGAAGAAGCAGTGGTTTGATAGCTAAAGAATTCTCACTGTAAAGTGTGTCACTCCCTGGATTCAACAGTTTACCTTAAGGTTTCATCTGAGTAATGGTTCCTAGAAATGCTTCTTATCTGGCATTCCAATGATCATTATTATTTTTGATGTTGTTCAAACTCTAAACTTTTTTTTTCCTAAATAAAAGATGGAGGTATGCAAATCGAGCATCACTGATTTTCTCCCCTCCTAACCTAGGTGTCCAGCAGTACACTTTAAAAAGACCTCATTCATAATCCAGAAAACATTGCTTTATTAATTTTCCTACTTTTTAAAAAACTCAGTGTCTTAAAATTTTAAGGGAAAAAATTATTTATCTTGGATGGCAACATATCCGACATGTATGTATTAAATTTAATTATAGCCACTAAAGGAGAGATTTTTACTTAACTAGACAATCAGTTTAACTAAGATTGCCATACATAGATGAGCAATTTTCAGATCATTGGTAGATAGTAAGTAATATTACACTTAGCCAGTTTATACTGAACATCATTAGAATTGTCTTTGACTTGTCAGTAACATTTTTATAACACTAAATGTTAAGTCTCAGGAAAATATAAATAGTAGAACTTTCTGGGAATTATATTCTAGATACACAGTGAGTTACCAATAACAATGAATATTTAACAAAATTCAAGAGTCTTCAAGAAAAGGGCTTCGAATTAAGACTAGCTTGTGGATATGTTTAAAAATAAGTAAAACTTTAGAAAGGCAATCAGAAGCAAGGAAAAGCTGGTTAAATAGTAAAATTGTGATTGATTTAAGTGTTTAAGTTAGTTTACTTCCTTTTTGACTGTGCATGTTAACCCTATTTATATCTGTGCTAATCCAGTCTAAGTGAAAGTGTCAAGATGTTAGCGGTTAGAACATGGAAGCCACGTGTTGCCTTCTTTAAAGTCCAGTATAGGCCTCTCCCCTGTGAGTGCCTACAACTTGGAGCGTTTGAGCAGTGATCTGAGAAGATATAGTCTCCCTAATATACAGTTGTTCAGCATTTTAAGAATCTAATTAGTAAATATCTAATTTATTCAATTAAAATATTTTCAAGGGATAGAAATATTTTGCTTATTATAAACAGAAAGATTTTGCTTTTTAAAAAAAAATCAGGAAAATTCCCTGGCGGTTCAGTCTTTAGGACTCTGTGTTTCCAACTGCAGAGGGCATGGGTTCAATTCCTGATCAGGGAACTAGATCCTACTTAACCATGATGAGCCAAAAAAAAAAAAACCTAAAAAACCTGTTAAAGACTTTCTGGTAATGTTTGAGGAGGAATATACTAATTATTATTTTACCTATTACCTTAGAATTTCAAAATACCATACACATTTACTTTATCTTCTCATAGCAGTTAAGAGAGGGTGTGTTACCAGGAGGTAAACTGGTTCTTCGGGATTGGTAACTTATCTGTGGCCACGTGGTAAGTCATTAATAGATTTAAGAACAAAGTTTGAATGGTTCATTTTTGCTTCTTTGTGCTTTTATATGTTTAAAAGAACTTTAACATTGAACGTGTGTCGTGTTTTTAATGTCATCCCCATATTTCCCAAACTAACTGTGTTGAGCAGAAATACCATCATGTGTGTTTTAATTTACACGGTTTTCTGTTGGAGCTACTGCCTCTGCTGCAGTGTTTATTGTTCCCCCACAGGTGCTGGATCCTGAGCAAAACCATAACTTCACAGATCATTATCTAAATGTGGCCTTTGACCTTTCCCAAGTTCTTTTTATTGCTACTGCCAACACCACTGCTACTATTCCACCCGCCTTGTTGGACAGAATGGAGATCATTCAGGTGCCAGGTACTGGATTTGTAAACAAAAGCCATTACTTTGTTAAATAAAGGCTATTTGTTGCTTTTCTGAGCAGAATTCTTTAAAACTGGTGGAGCTGTGGAATTTTGAGTAAAAAGTTGATTTGCCAGTGTTGATCAGAAGTTCTGAATCTGGCATATAAACCAGCCTTTATGTAGATTCAGCATCTACAAGATAACCATGACAGATACGAATCTGTTTACGTTCTGTATAATATACATTGTATGTCCTGTAACACTTTCCGATTCAACTTAGCATTAAAAAATGATTATTTTTATGGAAAATAAGATATTCTTCTTTGAAGCAATTTCTAAAATTATAAATAAAATAATTTACTTTTTCAAAGTATGTATCTAAAAACCAAAAATAGATCTTCTCATTGCCAGTGTAGCTTCCTGTCTGTCAGATTTGGAAGTTTTTACTATCTCTTAGAAAAATCTAATCATTTATTCTTGTATGGAAGTAGATCCTAAAGCTTTCTCTTTATTACATCTGGCCTCATTTTTATATAAAATTACAGGGTGCTCTCAAACTCTTCTTTTTAGTTGAATCTGTCAAGTACTCATATACTTTTTTTTTTAACCATGTCTTCTTCACGGGACTATGTTTTTAAAAAACTCCTTTAGTTGTGTGTGTGTTCAGTCATTCAGTCGTGTCACTTTTTGTGGCCCCTTGGACTGTAGCCCACCAGGTTGCTTTGCCCATGGAATTTTCCAGGCAAGAATACTGGAGTGGGCCATTTCCTACTCCTACAGGGATAGAACCCGTGTGTCTTATGTTTCCTGCTTTGGCAGGTGGATTCTTTTCTACTCTTGCCACCTGGGAAGCCCCATTTAGTTACTAACACTAAATAAATCCTAGTGTTTTCACCTTATTTAAATTGTTCAGAATTACTTCTCCCTAGAAGAGCTCAAATGTCAGTGGGTATCTTTTAAAATAAAAATAGATAAAAATAAATTTAATCTGAATATATATTTCATATTAAACTGAAATATATTTTTAACCCTCAAGTAAATGATAAGTTGATTTCTTAGTTATCTGTGAACCCTGCAGGAACCTGTAGTTTTAAAATATGGCAGAGTATTTTAAAATTGCTTTGTGCTTATTTATAAGACTAAAATAAATAAGTAATGAGACCCAGTTGCCTGGAAACTCCAAATTAAGGCAGAAATCCATAAGATATATTAACTTAAGTGAAATAGTCAGGACAGCTGCTGCAGAGGTGGACATTGATGCCACCTTCTTTTACAGGTTTGATTATTTTATCTTTTAGCTCTTCTGGTGTTTTTTAATCTGCTTTTAATACTCAAAAGATAGATTCCTTGTCCATTCATCTTTTTAATTTTTGCTTGTTAAATGGAAAGGGGGCAATCATTATAGGGGACACACATCTTACAGGACTTAAAGAGAAAGTAAATTTATACTTATTGAGGCTTTTAAGTAGATAAGACCATGAAGTATTTTAAATATATAAATTATTTAAGTAATTCCAACATGTAAGGAAAAAACTCTTATAGGGACATCTTAGTTTCTGTTTTGTTTGTTGCTAAAATTTATAATTGGGCTTCTGGAAATAGGCCCTTTGCAGCTCTTCCCTTGAAGTCTTAATAGAAGCCTCTGTCGTTACTGTTGTAAGTTTTTTTCCATTATACAGCAAATTATGCTAAAGAAAAAGGATGCCTTTATTTTCCTTTTAAATAATAAAATAAAACTTGCATTTGAATTAAGGAGGATTATCTTAATGAAAGTGAGATTTTTTTTCTCTTCTTTAAGAGAGATATCATTTTAATCGAAAGACTTTCAAACACTGTGCTTATTTAGTAGGTGCTTGTTTTGTTTGTGAAAAAGTTCGGAATTTTAGCAGTTATTGATTGGCAATTAATTTATTCTAATCTTAGTTGAAGTCATGCTTAGATCCATTCTAAATCCAAGATCCATTGCACCTGTGTTGGATTTATTAATGAAGCCTGGCACTGCAGAAGCCATGTGAATAATCCACTTCTTTTCCAGGATATACACAAGAGGAGAAGATAGAGATTGCCCACAGGCACTTGATCCCCAAGCAGCTGGAACAGCACGGGCTGACTCCTCAGCAGATTCAGATCCCTCAGGTGACCACTCTTGACATCATCACCAGGTCAGTCAGCCATCCTGGGGCTTCCGTCATGTTCAGATCTGAAAAGGAGAGTCCTGTTTCACTGGCAACTCACAGCATCCATTTCCCTCTCCAGCAGATTCCCAGCAAGCATTTCCGTAACCGTTGATTTACACAGGGCTCTGAATTAGGCACAATTCACAAGGAAAGCCTTTAGAGTATCTTCATAGCTAACTAAGGACTTTAGTGGAGCCAGAGTCTCAGCTTTTTTACAGGAGCAATGTAAGGGATTAATTTGATAAATTAACAACCAAATACATGGAAAATACCGAGACACCTTTTTATATCCCAGAACCTTGAAAGTTGAAATCTCCTACGAAGTGAGATGGTCCTTTCAGACATCTGTTATAAGTTGTTCAGGTTTTCTTTTCCTCTCTTTGAGAGATTTTTTAAAAATCCTTGGTGTTTTTATCTTCGGAATTAACGCCAAAACAACAGAGAAGGTATTTTCCCCAAGTTAGTTACCAAGTGGTTAAGCCTGTAGCAAGCAGCACATAAATTGTCTGAGTTGAGTACTGCTGAGTCTAATTTATGGATTGCATGTTTGAATGGAAAATATATCCTGTTGAGAATTTCCATCTACAATAGCCTCTCACAGTTTTCCTGGCTCAGCATTGCAGGTCTGTTGCATCATCTGGCGAATAGTGTCAGGCTGCCAGGACTCTTCATGCAGCCCCATCCCAGTAACCGCAGTTTTTTCAAGAGAAGTGAAGTCTCCCTCTGTTTTTTCTTTTTTTTTTTTTTCCTCCCTCTGTTTTGAACTTTGACTTAGAGCTTGGCTAGTCAGACTGCTTTTTGATCTAATCCAGCCTTCTTATGGAAGTCTATTTGGAAGTCTGTTTAAATTTACTTATGAAACAGTAAGACTCAATCTGACCTGGGAGTTCTTTTTCTTAACTTGTGATTTACTATGTGGATAATGCCAGGGGAAATAAAGTAGGTGATTTCTGGGCCAGAGTCTTCCAAAAATATCATTATTCCAGATAATACGCCTGATGTTTCTGGGTAACTTTTCAACAAGTAACTTACTTAACCTTTTTTGATCGCTTCCCCATCTGTAAAATATGAATATAGAGAAAAATATTCATTCATAGCTTATCTGGATATAGGTACTAATGACTCAAAGAGCAATCGCTATTTGTATTTGCCAGTTGTTGCCTGGAGAACTATTTTCTTTTTTATATACTTGTTAGCTCAAAACATCAGCTGTTAAAAGCTGCGAACATAAGCAAATTTCTCTGAGCAATTTTATTGTTCATAGATATAGCACAGGTATTTGTTACTCTAGGCAAGTTTTGGGTATGTAGTGAGTTACCCAAATTAAGACATAGTTTTTTCATTTTTTCCTGTGTTGTAGTCATAGGCTCATAATGTTTAGGAGGAGAGGAAGAAGTCTTAGAAATCATCTAGTTTTATTCTTCAAGCTAAATATTCCTATTCTCCTTACCATTCCTCTTGACCCACTCTCAAGACTTTTCACCTTCCCGATTAATCTTCTTCTGAATAAATCCTCTGATGTCAGTGTTTCTTTTAAAATAAACACCCAGAGTAGAATTCAATATTTCAATTTTTTTTTTCATCTTGATTATCATCCAATGCATTAGTCTTATGTCCTCTGAAAATTAGCAGCTTCACGATCATCTAGTTGTGGGTAGGAAACATTAACCAATTCTTACTTGACACTGGTGATTCTGCTTCTTTTGGTTTAAAAATGCTAACCAGTGGTTAATATGTCTGCTTTCCTCTAGTCGAGATTAATTTATACTGTCTGCCTTAGTTCCTAGCTTGTTATTGTTCTAAACACCTAAAAAATTATCTTGTTGTTGATGATGTCCTTATTATTTTTGGCAACTCCAGTTCATTCTGAACTTCTGGTACCATTTCTGCATGTTCACGCCATCCTTCTGAAAGCATCCTCCCGCCTTTCTCTTTTATCTTTTGTCCAGACCTTTTTGTTTGAGCTCAACAAATAGCTGTCTAGGAAGCCACACTGGGTTTTTGTTTTTACATGTTCGTTTATTTTTAAGGTGCCTCCCTATTTTCTTTTTATTGAAATTACATGCATGTGTATAATACAGACTTTATTCCTATATTCTTCTATTGAAATAAACTTTTTACTTTATAGAGTGTTTAGCCAAGAATTTTGTCTTTTCTCAGAACTTAAAAAAATCTGCTTTCCCAGAGTCTTGACTGTATGTTTGGCTGCCTAATCAGATGCAGTTTTTCAGGTAAAACTGCATTCTCTAGCTGATGTTG
Source organism: Antilocapra americana (assembly GCA_007570785.1). Taxonomy (NCBI): domain Eukaryota; kingdom Metazoa; phylum Chordata; class Mammalia; order Artiodactyla; family Antilocapridae; genus Antilocapra; species Antilocapra americana. The sequence goes on along the minus strand of ML663568.1, from coordinate 6,873,775 downwards.
TGTGTTCAGACTCACCCAAAGCTGGGTGCCAAAATTGATTGTACTGTATAAAGGATTTTGAAGTGGCTTATGGGATTTGAGTCTAACATGGACGTTTTTGAAGACAGCTGTGCTTATCCACATCTAGAACCTTTTCTGCTGAATCACACTGCTTGTATCATTAGCATATTCCTTTCTTTAGAAGGTCTCTTCAGTGAGAATACACTGAATGGGGAAATTAGCACAGTTCCAGGTAAAGACTCCGTTCTCTGTCTCAAATTATTTTTTGCTTTAATTAAGAAAAAAACTCTATTTTTTTTATTCTTTCAGCAGTATTTCACATGTGATAAATTTGTCAGAATTTTCTTAAATCAACAAATTTTAAGAAAGCTTTTATACATATCAAAGAGTAAATGATATTTTATGTGCTGCAAAATTTACTTTGGTGCTATAAATTGAAGAGCCAGGAATTCATTTTTAAGTATAGGGTAATAGTTCAATATACTATATATAAAAGGAAAAGTTGTAGCTGAAATTACTGCTGAATATTTTAAGAAATAAGAATATTGAGGAATTTTTAAAGATGAGGCTTTAATACTCAAGAAACTGTAATAAGACTTTTAAATGTACACTTCCTTTAGTATAGTTGTTAATCACATTAATTCTGCTTTTACAGGTGATGTTTAGCCAAAAGTAAAATATTTTTTCTTTGATGACAGGTACACCCGAGAGGCAGGGGTTCGCTCTTTGGACAGGAAGCTGGGGGCCATTTGCCGAGCTGTTGCTGTGAAGGTGGCAGAGGGACAGCACAGAGAAGCCAAGTTGGACCGTCCTGATGTGGCTGAGGGAGAAGGTTGGTGACCTTGACCTGGTGCCCACAGGCTTGGTGGCTAGAAGTGAAGGCAAACAAAGCTGGATGTGGAGGGATGCTGTGGGGTGGTCCTCGGAGCAATGGCGCATATTCCTCCGCTTGTAAAGGCATCCAGTTTGTAAGTAAAACTTAATGGTTGATGTATCAAGAGGATTCTTTCCTACAAAGAGTACAGAGTTTTGGCAGGAATAATAACTTAATATTAATGCCTTAGGGATATATTTCTCCAGTTTGTAAAGGTGGTACACTTTATGCTTGGCTTCTGGTGTTCACTTGTTTCTTTCTGATCCAGACTGTTAAGTCTTTCAGTATTTACCTACTGAAAGTATTACATACATAGCACAGAAAGTTGCTACAGCAGTTAAGAAAAAAAAAAATCGTAGCTGTACAAGTACTGCAAGGGCAGATATTTATTCTCTGGAATGGCTTCATGTGTAATCATTTGTTTTTCTCACACATTTTCTTTGATAGGTACACAATGAAGATATAGTTTAAATTATTTTTTCTTAGAAATTGTGGAGGTGGTGACAAGGAAGGAAAAAAGGGGAAGAGGTCTGCTCTTCGAATTAATGCAATATGGATATTTAAGTTAAAATGTTTTAACTTCTTAGCGCAGACCGTGCTGCTGCATGGTTGCCAAAATTGGCTTTAATGAACATGATTTGAATAGAGAATCTCTTTATTCTTTCATAGTAAAGAGATTTATTAGATGTTCTACCATTTCCATAGCTCTTTCTAGACAGCAGTTTGATGAATATGGCTGAAGAACCATAATTTGTGATAAGCTCAGTGGAATAGAGGCAGTAAAGCATCATTCCTGCGTTTTCTTCTACGGCTAAACACAATGCCTTTAACAGCAATATCATCCAAAGAGTTGTTCAGTCGCTAAGTCGTGTCTGACTCTGCGACTCCGCGAACTGCAGCGCGCCAGAGTTCCTGTCCTTCACCGTCTCTTGGAGTTTGCTCAACTCATGTCCCTTGAGTAGGTGATGCCATCCAACAAGTAGACTTTCCCAAATCCTCCTCTTCTTCATATGTGCTTCATTCCAGCTTGCACTGTGCCTAAAACTTTGCTGGTTCATTTCTCCCAAAAGTAAATCTGCCACCTTTTGTTGGGAAGGGGTAGTGCCCTTGTTATATAGAGTAGGAATAAGGATCTTAAACCTGTAATTCTTACTGTTGTTTAGTTACTAAGTCGTGTCCGACTCTTTAGTGATGCCATGGACTGTAGGCTGCCAGCCTCCTCTGCTCATGGGATTTCCTAGGCAACAATGCTAGAGTGGGGATCCATCTCCCGCAGGGATTCTTCCCAACCCAGGGATCGAACCCACATCCGCACTGCAGGTAGTCTTTACCAGAGACCACTGAGCCACCTGGGAAGTCAATTATTTCTTACACAGTTTTAAACCTGTTTTGTCTTTAGTCCCACATCTCACCCATATTTTCAGGAATACCTCAAATTCCTGAGCCTTTGTAGGATTTTATGGATAACCACCCCTTGCCCCTACCTACCTCCTTCACAGACATTAAAGTTTCTACTTTTTCTAGCCTGCTAGATGTTTATTATTTCTTGCCCATCTACTTGCTGTTACCCAAAATGTTGTCAGCGTCTCTTGTCTTCTTTCTTTTTCTTTTGGTGGGTTTATCCTTTTTTTTTTTAATCCCTTACTTGTCATTTTAATAGGATTTGGTGGTGGTGGGGGTAGTTTAAAGATAAACACATGTTCAGAAGATTCTCAGAAATCTGAATTTTTGAAAAGTACTCTAGGAGATAGATGGCCTATCAAGAATGGCATCACTGGTGCAGCTGACAGTGACAGTGGAGAACTGAGGTAGTTTTCTCTTTTTTTCCTTTCTGAATGTAGCACCTAAATCCTTATGAGTTTCCCTTTTTAATTCTTAGAACATTCCCTTTTCCTGTGGCTTCCAGCACCTGAGCCTATGTCCTTTTATTCTTGTCTGTGATATAATAGAAAGTTAGAGTTTATCTAAGTGAGTTTATCTACTTGACATAATTTGAAAATTGTGTTTAGGATTTTGATGGTTTCTTTTGGAACTTATAGGTATGTATTAATTTTTTAAATTTATTTTTAATTGGAGGGTACTTGCTTTATACATTGTGTTGGTTTCTGCTGTACAGCAATGGGGACTTGATGTTTAAAGAGCTTTTCATAGTTACACAATGCTTATTATATCTATTAGCATATATCTAATAATGTCTGCTTTTTAAAGATAACATAGAAATATTCAAGAACTTATTCAAACTGCTTGTGAACCATGTGAGAATATACAGTGTTTCATGGTAACATTTATTTGGTTATTTTTTTTTTGAATCAGTGATTCACTGACAGAACAAATCCTAAAGGATACATAGTTAAGTAGATCTGGGTTAAGATACTACCAAGGACACCCATAGTGTGAAAGTGAAAGTTGCTCAGTTGTGTCCGGCTGAATAATTAGGATAAGGACTTGTCTCTTGAGACAATGATTTTGATTGTATTTCTTATTAGGAGATAGGGCACTCCAAGCTGGGTCTTACGTTGTGAGGTACCCCTGAATTACCTGTAAGTGACTCTCCTCCAGATTTTAGTAAAATAATTATAAGATATTCTGAATTGGTGTTTATGACCTCAACCAAGCCAAAAGAAACTTTTCTGTCAAAAAAAATCTTTCAGGTTTTCATGCCACAAAGTTCAAATGGAGCTATCTTAGTAACTGAAAGTTTCTCATTAAGAAATTGAATTATTTAAAATTGGAGTATAAAATTGTTTTATATAAAATCAGAGTATAAAGTTGTTTTAAAAATTTCGAGTAATTCAGTGAGGGAGTTATTGTTAATGTTAAAAATTTTGCTGGTCTTAGAGTTACTGCCAGGAAGAAAAGTAATTTCAGGCCACAAGCTTTAAAAACAGGCAGAAACCTCCAGCATATCGAACAAACTTTCTGGAGTAGGCCCAGAAATACTGGTCTGTGAACAGTTGTCTTTGTATTTGTGAGGTCTTAACTGGCAGTTAAACAGAACAAATAACAGAATTTAAAAGGCAAGTGAAATTCCTAATTGATTTGTGTTAGTGGAGGAATATTTATGGTGTCGGTCATTTTACCTATAAAGTATGGGAATTATTTCATGAAAGCAGCACTGCCTATATTTTTTTGTATGTTATTAGTGTATTCTAAATTGCCCGTTTTCTTTCTGTGATATTAGCTGGATCAAAAGATAAAATTTTGCATTGTACAGTTTTATTCTACTTTTGCCTGCCTTTTAGCCTAGGACACAGATATCCCGTGTATTCAGTTTTGCAGTTTGGAGGTTTCTCTGTAAAGAGTAGCTTAGGTCCATTTGTTCAGATACTCTTTTACCATATATGTTCATTTAATACCTCGTAAGATTTTCTTCCTCAAAAATTATCTCTAGCCGAGGATTCAAGTTACACAATGCTTATGAAGTTTCTCAGAATATGGAGCATTCTAAATTATTTTTGGAAAATGTGTTATTTATTGGAGAAGCTACATTAAACTTAATGTGCCTGAAGATGTTAGTTTCTTAACTATTCTCATAGAAGTTATCTGAAAAATTGATTAGATGAAAAAAAAAACGACAGATGAACAGATTTAACATGAGGTGTGTTAGATGTTGTTATGGATAAACTTTAAAAATGTCACTTCAGGCATTATGTATGTGGTTATTTTATGGAGATCTCAGATAAACATTTAAAGGAAAAATGAATTAAACTAGCTGACTTACGGTAACTAGATGGGTACTTTGGGCCTGGGATGAAATTTCCGGTGTTAGCCTCATACTTGGTTTCAAGAATGACTGTATTTCAGTTGGCCTTGATGCCTCGTAGTGTAAATCCTCCAGCCTTGTTTTTCTTCAAGATTGCTTTGGCTATTGTATGTAGGTTCATCAAATATCTGTATTAATTTTAGAATCAGCTTGGTGACTCTGTATCAATAAATCACTAGATAAATAACACCTTCTGATATTTTGATTGTGATTGCATTTATAAGTCAGTTTGGGGAGAATTGATAATTTGATATTAGCAACCCTTCGAGTTCATGATTAGCTTCATTTATTTATTTAAGTCTTAATAAATGATTTTAAGTGTTTTAATAGTTGTAGTGGTGAGCTTTTGCATATTTTTTCTTTAGATATATTCCTAGTTAATTGATCTTGTATGTATGTGTTATGTGTGTATATTATTGTAAATAATATTTTTAATTTTCTAATTCTTTTGGTTGCTACTCTGTGAGAATACTATATTGATTTGTATCCAGCAGACTTGCCAAATTGAAACACTGATTTTTTTTTGAATTTTCACTCAGTCGTGTCCGACTTTGCAACCCTATGGACTGTAGCCCACCAGACTCCTTTGTCCATGGGGATTCTCCAGGCAAGGATACTAGAGTGCCCTCCTCCAGGGGACCTTCCCAACTCAGGGATCGAGCCTAGGTATCCCACAGCGCAGGCAGATTCTTTACCGTCTCAGCCACCAGGGAAACCCTACATACACCATCAGCTATCACAAATGCAAATAATGTCAGTTTTCAGTTTTTCTCTTCTGATCATTATAGCTATTATTTCAGTTCTTTCTTAATGAACTAGCAGGGACCTCTAGGAGAACGTTGAATAGAAATAGTGGTGATAGACAAAGGAATCAGAAAAAAAAAGCCTATGAAGAATTGCCAGTCTCTTTAGCTTTTGTTTTGTACATTTGGGCCACTTGATTGACTGCTGTAAAATCTCAGTTGAGTAGGATTCTCAGTAAGCTGTCTAATTTGACTCTGATTGAATTTGTAAGTCCCTTCACAAAATTCCCCAGTAAACACTAAGCCTTGCCTATTTAACTGTTACCAGACACATCTTTATAAGCTTAGCCATCTACTTCCCAGTCCATAGGAAAACAGAAGCTGAAGTCTGGAAAAAGGGTTAAGTGGTTGGGTGGTATGAGTCATAAGCAGTAGGATTTAATGTCAGTGAAAACATGCCTATCCCCTCTTGATAGATGCCCTGGGCCCCTTGCTGACCACAAAACATTGGGCTGGCTCGACCACAGATCTAACTCTAGGACAGTTTCTCTAGTTCAGTCTGGATTGCAGTTTGACTGAGTTGCATTTCGACATGTATTGGTTCTCTGATACATCTGCCATATGTAGGACAGTGAAATCAACGGAATATAGTGGAAGCAGGCAGATACAATATCCTTAGTTTTTAATACCCTTTCTAGGTGACTTCTCATTTAAAAATGCATCAAAAAAAATATTCAGTTTATGGCACTGTCCTCTGCCTTCTTTAGCTTCATTTCTCCTAGGGGTCCGCATCTCGGCCGTAGGCAGGAGTGTGCTAGCCGAGGGAAAGGTGTCCTCCTGCCTGCAGGAGCCGGTCTGCCCAGCGCGGGCGCGGGCGGTGGGGGGGGGGGGGGGGAGGCGCCGGGGAGAGCGTCATTCCGACGGGCCTTCCTCGCCGCACATCCCACTCCTGTGCTAGGGTAGCTTTTCCCGTAGCCTTTCTTGGGTCCTTTCCTCCGGAGGAATCATCTTCTGTCGAGCTGCTCTCAGCTCTTTGTTGCGGCTTCCTGGCATTGACTTCCCAAGCCCTCCGCATACTTCACAGTGGTTATTTTAAGCGTGGCTCCTTCGTAACCAAAACAGGAAGCTGTTCCTGCAGGAGAAACAAGTGCTTTTGATTCTTTTTCAGCTCTTTTCCCCCTACTACTTGTCATCTCCAAATCTGAAGCATATCCATTCTCTTGTCTAATGTCATGGGTTTCTTTTATTTATGAAAACCCTTAATGTCTTCGGGAAGTAACCCCTGAGCTTTGTGTAACTTTGCGCTGAGTTCTTTTTTCTTTGACTTCTTGGAACAGTCTTCTGTCCAAACGGGACCTGTCCCTTTATCTTTTGGATTTTTACACTGTTCAGTGGTGTGTGACAGATTACTCCAAAACTTGGTAAAGCAGAAGTTGAACTTAGTTCCCCAGAAGTTAGCAAACATTTGTCATCTCGCTGTATCTTGTGGGTCTGGCACCCAGGAGCAGTTTAGCTGGGTAGCTGTGGCCCAAGACCTCTTGTGGGATTCTCATCAAGCTGTAGCCAGCTGGAGGTTCAGCTCGGGGCGAATCTGCCTCCAGGCTCACTGACGTGGCCGTGAGCTGAAAAGGGTTCCAAAACCGATTCCAGTGCACATGTGGATGCTTCCCCACAGTGACGAGCAGTTCGGGGACACCAACTGGGTCCATGAATTCAACTCAGTTCTGACACTGCCTGCCTGGAGACAGTGTTCTGTTCCACAGACAAAGGGCTCAGCCTCACTAGACCGCCCTTCACTCAGAGACAAGTCACAAGCCCAGGTTATTACCTGGACTTCTGACCAACTGGTTCAAATTGGATATTCCCACAACCCCTCTTCCGCCTTGATTAATTGGCTGGAACAGCTCACCAAACTCAGGAGACCCTTTTGACCCAGTTTATTACCGGTTTATTATGAAAGGATATTAAAGAGTACGAATCAACTACATAGGGCCAGGGCCAGAACAATGGAGCCTCTATCTCACGGAGCCTGGGGCCCAACAGACGGGCACAGGGGAGCTCTCCAAAAATGGACCAAAGAGCTCTGCTTTGGGGTTTTATGGAGGCTTCATTGCTTAGTTGTGATTAATTAGGTCATTGGCCAGTGGTGACTTCTTCAACCTCAAGCCCTGCCCCTCTCCCCAGAAATCAGGGAGTGGGAAGAAAGTTCCAGCCCTCTAATCTTCTGGCCACCAGCACTGTCCTAGGTATTCCTGGAAGTCACCTCATTCACATAACGAAAGGTATCTTTATCACTGTCAATGCTTCGGATATTCTAAAGGCCTTGGGGGTAGTCAGCCACAGTGGTGGTCAGATCAAGATGAGAAATACTTCTTAAAATCACAATATCACGTGACAACCTGGGTTCCTTGCTGACTGGTGGCCAGGTATTCAGCTTCTCGCCACTTTGGCCTCTCGGTAGGCTTAGGACATGGCTATTGGCTCCCCTTAGTGAGTGAACTGTGCAAGGGAAGAAACAGAGAGCTCACAGCAGAAGCTGTCGGCTTTTATAGTCCTCACTCTGCCACGTCCCATTGGTAACACTGACCAATCCTCGTACTGGGAGAGATGGCACTGCACGCAGTAAGGCCACAGGGGACTGTCTTGAAAGCTGGCTCTCACAGACTTTTTTTTTTTTAACCTATTTTAAAGAAAGTTATACATTTCGTTTCTGATGATACAATCCCCATTCCTGAAGATTAAAATAGTTTGTTTAGAGGTTTAAGGGAAAGCTGTGGTTGTTAATAGAGAGTGGAAATTTCTGTGTGGCAAAAACAGTTAAGCACAATTGGGTAGGCCTTGAGGGCTTCCTTGGTGGCTCAGAGGGTAAAGCGTCTGCCCGCAATGTGGGAGACCTGGGTTTGATCCCTGGGTTGGGAAGATCCCCTGGGGAAGGAAATAGCACCCCACTCCAGTCCTCTTGCCTGGAAAATCCCATGGATGGAGAAGCCTGTAGGCTACAGTCAATGGTAAGCTACAGTCTATGGGGTCACAAAGAGTCAGACACGACTGAGCGACTTCACTTTCACTTTTGAGGGGAGGAAAGCTTAATGAGACCCACAGGCAAATGAATGATTCTTTAGTAACAACTGAAACAACCTTTATTTAGTCAGTTTTTAATGTGGGTGGATTTTACTGATACTGTTCCTGTTTGTTTTGTTTTAGCACATAAAAACTTTGCTAGCTGTTTTTAATGAAGTGAGGGTAATTGAGTCGTTTCTTATTCCTTGGTTCCAGTTACATATAAAAATCCTCAAACATTTTAACCTAAATCCTGTATCCTCCTTTCTGGCTAGTGTTAGAACAAAAAAGAGAGTAATCTGTGTGCTTGCCTCTGAACCCAAAACCACAGACCAGATGCTTGAGCTGTTTATTTTAGATTGTTAAAATAATACTCAGAAGTCCGATTTTTAGTTTCTGAAGAAATGCCTCCATCTGATGTTAAGAGGTCTTTGAAGAGAGTGGCCAAGAGTTTTAATGTTGCTATGGTGGCTGAATTGAAACTGGTCTACATTTTCCTAATTTTTAAGCAGCACAGCTTTGAGAATTTCTGCTCATCCTTACAGAATTTACTGTCTTAAAAGGCTGTAGCGGTTCAATAGTCATTACAGTCTAAGACACTTTATTATCAGAAGGGTTTTTCTAAGCCAGCATTTAAGTGTGTATTGTTGAATACTTGAGCTGGTTTCTTATTAAAGACCCAGGTTGTACAAATATGGCCAAGAAGTTTTGGTTCATTTTTGTATTTTTAGTATCTTAAAGTCTGTCTTCATCTGTTCATGCTTATCTTTCCTTTGATTGTGTTAGTGACTCGGGACAAATAAAATTTTCTAATAGTCAAAGAAATAGCTAAGGTTAACTGTTAAGGAATATGGATTTAAGAGAGAGTTTCAGGCCCAGGGCACCTGCCTGGCTTGCTGGTGGTTCTGAAGCCTTGGGAATTTGTAGGGTTCTATTACAGCTAATTGGATTTTGCAAACCAAGATCCAATTAAATTCAGAGATTAAGACTTTCTATGCTAAATCCTTCACATTTGTAGGGGTATTCGGCAGTATGCTGTGTCCAAACATCCCAAACCAAGTGGTGTTCTGATGTTGAGATGAGAATGTCATGTTGGCATACGCTCCGTGTCATGGAGATATTCTGTTCTGATGTTTCTGCTGACTCACGGATTGTTCCCTCTTCAGTAGTGGCCTGGTTTAAGAGAGATTTGTTTGACTATGTAGACTGGCAGGAAGTTGTAATAAAGGAAGAAGCCTGCTTACGTATGGTAGGAGACAAATGTTTGTTATTTAAACTGTATTTGGAAACAGGAAAATCAAATACTGTCAAAAAATTAAAAAGTCATTGTTCCACTTAATGAATCATGTAGGAAGATGCAGTGGCTTTTGGGTGGCATTAACATATATTATCAAAACCAGCCTTAAGTTACAAGGTAGTAAAATAATACCTACTTTAAAAAAAGCTACAGACGGTCTCTGCTTCTTAACTGCTAATCCAAGTAGTTCGCCAAGACAGTTTTTTGAATCTCTGACACAGGAAATGAGATCTATTAATGCAAAAAAAAAAAAACCCTGGGAGACAGGATACCAGCTCTCTTGTCTGGTACAAAGTTAGGGTCGTATGTTTTGGACCTTTGTATAACACTGATTTATTCAGTGAGTCAGCTAACAGTCACTGAACACTTACGATATGCTGCGTTCTAGATTGGATTCTGGGCAGGAGATGAAAGAGAACTTGTAACAGGTAGTCCATTGGGAGAGGTAGATAAAAACAAATAATATTTAAATACGGGGTAAATGCTGGTTTTTAAAGCACTATAGAGGCATTGAATTGATCATTGTAAGCTTCATTTGATTTATTATAAATATTATAGCTTTTAAAATTTAGTTTTAGTAAATTGAGACAAAAGTCATTTATTTACATCTCAAAATTCATTGAAATAGATGGGGGAAAAGTTTTCCAGATACCTTTTTTGATGTTCTTTATTTTCATGAATAGATGAGAAATGGTTCACAATCATAATGTCCCTCTTTATCTCAACAGTTATGTAGAAATGTTTAGTAGATCCCCAAAATAATGAAGAAAGTATTGGCAGAAAGGGCTTGAAAGATTTTATTGCTAGCATGAAGGTTTTTCTGGGCATTTGATCCACAGATTTCTCCATTATGACTAGTTCCTTTTTAAAAAAAAGAAAGAAAGAAAGAAAAACAGATTGAAAATATGCAGGCACAAATGCCTTGGCAGCCAGGGTCAGTAACTTGAATCTCAGTTGCATTCAGCACACTTCCTCTGGCTGGGAAGATGGTTTTCTGGAAAAGATTAACCTGAAATTGACAGACAAATTATATAGTTGAAGATATTCAGATTTTTCTGAATTGTTTTTAGATATTTTGTTCTCCCCTTTCTGCCTTCCTAAGAGAAAGCTCTCAGATGCCTTTTATCTATGGTCAGTTTAGCTTTGAGGCACATACTTCGACTATCTTGTAAGAAATAACAAAGCCACTTATAATCTCAGCGTCACATCTCAATTTTTAAAGTAGACTCCTCAGTTTGTTTTTTTGAGAGTAGTTTTATAACTACAGCCATACAAATCTTTTCCTTTATGGCTAAATGGGGTCTGGATCCATGTTTACATTCCTGTGTATGCTACGGAGTTGAGGTGTAAACAGTGTTCCCATTCATTGGTTCACGCACGACCTCTCTGCCAGCTTCCTGTTAACACGCCTAGTAACATATCCTACAGTCTGTGCCCGAATACAGTTGAGCCAGTCTCTAAGTTTCATTTTGCCGCTGCTTCAGTATTCAGAAGCCCAGTGTGATTGGATTCAACTTTCAAGAAAAAGTTTTAATCATTCAGTAACAATTTTGTTACAACCTTAATTTTCATTTATTAAAAATCTTTATTATTTGCTTGACAAAGTCAGCATTAAAAATCTGGTGATTTCTTGGCAAATCAAGTAATGATTAAGTGTTTTGGTGATTTGTCATTTGTCCACACATGTTACTAACATTTAAGAATGCGATAGGCAGTCACTGTGCTATACACCTAAAACTAATACAACACTGTAAATCAGCTGTACTCCAGTAACATTTTCAAAAAAAGAATGCAGTAGGCAAATTCAACTGAATTCAGCAAACCATAGTTGAATGCCTGTTTTGTATGAAGCACTTGTGATGAATTGGTGTGGTGAGGCTAGAGTTCCTGTAGTCTGACATTTTGCAAATAGGGGATCTAGGGTGAAGTTTCTTACCCTGGATTGTGTTCCTCAAATGTTAGTTGAGTTATAGGTGATGGTTATGTACTCTTTCAGTTTAAAAGGCATTCCAGTGGGACCTGATTAGAAAGATAATTTGACACTATATGGTGGTAGGTCTTGAATGCAACTCTTGGAAGTTAATTTGCTTAATTTGTAATGAAAACCTAGTAAAGATGTTTAAGTCTGGAAATAATGTAATTAGAGCAGTAATTTGAAAGATTCATTTACAAAGAATGAATAAAATGGATAATAGGAAACTAGGAACAGAAACCAAATTAGAAGGCTCTGTGATAATTCAGGCAAGAAGGATAATTGTCATTTATAAAGTTCCTGCTGTTTGCTAGACTCCTTCCTAAGTACTTTAAATGTATTTACTCATTTAATCCTCTAATGATCCTATTAGAGGATGTTATTTTTAGGCCCATTTTACAGATAAGAAGACTAAGGCACAGAATAAATAAAGTCCCCAAGGTTCACAGCTAGTAAATGTCAGATTTTAATTTAGGCTGAACAGCTCTGATCCTAACCTTAGAAGCTATACTATGATTTCATATTTCCTATTTCTCCTGTATCCATTATCCCTATAACAACTATTTGAAGTGTACAGACCATTTCTCTCTTTTCAGATAAGGAAATGGAGCTTAAAGGGCTTGGGGAAATTACCAATCTGAAAATGAAATTAAAAAGGCAGTTCCATTTACAATAATGTCTAAAAAGCTTAAATACTAAAGAATAAATCTCACCAAGGAGGCAAAAGACTTGTATGCTAGAAACTATAAAACATGGATGGAAAGAAATTTTTTAAGACCCAAGTAAATGGAAGGATATCCTGTGTTCACGAATAGGAAGACTTAACGTTGAGATCTATTGATTCAATATAGTGTCTTCCAGAACTTCAACATCCTTTCCCAGAGAAATGAAAAAGCCAGTCTTCAAATTCATGTGAAATTTCAGTGGGCCCCAGATAGCCAAAACAATCTTTAAAAAAGAAGAACAAAATGGAGGACTCTTGTGTCCTGACTTTGAACTTTCAACAAAGCTACAGTAATTAGGTGGTATGGTACTGGCATAAAGACAGACATATATAAGCCAATGGGACAAGTAGAACAGAAGGAAAGGCTCACATATGTGGTCAGTTGATTTTTAATAAGGATACCTAGATCAGTGGGGAAAGCAAAGTGTTTTCAGCAAGCTGTTGCTGGGAATACTGAATATTCACATGCAAAAGGATGAATTTGGACCTTTACCTTATATAATATATATAAAAGTTGACTAAAAATTGATCAATAAGAGCTAAAATTATTAAGCACCCAGAATAAAACAATGGGGATAATCTTCATGACATTAGATTTGGCAATGACTTCATGGATGTGACACCAAGAGCACAGGTAACAAAAGTAAATAAGTTGAGCTTCATCAAAATTAAAAACTTTAGTGCATTAAAAGACATAAGAAAGTAAGAAAAAAAAAAAACCTATAGAATGGGAGGAAATATATGCAGATTATGTGACTGATAAGAGATTGACATCCAGAATGTATAAAGAACTCCTACAACTCAACCAACAAAAAATAACCCAGTTCAAAACTAGTTAAAGGACGTGAGTAGACACTTTTTCCAAAGAAGATGGACAAATGTTCCATAAGCACATGGAAAGATGCCTACCGTTGTTAGCCATTAGATAAATGCAAATGAAAACTACAGTGAGCCATTACTTCATATCCAGTATGATGGCTGTAATGAAATGGAAAATAAAAAGCTGCACATTGGTGAGCTTGTGGAGAAATTGAAACATTTGTGCAGTGCTAATGGGAATATAAAGTGGTGCAGCTGCTGTGGAAAACAGTCCGCCAGTTCTTCAGAAAGGTAAACATAGAACTACCTTGTAACCAAGCAGTTCCGCTTTTAGTTATATATCCAAAAGAGCTCAAAGCAGGAATGATAGCAGTGTTCATGGCAGCATTATTCACTACAGCCAAAAGATAAAACACCCCAAGTGTCCATCAGCCGATGAATAGATAAACAAAATGTGGTGCCTGCATGTAATGGAATATTATTCAGCCATGAAAAGGAAAATTTTGATATATATTCCACAGTACGACTGGACTAATACTATGCTTAAGTAAAACAAACCAGACCCTGAAGGACAAATATTACGTCAAGTCCACTTAATATGCGGTTGCTAGGATAGGCAAATTCATTGAGACAGAAAAGTAGAATAGAGGTTGCCAATTGGATATGGGAATGAAAGAACAGGAAGTTACAATTTAATGGGTTCAGAGTTTATATACAGATTAGTTTCAGGTATAGTGGTGAAGGTTGCAACAGCAGTGTGAATGTATTTAATGCCACCAAATCGTACAGTTCAAGTGGCTAAAATGATCAACAGTATGTTACATACATATTATCACAATAAAGAGAGTTACCCCCTAGAAAAAGGAAATTTCTCAAAATCATACCACAACGGACCACAAATCCAAGCTGTCCAACTACAAGGCCTCTTGGAAATAAAGAGGATCAGTTGTGCCTCTCCTGGATGTTTCTGAGGATCTACCCCAAATCAGGAATACTGAAAATGGGAAGTTCATGTTTTTGTATCTAAAGCAATTTGGTGTTATCTGTCTGAGGTCCTAAAGTTTTTAAATCTAAACATTTCAGTTTAAGGGTTGACTCCTGGGGGAATTTGTCACTTTTTAGAAACATTTGTTTTTGTTCCATATTAAAGGAGAGTAAGTTTTGACAGCAAAATCATCACTGTTATACAGATATAAAATGAACACGTGTTAAAAGATTTGAATGAACTCATTTATTAATGAGAAAACCAGTAAGATCGATCTTAGTAAGATTCAAAACATAAACATCTATATAGGTGATCAGGAATGCTGAAATTAATTTGCAAAACCAGCATCTTGGGAAAGGGAAAGGGCAAAGTACTTTTTCATTTCTATGGACAGGAATCATCTGTGTTACTGTTAGTTTCCTATAACTTACAGGAAAATAGCTGAAAGGCCCCGAGACACAGCCTGGAAGGACACTCTGGACAGCTTGCCCAGTAATCTGTTTTGCTCTATTCCAAGTCTTTCACGGTCTTTTCTGACAACAGTCATAGAACGGAATCTGTATGTGATGGCAGATGAGTTGATTATTTTCAGTCAGGAAAAAATAATCTAACCTCTGAATTTACCACCAGGTTGCTTTTCAAGGAACTCCTGAGTTACAGGCAGCTTTCCTAAACCAGACTTGAGGTAGAACAAAACGTGCCCTTGCCTCGACATCCAGAATCCCAAGACTGTCGGTGATTTACTGCGGATGTCAGGAGATTTGCTCAGTCATCATCAGTTTCCTTGAGCATAAAATGAAGGCTTGAACCAGACTTTTAACTTTCTGCCTAGTTCTTAAAATTTAATGGATCATGGTTCCATTCTGTACTTGAATTTCCTGACACTTCCTGAATTCTGCTGAGCTTCAGAACGAGATCTGGACATTCTTGGGGACATCATGTTAGTATGACAGGAACAGGTAGCATTTGTTCCTTTGGTGAAGTAACCGTCTGTCTGAGTAACCCCTGTTACTCGATTGCAGGTCACAATCAACAGTACTGAACACCCCATCCTCTCCTCCATCCCTACCCTAAAGGAGGTAAAAAACAAAAAAACAAAAAAACCAAATACTTCTTTCATAATCTAGAAGAAGGGGTTCGTTTTATGTCTATACCACAAAATGTAGCTTTTGAACTCATGAGAGTGGGCTAGAGAATGTAGCATATGCTTCAAGTTAAGCAGAATGTAGAGAATAATAAGTGATACCTGCCAGGTTCTGTCTTGAGTAAAGATGATTGTAGATAACCTGGGGCTGTGTGTGGTAAGGTGGAGTTTTGTTTCTGCCACGTTCTGGGGAGTAGCTGTTGGTGCTGGTACCCATTCCTGGCCTCTGCTACTTTCCCTTGGTTGGATCACTTGCTCAGAGACACCATTTACTGCAAGATTTGTTCAAAAGGTAAGAAACTTTTGTTTAAACAAGAAAGCTACTGGACTTTGCTGAGGTATTATACCCCTTCTGTTCTTCCTCCTGCCCTCCTCCTCTTAGGACCTTCCTTTGTCCCTCCTTCCCACAGTGATTCTTTGGCTCTAGGGCTTGTTTATTTAAATCATGTTCCTCTGTCGGGAAAAGTGGTTGGGAAATATCAAGTGATCGAGTCCTGGTGACAGCTGCTTTGAAAGGCTGACACCCCTACTGTACCCCTCCTGCCCCGGAAGGTCTCAGCTATAGGATATCCTTTGGTAGTAGCTGAGGTGACATCGAGTTTCACCCTGTTTGCTATGCTAGCAGAGCAAGTACCTTGCAGGTTAAGCCTCTGGTGCCATCTGCTTATCTGCCCCCTTCATGCCATTCAGCCCCTTGGTTATGCCCTGACTACCTTGGCTATATCCTGAATTAGACTCAGGATGGGCTGATAATACTGATGAGAAACATGGGGCAGAGTCTTGAGTCTTGGTATCTTTGTCTGTTTTCTTAAATAGAATAGAAAAAATAATTTATGTCATCCCCTACGGTCATGTGTGGTTAAAGTCCTATCTGTGGGGCCCTGGGTGGGGTTGGGGTGCAGAAAACATTTTGTTTTCTTCCAGTGAAATGGGCTATGGAGTAAGACATGTCTTACTTAGGAGTAAGACACTTCTAAGACATGTGGGTCTTAGAAGTCTGTATTAAATACTGCTCGATATAATTCAGTTTTTCATTTATGCATAGTAAGGCTTTTAGCATTATCAGATTCTCCCAGCAACTCTCTAAGGGTTACTATAATTGTTATGGTTTTACTGATTGGAAAACCAGATATGGGGAAGTAAAGTAGCTTTTTTCAAGGCCAACTAGGAAGCCAGAGCCAAGATTGGAGACTTATTTATTGACTATCTCATCATGTAATCTAAACCTCATAACTCAGGGAATAGCTTGTGTTAACATTTTGGATTATATAACTTCATTCTTATATACATTTATATTAGTAGGATTCATGGCATGAGAAATTTTACTCCCCTCTTTCCTCCATTTGATGTTGTTTTAAAAGGCTTTTCTTGCATCTCTTAAAAACACTTAGGAAAAAAAATTATTAAAAAAGAACACTTAGAAAGCAGTTTTAGTGACTGTTATAGTATTTTATTAGATCCATGGCTGTACCACAGTTTGCTTAATCATGCTCCTAATGTTGCATCTTTATATTGGATCTAATTTTTGCTGTTAAAAATAGTGCTACAGTGAGTAGATGTGTTATCTAAGCATTTGTCTAAAGTTAAGGATAGGTTCCTGAGAAATAGAATCACTGGGTGTGAGATTATGAATATTTAGGAAACTTTCAATATATTAACAAATGGCCTTCCAGAAAGATTGCATCAATTTATATTTCCATAAGCAGTAGTATTTGAGAAGATCTCTCCATTCTCTTTAATGTTGATCTTTGTCATTTCTTAAACTTAACTGGTTACTTTAATTTAGTAACCAGAATATGTAACTTGACTTTTATAATTTAAACTTCTCGGGCTTCCCTGGTGGTCCAGTGGCTAAGACACCAGTGCCGGGGACCTGGGTTCAATCCCTGGTGAGGGAACTAGATTCCACATGCCTCATTGCAACTAAGACCCAGTGCAGCCAAATAAATAAATAAAAATACATATTAGTAAAAGAAAAAAAAGCTTCTTGGTGAAATAATCATTTTTTCATGTGACTGTTAGCCATTTGTCAACAACCACTGTTTCACCCCAAGATAAGGGCATAGAAGAACGTTAACTGTGCATTTCCAGCAGGAAGGTTCTGTGGGACAGGGTCCTCGTCCTACTGTTGTCGTTTGCTGTGCCTTAGAAAGTCCATCTGGCATGAATGTTATGATCTGGGGCAAGGCCAGTTATGAGTCCCAGGGACTCTGCCGCTGTCTTCTCTTGGTGCTGATCCCTTCTGACAAGGGAGAACACGGCATATGAGTTGAGTACTGAAAGCTCATTTGAGGACTCAGGGTTCAGCTCTAACCTGGGCCGCATTCCTGGAATGGCATGGTGGTGAGATGACGTTTAATGAGGCATCAAAGTGTACACGCTGGTGAAAAGCCATTTCCTTGTTCTCGCTTTGTGTTACCCACGGCGCAGTAGGGGCTTCCCTGGTGGCTCGGTCAGTGGTAAGGAATCCGCCTGCCAATGCAGGAGACACGGGTTCAATCCCTGGCTCAGGAAGATTCCTGAGGAGGAATCTGAAGGAGGAGGAAATGGCAACCCACTGCAATACTCTTGCCTGGAAAATTCCATGGACAGAGAGGATCCTGGTGGGCAGTGGTTCATGGGGTCACAAAAGAAAGTCGGACATGACTTAGCAACTAACCAACAGCAACAAAGGTGCAGTAGATGGTTCTTGACATCCAGTGCCAGCCTGATTAGCTGGTACCATTTCCTTGACATAAAGCATTAGTTCTCTAGGCTTGTGTTCCACGATGGAACATTTCAAAGCACAGATGAGTTCTGAGTTTATTGCTTTTTCGTCACCCAGCTGCTGTGCCTAGAGGCCAGAGTGAATGGCCTTCCTTGGCATTGCAAGGTCTAGTTGCATTAGAAGTAGCTCTCCCCACCCCTACCCTCTCTGTGCTCAAAGCACTGAATTCACTGCTCCGCTCGGAAAGCTATGGGATGTCCCAAAGCATTGATTACATAAATGTGGATTGGCTTTCACCCATCCAGTTTTCCTTCCTTCTCTGAGAGTGAATTCCAGACTGGCAACTGTAATTAGATCTCAGGAGAGCCCGACACAAAACATAACAGGCTAAAGAAACTTGCAGCCTCCTCTAGGCATCAGCTAGAGTTTCAGAGCCCTTCATTTTTAGTGTACAGTAACCTTAGACAGTAGTGCCTTTTTTTTTCCTGTCTATTAATTTTAATTAAGCAATGACACCTGCTTTCTGTTCCACTCTGAGATCTATGTGCAGCTAAACCGTTGATGTAAGTGCCTTCCCGCCCTTGATCATCGACATTGCCGCAGACAGAGCAGCAGGCAGGACATCTCCCGTGTGCCACTGAGCACCCCAAGAATTGCTCTATAAGCAAGCACTGTAAGAAGTTGGAAAGATCAGGGAAGACTTCTCAGAATCTGACTGAGCCAAAGACCAAGAGACAGTTCAGACTGTGAGATTATCTGTAAGTTAAGACCCACACTTGGGATCCAGTGTGTGCATTGCACTTTGCGGTCTACAGAGTTTGCTCTTTAATTCTCACGACAATCCTGTAGAGATGGGTATGAGAGGTTTAATTCTTTGCATAAAGTCAAGTAGCCAGCAAGTAGGAAAAAGTCTGAGCTGTTGTCTGTTCTCACTCTTGATTCAGTCTTGAAGATTAGCCGTGTAGGGTCCAGCAGGAGAGTAAGCCAACAGAGGCCTTCACCCTGATATTACAACAAGGCCTCGAGACACGGGGGTCTTTTGGTGACACTCGAGGATGTGTCCCGTTATCACTGGAGTCTAAAATTAAGGTCTAATATTATTAGACCTATTCAGTAATCACTTTTGAAGATGAAGGAGTTAGTGGAAAATAATACTTTTCAATTCATGAGGTATCAGAATAGAAGGATCACAGCAAAACTAAAATAAATACATATGAATATACAGTGTTTAGGTGACTTTATAATTATCATGTATTATATGTTAATATATATACAGTAATCATCTCCAGGAGGAAGGGTGTATGTAAAGAAAGTAATAAAATAAAAATATTTTAAAAACACTTTGTGAGAGAATAAGAGCTAGAAGAATTAAGACAGACCTAAAGGGAAAGAAAAGCAGGGAATGAAGCTGAATAGAGCCAGACATTTCCTGCATTTTCAAACCTCTTCTCATTTTTGGTTTCTGGCTAGAGACTAAGTAACATTTTTCTTTACTCAGATTGAAATTACAAAGACCAATAGAAAAGGTCTGCTAGGGCAGCTGGCTCCTGTTCCCGAGATGTCTCATCCCAACCACAGTGAGTCAGTCCTTTGACAAGATGTCAGCAGCCAGGGCTCTTAGGCAGGTAGAGGAAATGGTCCATTATTATAGGGGTTTCAAGCCAGGCTTCGTGTTCTCTTACCAGGCACTGACAATTGGATTTGTTTTTATTGGGAAATAATAACCCTGGAGTTTTTGAGCTGCATGTTTACGCAGGAGGCATTGCTTCTACGGGTTCTGTCATTTCCAAGTTCTCGTTGCCCGATGGAAATGGGACAGCTGATGGAACTCCTCTGAAGAGGGACCTGAACAGTTTAAATTGTGTTGGTTTCGCAGAGACTTGCACACGTTGATCTATGCTCTGACCCTTGAGTATCTGACCTCTAAAGGCCAGAGTAGTACCAGGCATTGCTCTTAACTCGATACAGTGGTTGAAAAGAAGACAGGCAAGGTTGCCGCTCTTCCGGGGCTTAGTCTGTAACAGGGGAGATGAGGACACGCAAGGAAAAGTAAATGGACAGAGCGATGCACTGCATCATCCCTGGGGGCTCTTGAAAGACTAATGCTTCTGTTGTGTTCCACAGATACACAAGGTGGATTTTTGTGCCTTAATACGTATGTAAAGGTGACTGAACCACTAGAAATCCACTGAGCTTCTGTTTGATGTTTACTGATAATGAATTTTCATCCTGCACATCTCTGAGTGTTCTTGAGTAAATTTTTCTCCCTTAGGTTGCAAAGAACACATCTTAGAAGATGGAAAACCCGATCCTGTCAGTGACACTACCGACTTGGCCCTCCCACCCGAAATGCCAATTTTGATTGACTTCCATGCTCTGAAGGACATCCTCGGGCCCCCTATGTATGAAATGGAGGTGAGCATTCTCGTTTCTTCGTTGATACCCACCTGTTTACTCTGTTGGTTGCCTAATAGATTGGGGGAGAAATAGGTTTGGCTATTTGGTGAGGCTGAATTTCGTCTTCAGACTGGAAATATTAGTTTTCTCTCTAATATTAAATGTTGGTACTTGATGCGATAATAGGGCTGCCCAGGTGGCACTAGTGGTAAAGAACTTGCCTACCAGTGCAGGAGACCTAAGAGAAGTGGGTTTGATCCCCGGGTTGGGAAGATCTCCTGGAGGAGGGCCTGGCACCCTACTCCAGTGTTCTTGCCTGGAGAATCCCTTGGACAGAGGGGCCTGGTGGGCTACAGTCCTTGGGGTTGCGAAGAGTCGGACACGACTGAAGCAACTTAGCACAACACAACATGATAATACATATGGCTTTTGTAGAGCCCCAGAGACCCTGCCCGGGTGCTCTTTTAGAAACCCAGTCTGATCTTGTTCTTTTCATTCAGTTCCATTCTAAGAACAATGTCTCAGACTTTCCTCCTTAGAAATTCTATATTCCTATTTATGTGCTTTAATTAAGGATTCTTCCTCGTGCTCTCAAAGGCTTGGCAGAAGGCGGTAGGGAAACAGCCTAGTACATGATACCGAAGGCCATGAGCCTGGTTTTAGCTTCAGGCTGCTCTGGTGAAGACCAGATGACATCTTTCAGGATCTGTTCTTCCATTGTTATTACTAGTTCCTTTCAGGTTAAACCACGTGCAAGTCCAGCTCTATGTTGTTCTCGTTCCCCTAACCGTCCCTCATAGCGGGACGCCAAGCCATAAAGGCCTGGGAACAGGACTGAGTCAAGGTAGCTGGGTGGAAATAGGTATTTGAAGCTGTGATTACTGAGGTATGGTGATGTATTTCCTAGGATGCTTATATAAGATTTCATGAAGCAGTTACTAGAAAAATTTGTATGTTACTACTGAACTTATTGGCATTTTTCTTCAGAAGCTTTCCTATCACCTTTTCTGTATAAAGGTAAAACAAATTTCAGATGACATATCTGGTAAGTTAAGCAGAAGACAGTCTCCCATCCAGCATTTGAAACCACTACCAGTAAATATGATTTTTCTCAAAATATGATTTTTTTGGGAAATAGTTCCCAAAGCTATCTTGTTTATCTATTTAAACTCTGGGCTGATCATTTAGCTGATGAGCCTCTACAAAGTGATTAGCTACAAAAATAGAACACATTTACTCTTGGCAGTAAATGTGGTCCTGAACAGTAGAATCAGAAACATTATTTTGCTTATTTGAGTGCTTAAGATACTGTGGATTTAAATTTTGAAGTGTTGAAAGAATTCAAGCAAAACTTACTGTGGTTGAGAAAGCTGTTTCCTGTTCTGAGTGAACCAGTGGTTTTGACGATGGAGACAGGTCCTCCTCCCGCATGTCCAGCGGGCTTTTTGCTCTTGGTTTTCAGAACAGTCCGTGTTAGTCGTCCTTTGGGAATTTACACCAGAGCAGTTAGTAAAAACAAAAGATGGATCCTTGTTTCTGTTGCATAGGCCCTTCTCTCCCAGCCACATCTGCTCCTGTTAGGTTTGGAAGCATTGCTGACATTCTTGGGGCTTTAGCAGAGAAAGAGCCAAAGGACAGAAAAGAGAAATTTTATAAACAGCTCTGTTTGATATCATTACAAAAATGATTTTATTTTTCTTGTAGCATCTGAGCTATTACATATGAACACTTTTACCAACATGAATCCTGTAGCCATTTTCCCATCTATAAATAGCACTTTAGAATAGAAGGTCTGGTGTCTGGGAGTTTGGAACATTTTGTTCATCTTTTCCACAGCTGAGCGAATTTATGCTGGTGCAGGGGCTTTCTTTCTCTACCTCTAGTGGTCTGATGACCATCACCCTCTGCCTCAACTTTTGAATCTATGAAATTAAGATTTATGGAACATTTCTTTATTATCCACAAGGGCCTTCTTTGTGCTCGGGGTCGTCCATTTTACACACAGGAAAAAGCTTAAATGAATCATGCAAAGTCACAGAAGGTGCAGTTAGTGAAGCCAGTCAGCCAACTCAAATCCAGTATTCTTTCCACTCGCCTACAACACCCTGCAGCCAGGCTGATTCCTGCCCTTTTCTCTTTGCTGCAAAAGAATTGCTTTAAGTATAGAAATGTAACATAAAGGCATACCTGCTCTACCTCATTTCTGTTCATTTCTTTTCTTACCAACTATAGTGCTCTGTTTTGGACTGGGAGGTATAAATTATAGAGTTGTTAGAAAATAGAGGAGTTTTAAAGTCCCGGGATAAGGATATGGAATGAAGAGGAGGGAGCCTGGGAAGAGGCCCTGAACAGTTAGGGTCATGTAGGAGAAGAGGAGCCTTCACAGCAGAGAGAAACAGAAGGAGCAGGCCATCAGGTAAGATCAGGACAAGGATACGGTGCTGAGACAAAAACTGGAGAGGAAACTGCCTCAGGGAGGGGGACGTGCAGGTGTGTGCGCTGTCTTGTGACAGCGTGGAGGGTGTGGGCGACCTTGACGGAGCAGGTTCCCAGGGAGTGATGGAGTGTGTGAAGAGGGTCTGGACGGTGGGGGAGTAGAAGGAGGTTGCCAGGAACTCTTTCTGCAGTTTGACTGTAATGGACCGCACACAAGTGAGGTGGCTGGAGGAGACAGTGGAGGTGAGAGGGAGGGGGTTACACGTGGTAGCCTGTTTGCTAATCAGAATAATCCCATAGAGTTGGACTGAGTTTGCGGGAGAGAGAGGTGGTATCCCGGAAGCAGAGTCTCTGGGAAAGTGCTGTGGGAGGAGGTGTCTGTGATGAGGATCCCTTGTGCGACGGATGATGGAGAAAGGGCCAAGGAGGAGATGATAACAACAGTGGAACAAAGGCGTTTCAGTGCCCAAGGAGAGCAGTGAAGCTGGGACAGAGCTGGTGTATAACATGAGGCTAGTAGAGTTGGTGGTCTTGAATACAAGTGAGCTGGAAGGATAAGAAAGTGAGTGATCAGGGAAGGGAGTGGTAGAATTCACATTTCAGAGGTTGTATGGCTTCTGTTGGCAGTCAGAACCGGGAAAAGGGTGCCTGGGCTAGGTTGAGGAGTATGTTTGGGGAGCCAAGGGGGTGTTTAGGGACAGAGAAACCGGGTTGCATGAGTCTCAGGTACTTGCTGAAGACACCTAGGATGATGGCGGGACGCAGGGTGGTCAGGAGGGAGAAGAGTGGTTTTGAATATAGAAGGAAGTGAGCAGAGGATGAAGATGGGAAATCCAGGCACCATAAACAGGACTTAGCAGGAGGAAGAAGAGGCCTGTCACTCACAGGGGTGAACCCCTCCCCCTGGACTGTGCTGGCGTCACCTGATGCGTGGGAGTAATTATGTGTAGGTTTTAGAAGTTGGTGAGTTGATGTATATAAAGTACCCACCATAGTGCCTGTGTGGGTGCATTTGTGCTGTCATGTTCGACTCTGTGACTCCATGGACTATAGCCCATCAGCCTCCTCTGTCCATGGGATTTCTCAGGCAAGAATACTGGAGTGGGTTGCCATTTCCTTCTCCAGGGGATCTTCCCAACCCAGGGGTTGAACCTGATGCAGGTTCAACATGCATTGGCAGGCAGATTCTTTACCACTGTGCCACCTGGGAAGCCCACCATAGTGCCTAGTGCATGCTAGAAGAATGAGCAAATACAAGTTTGTGCAACCACCATGCACCCTAAAAACAGATAGAACCGTGTCTAGTCACAAAAGTAAAAGTCCCTGTAATTTGTATTATAAGCCTCATTATTATTTGCTTTAATAACATGATCATCCCTTATTGTGCTTTCAGTTCAGTTCAGTTGCTCAGTCTTGTCTGACTCTTTGTGACCCCATGGACTGCAGCACACCAGACCTCCCTGTCCATCACCAACTCCCGGAGTTTACTGAGACTCGTGTCCATTGAATCAGTGATGCCATCCAACCATCTCCTCCTCTGTTGTCCCCTTCTTCTCCCGCCTTCGATCTTTCCCAGCATTAGGGTCCTTTCCAATGAGGTGGCCAAAGTATTGGAGTTTCAGCCTCAGCATCAGTCCTTCAATGAACACCCAGGACTGATCTCCTTTAGGATGGACTGGTTGGATCTCCTTGCAGTCCAAGGGACTCTCAAGAGTCTCCAACCCCACAGTTCAAAAGCATCAGTTCTTCGGTGCTCAGCTTTCTTTATGTCCAACTCTCACATTCATACATGACTACTGGAAAAACCATAGCCTTGACTAGACAGACCTTTGTTGGCAAAGTAATGTCTCTGATTTTTAATATGCTGTCTAGGTTGGTCATAACTTTCCTTCCAAGGAGTAAGTGTCTTTTAATTTCATGGCTAGTGTGCTTTGCTTTTATTGAAGATGAGTCTGCAAAAATATGTTAGTACCGAAAAATGTTACTGACCTAGCAAACTAACAGTAAGGAGGAACGACAGGAAGGCACACTTCTGCTTGTGTTACATTCCTTTAGAATTCTCTCAGCAGGTTAAAAAAGGAGTTCCTGAACGAATGAGAAACTTTGTCTAGATTTCAGATTTAGGAACAGTCTCATTAGTCACTGTTTCATATACAGTAACAAGATCAGTTAAATCCACTTTAAAAAAAAAAAATCTCCCTGTGTTATGAGATTTTAAAAATGGGAGGGAGTGAAGCAGGTGCGGGCACCCGAGGAAGTCCGGGTTTTCTTCTCCCTGACTGCTCCTCAGAGCACCTCCTCAGGGCAGGCCTGGATCCAGATACGGAGGATTTAGGAGGGATCCAGCTGTTGGATCTTACTGAGCTAGTCAGTTATGAGATTGCTATTAATAATGGTGAACTTGGTTATGATTACTTTTATTGATCATGTGAACCTCTTCGGGGTGAGATGAGAATCTTACTTTCGTTATCCTCCTAGTGAAGCCAAGAGAAGCCTCCACATGATCAGATACACACACACACACACACACATATGTATATATCTGCATATTGGATATACATACAAATTAGATTCATTATATAAACATTATACAATCCTGCAGTTCTTACTCCCCTCCTGAAAAAAAAGACTTAACATATGAAGAGTTCCTATATACCTCTGGGGATCGCAGTCTTAATCCCACAGATTGCAAATATGGTGACTCAGTCAGAAGAATACATAAATTCTAGGGTTTCCGGGATGCATTTGATTTTCAGCCTCAGAAAACCTGTCATCCAAGCCACGAGTGTGTTTTGTCCAGCCTGCTAATCCTGACAGTCTGTCATCTGAGTACTTGTGGCTGCATTCATAATGAGTATGAACGCCTCCATGGTGTATGAAAAGTCCTTATCCAGATGTCACTCCCCTTAGAAAAAAACAGTAATAAAGGGAAGAAGAGACTAGACGTGGAGATTTAAAAATCATCCTGAATAGACTGCATCCACAGGTGAATTCCAGGAGACTCCAGCCACGTGCTTCCCCTGCTGCCAGACACAGTCAGCTGGTAGGAATAACCAGGGTGTGTAAACACTGAGGGAACGCCCAGAGCCATGGGGGTGAATTCCTCGTCCTTCCCTCTGATTCAGACCCGCCAAGCCCCGCGCCCCCGTTCAGGATGCACCGATGCCGCACGCGCCTGCCCACCACCGGCCAGCTGTGCCAAGGAGGGGCCTTAGCGGAAGCGTCTGAAAGCGGCTGGCTCTCAGCAGCGCTGGTGTCGGGCCCCACAGGGCAGTCACTGCTTCCCGGGGCTGACCCCAGGGCCCCTCCAAGCAAAACGCTGCCGAAACACGTTTACAACCAGAAAGATCAGATGCTCCTCCAAAGACTTTACAGAAGTCGGCCGATGGAGAGCTGCTGTGGTGACAGCCCTGGCAGGAGCAGAAAATATGCCGTATGAACTATAAAGAAATCGTCGTGTGGTGTAACCGTCACCGTGGGGCCAACCTGCGCACATGCCACAGCCGCCTGACAGCGCAGGTGTTGCATTTAGTGAGGCGCCGTGCTTGTCTGTGGCGAGATAGGCCCACGGTACTATCCTGTCTTGAGTCCTTGGCACATGTTGGCCTCTCTGCTGTCAAAAGGCGTCCTGGCCTTTTTCTGCCCGGCAGACACCTGTCCTAGATCCTCCTGCTGCACTCCCCGTGCTGGGGGATTAGCGGCCCCTTACTTGTTGTGGTTAGGCAGGTAGTCTGTTACGGCCCTGAGGTTTTAACTTGCTATCCCTGTGATCTGTGATGGAGCCTGGCATCAGATGCTGGTAAAAGCCCCGATGGATGAAGGAAAAACATCATCGCTCTAATGGCCACAACAGTAACTAACCAGGTATTAAAACTGCAGGCGTTGGTCTGGGCCTGGGAGGGTCACAAAGAATTGTGTGTATTTACTATTTCAGCCAGGTATCAATAAATACCACTATTGAGTTAATCAAGAGGAAAGAACAGAGTGAAATTGGCAGTGATTAGATGCTCAAATGCTCCTTAAACACTGCTATCACTGAAGTGTTAGGAATGCAACCATACTTTATAAGACATGTCATTAACTTTATTCAATATTTTAAACATTTCCTCAATTTGCATATTTACATGATTGATAGAATAATTAAAGAAACTGACCATTTCTTTGAACAAGCTTTAGTTAACAGATAAAGGAAACTGAAGCACCAGTTTGAAGGGAAATTGAATGACAAACTTGAGACACTCATGTTCCACTTTGCAGGAAAAATATTCTAGGCATCACTCTGAGGCCTGTCTTACCTAATATAATTGATGATTCCACAAACCTGTAATGGAGTTAGAAACTGGTAGCAAAGCACCAATAGATATAGTTTTGAAATTATTGTGTTGAATCTCATTAGGGGATTCTATAAAATGCAAATTTTTCTATATACAGTTTAAGATAGCTAGGAAACTGCATTCAGGAGCAAGAAAGAGCATATATCTCATCTTTTAAATTCATATTTACTTGTACTCATTATTTCTAAGGGAAAAATACATAGAAAATGGATGCTTGGTAGTTTATTTCAGAACAAATGACTTTGAAGTGTATGACTCCCAAGTTCTTGAGTTATAGAATCTTTTTTTTTTTCAATATATAATACTATATATATATATATGGTTTGGGCTTCATGGGGTCTTAATTGCTACACTCTTCATTGTGGTACATGTGCTTCTCTCTAGTTTAGGTGCAACGGCCCAGTGGCACTGTGGCATGTAGGATGTTAGTTCCCCGACCAGGGATCAAACATGTGTCCCCTGCACTGGAGGGCTGATTCTTAACCACTGAACCACTAGGGAAGCCCCTGGATTCTTGACTGTCTTAGATGACTATTATTAGTCTGATCACAAGATTCTAGGTTAATAGCAACTCCTGCCCTTAGTTCTCCCACCTCTGTATGTTGTTGAGTTACACAGATTTGTCATTAGTCCCATCTTCAGATTAATATTAGAACACTTGCCATCAAGTTAAAATAAAGAGATTATGAGCCTGGATGGTTTTGGTTTGGCCACGTCTACCCTCCTGCCTTTCAGTGAACTATGTACCAGTTACTTCTAGCCAAAGCAGCGCAACTCTCCAGTAAATGGAGAGTGTTGGGAACTGGCTTGGTTTCTTGAAGCAATGTGATAATCAGCATGAATCTTACTCTTGATTCTTTGGGCACATTATTTTGACAAGATGAGTTTTGAGGATTTAGCTATTTTTAAAAGGGGGGAGAAAAATTAGCCATACCAAGGGAACATTTCATACAAAGATGGGCTCAATAAAGGACAGAAATGGTATGGCCCTAACAGAAGCAGAAGATATTAAGAAGAGGTGGCAAGAATATACAGAAGAACTGTACAAAAAAATCTTCATGACCCAGATAATCATGATGGTGTGATCACTCACCTAGAGCCAGACATCTTGGAATGTGAAGTCAAGTGGCCTTAGGAAGCATCACTACAAACAAAGCTAGTGGAGGTGATGGAATTCCAGTTGAGCTATTTCAAATCCTAAAAGATGATGCTTTGAAAGTACTGCACTCAATACGACAGCAAATTTGGAAAACTCAGCAGTGGCCACAGGACTGGAAAAGGTCAGTTTTCATTCTAATCCCAAAGAAAGGCAGTGCCAAAGAATGCTCTAACTACCGCACAATTGCACTCATCTCACACGCTAGTAAAGTGATGCTCAAAATTCTCCAAGCCAGGCTTCAACAATATGTGAACCCTGAACTTCCAGATGTTCAAGCTGGTTTCAATGAAAAGGCAGAGGAACTAGAGATCAAATTGCCAACTTCTGCTGGATCATCGAAAAAGCAAGAGAGTTCCAGAAAAACATCTATTTCTGCTTTATTGACTGTGCCAAAGCCTTTAACTGTGTGGATCACAATAAACCGAGGAAAATTCTTAAAGAGATGGGAATACTGGACCACCAGACCTGCCTCTTGATAAACCTGTATGCAGGTCAGGAAGCAACAGTTACAACTGGACATGGAACAACAGACTGGTTCCAAAAAGGAGAAGGAGTAAGTCAAGGCTGTATATTGTCACCCTGCTTATTTAACTCATATGCAGAGTACAACATGGGAAATGCTGGGCTAGAGGAAGCACAATCTGGAATCAGGATTGTCAGGAGAAATATCAATAACCTCAGATACGTGGATGACACCACCCTTATGACAGAAAGTGAAGCAGAACTGAAGAGCCTCTTGATGAAAGTGAAAGAGGAGAGTGAAAAAAGTTGGCTTAAAGCTCAACATTCAGAAAACTAAGACCATGGCATCTGGTCCCATCACCTCATGGCAAATAGATGGGGAAACAGTGGAAACAGTGAAAGACTTTATTTTGGGGTCTCCAAAATCACTGCAGATGGTGATTGCAGCCATGAAATTAGAAGGCGCTTACTCCTTGGAAGGAAAGTTATGACCAACCTAGATAGCATATTGAAAAGCAGAGACATTACTTTGCCAACAAAGGTCTGTCTAGTCAAGGCTATGGTTTTTCCAGTGGTCATGTATGCATGTGAGAGTTGGACGGTAAAGAAAGCTGAGTGCTGAAGAACTGATGCTTTTGAACTGTGGTGTTGGAGAAGACTCTTGAGAGTCCCTTGGACTGCAAGGAGATCCAACCAGTCCATCCTAAAGGAGATCAGTCCTGGGTGTTCATTGGAAGGACTGATGTTGAAGCTGAAGCTCCAATACTTTGGCCACCTGATGCAAAGAGCTGACTCATTTGAAAAGACCCTGATGCTGGGAAAGATTGAGGGCAGGAGGAGAACGGGAGGACAGAAGATGAGATGGCTGGATGGCATCACCGATTCAATGGACATGGGTTTGGGTGGGCTCTGGGAGTTGGTGTTGGACAGGGAGGCCTGGTGTGCTACAGCTTACGGGGTCGCAAAGAGTCAGACATGACTGAGCGACTGAACTGAACTGAAAAACGGGATTGTTCTTGTTATAGCTAACAGTTGTGCAGTATGGCTTTTTCTGTTGAATTAGTATAGAAATAAGTATATTGACGGAGAAGGCAGTGGCACCCCACTCCAGTACTCTTGCCTGGAAAATCCCATGGACGGAGAAGCCTGGTGGGCTGCCGTCCATGGGGTCGCACAGAGTCGGACACGACTGAGTGACTTGGCAGCAGCAGCAGCAAGTACGTTGAGGACAATTGTTGAGGGTTGGTTCGGTCACTCAGCCCTGGAAGACAGCCATGCAGTAAAGCAGGAACTCCTAGCAAGTTCCCACCCACTAGGTGTCGTCCAGGTATAGAGAATTGCTTTTCTGTTAGCAAGAACAAGCCTTGTGAACACTTTTATAAATAGTTTCTGTGTTTTCCTTAAATAGTACTGATCTTCTGCACATTGTTCTTTCACATCTTTCTCCTTGAGTAGATACAGAACAGGGCAGATGCCAAGGTGAAATCATGGTGCACAGCCTCAACTCAACCATCACTGCAGCCTGGCCTTCCCAGTGTCTAACTTATCATTAAATATAAAATCAAAATTTTAAATAAAACCAACTTTAAGAATAGGCTTCTATGTTCACTGTTTTAAAAAAAAAGTGCCCAGTAGCTTCAAAGGACTTCATACATCCATTTAAAATCAGGATTTTCAGCATCTAAGCCCCTTGGAAAAGGAGGGAGCATCCCCCAGCCAGCCCTTTAACCAGAAACTCATCCTATAGACTCTGTTGCACCTTAGAGAGAAGGTTACCTCTCAGTGGAAAAATCTAAGGTTTGCATTAGTGCCGCGTTGATATATTGTGCCCAGTTCCTCTAACATGCATAGCTTCTACAGGAAAAGAAATCTGGGGACTCAGCATTGCAGTAAAAGTTAACATGATTGTTTTTCAACTGTTACTTTTTATATGTTTTCATAACTTGGATGTGTTAACCTGTCTGGCTTGTAATCTCTGGTGAGTGACACGATCAGTTTAAGATGACAGTAAGGGCTCATTCTTAACGCTAGCGAGGGACTGAGCAGATTTGTTGATCTAATATAGATTGTGATGTCTTGGGTTTGTTCAGATTTATATGGACAACTTCTGGGGATTGAAAAAAAAGAGAAGGCAGTGAGGCAGCATGGTGGGCCTCAGAGCACACAGAGAGGATCCAGGACATCGTAAAACAGCACTTTACAGCATCTCTGCAGCAATAAAGAAAAAGTAAAGATGAGTAGCAGAGAAGTACAATCCAGGGGTTTTAATAAGTACCTTCACACTTGGCCTCTGGAGCTAACACTTCTCAACAGCATGTTTAAAAAAAGGGTAGCAATTTCATGATTGCCTGAAATGAAGTTTGGCACTGGAGTGTTTTTAAATATGCAGCCTAATAAAAATACTGAAGTAAATAAAATGATTGTGTTTGTTCCTTGAAAATTAGGGCATGTGGTGCTTAAGCATCGAAGTCATTCATACATGCTTTAAGGTAAAACTGTTTCTGATAAATGCCAAGCCTCCTGATTTGGCAGAAAGCCTGTGTGACTCCAAATTGAGCACAGTAATAAGTTCTCTGAGGTACAATGTACACTCAGGTCCTCTGAGGGGGAGCCAGCCTTTGTGATTAGGTCAGCCTGAAAAGCATTTGGCTCTTGTTGACCTTACTGTTCATTTTCCCTCCTTCTCCCAAGGTGTCTGAACGTTTGAGTCAACCAGGAGTGGCGATCGGTTTGGCTTGGACTCCCTTAGGCGGGGAAATCATGTTTGTGGAGGCAAGTCGGATGGATGGCGAAGGCCAGTTAACTCTGACTGGCCAACTGGGGAACGTCATGAAGGAGTCTGCCCACCTCGCTATCAGCTGGCTTCGCAGCAACGCCAAGAAATACCATCTGACCAATGGTGAGTGGCCCCCCCGCGTGGGCACGGGGCTGGGGGCATGCTCAGAGCTATGGGCAAAGAAGAGCCTTGGGGTCAGGACCCAGGGGGCATCCCACAGCTCTGAAACAGAGGTAAAGAAGAGCTGTAAATGATCACTTACACCTTGAAGCACAGACCTTTGCTTTTGAACTTTAGTGGAAATTCTAGTTCCCAGCTGAGGACTGTTTGACTGGAACCTGAGCTGGAAACTGATTCCACGAGTTTGTTTTGTTTTTCCTTCTACTTGGAATAGAATGAAGCTGTTCTTCCACACCCCCACTTACACTGCCCACTAATATTTTGAAGGATTTATTTACTCCCAAACATTCATTTTTATCTCGTTGATTTTCTTTTTTCAGAGAACGAGAAAACAGGTTTAATTTTTCTACATCAAAATCTTTTTTTCCTTTCTTAAAGCTTCTGGAAGTTTTGATCTTCTTGAGAACACAGACATCCATCTGCACTTCCCAGCTGGGGCTGTCACAAAAGATGGACCATCTGCTGGAGTCACCATAGCAACCTGTCTCGCCTCACTTTTCAGTGGGCGGCTGGTGCGTTCAGATGTAGCCATGACTGGTGAAATCACACTGCGAGGTCTTGTTCTTCCAGTAAGTATGAAAAAGCCTACTTATATGGTTTTTAAAATTTTTATTAATAGTATTTTAAAATCTAAATTAATAGTGGTTTGCCTTCTTCCTATGAATGGCTTAGTTTTAAATACGTATTTTTTATATCTGCAATTCAGATTTTAACATTTTGATCAAATAAAGGAAAACCTGATGATTTTCCCCATGTTTTCCCTTCCACTAAAAAAGAAAACTTGCTGACAGGAAAAAAAATACCAGTCTGGTCACCAGAAATGAAGATTTGAGGCTTTGTCCTAGTTAATGAGTTGTTAAATATGTAGCCTGTGTGTGAAACAGGGTGGCAGCTGTGTGTTTTATTTTGGCCGCAGTAGTCTTCCCTGCAGCGCCCGGGCTGCTCTTATTGGGGCGCCCGGGGGGCTCTAGTTGTGGCGGCAAGCTTAGTCACCCCGTGTGGCACGTGGGATTTCAGTTCCCTGACCAGGGATCAAACCTGTGTCCCCTGCATTGGAAGGCTGATTCTTAACCACTAGACCACCAGGGGTAGTCCTGGATGGTAGCCGTTTTTAAGCTTTAAGCCCAGTTCTCACCTTCTGAAATCCCTGTGAGACCTCCTATCCTCCTATAGATAACTTACATAACTGTAATTGATAGATCGATAGAAAAATTTATAGAGAAGTCGTAGTACAAAATGGAAGTTTGTAGTAAAGACCGCTGCTGCTGCTGAGTCGCTTCAGTCGTGTCTGACCCTGTGCGACCCCGTAGACGGCAGCCCACCAGGCTCCCCCGTCCCCGGGATTCTCCAGGCAAGAACACCGGGGTGGGTTGCCATTTCCTTCTCCAGTGCATGACAGTGAAAAGTGAAAGTGAAGTCGCTCAGTCGTGTCCGACTCTTAGTGACCCCACGGACCGCAGCCTACCAGGCTGCTCCGTCCATGGGATTGTCCAGGCAAGAGTACTGGAGTGGGGTGCCATTGCACCCACTACTTTACTTCTCCGTAGTAAAGACTAACCATTCTTAATTGCTAAATGTTGAAAAAGTTCTGAACATATGGGTTTTGGGGCTCCAGCCTATACGGTAACTACTTACAAAAACACTGAAAAATGCATAAAACTTGAGAGATCATTTAGAGGTTTAAGTCATTAGTTAGCAGTACCAGTCTGCATTAAAGTTTTGGCAGGTTTGATAGCAAACTGAGAAAAAAAAAAGAAACGTTCTTTATTCTGAGAACACCTCTGTTTTAATGAAGTAATGGTGAATGTAGGTCATAGACTCACCAATTAAGATCACTAAAAATACTCTCAATTCTCTGGGTTTTTTAATTTAATTCAACCAGGAAGTCTTATCCTAAACTGTATTTATGTTCTATACTCAAAAGGAATGTTGATCTCTTTTCTTCACATTGCCCTGGAACTGTCTCATTTCTAGTGACTTAGTGGTTAACATAAGCTGTACTACTAAAATGAGCAAGTGCTTTACTAACCATAAACTCTTTAGTTTCCTAGTTCAAAATGGTAAGCTAAGTGAAGGAATAAATTTGAATGGTCAAAAATGAGTGGGGAGCCATCAGCTGATAGTTCAGCCAACTTCTAGAAGATAGAAGTATCCCAACTGATGTAATAGGATTGGAGGTAGAGACATTCTTCCCAACAGGAACCTGGTGAAAAGACTGGCTCAGAGCCAGATGTTCAGACCAGGAGAACAGGAAGGGGATGGGAAACGAAAACCAGGGCATTCACTGGAATCTCCACAGAGCAGATGGCTCTTCTGCTGGGTCCCCTGCACTCAGAGCACATCACACCAGGTAAAGGCTTTCCCACCCCCTGGGGAGGAAAGCCACAGCAACTCTGAGGAAGCCTTCAGTTTTAAAACTATTACGTGAGACATGGGGAAAAGCAGCAGCATTTAAGAAAAAGACCTGCTAAGGCTAGAGAAAACATAATTCAAGAATAGAGGATAAGACAAGGCTCTTAAATTTAAAATGATGGTTTTGGGAATTGCTCAAAGAACTATTCAGAAAAAAATAGAAAAAAACAATCTGACAGATCCAGCATCTAACTATCTGAGGAAAAGGAGTAGAACAAATTGTCAAGGAAGTAATGGGCCATTTCCTAGAACTGAAGGCTGTGTTCAGTTTGAAAAGACCCAAGAAAGAACTAACTCAGAAAAGGGACTGCATCCTCATGACTTTGCAGATCACTAAGAACAAAGCTTACTCACTGATGACACTAGATATACAGCACCTTCAAGACCCTGAGAGAAAATGATTTTTAAGCAAGTCTTATATACACAGCCTTAAAGTCAAGTCGCTCAGTCATGTCCGACTCTTGGTGACCCCATGGACTATAGCCCACCAGGCTCCTCTGTCCATGGGGTTTTCCAGGCGAGAGTACTGGAGTGGGTTGCCATTTCCTTCTCCAGGGGATCTCCCCAACCTAGGGATCAAACCTGGGTCTCCAGCATTGCAGACCTTACCATCTGAGCCACCAGGGAAGCCACACACAGCCTTACTGTCAGTTAAATGTGAACGCAGAATAGACATTGCCTTACACTCAGGAACTCAGTCCATCTCACACTCTTTCTGAGGAAGGTACCTTGAAAGTGTAGTTCAGCAGCAAAAACAAAAAGCCTGGAAAGAGAGCAGCAGTGCGACAGGATGGCAGAGGTGCAGCAGGTTGGAGACGGCCTCCAAGGGCTGTCTCCAGGGATTCTCTGTATGTGGCATCTATTGCTGCAGGCACACCACCCCAAAACAGTAGTTATTCTTAGTTTCTGTGGGGCAGGAATTCAGGAGAGGCTTATTGGGCTCTTCTGGCCCAGGGCCTCTCACTGTGTGGGCCCTATACCGGCCCGGTCTGTCATCTGAAAGTTGACTGGCGCAGGGGGATCTGCTTCCGTCGTGCTTCACTCATGACCGCAGACTGGTCCTGGTGGCAGGAGGCCCCAGGTCCTCGCTTTAGAGCCTCTCCCTAGACAGCGGGGGTGACCTCAGACACCTGAGCTACCTATAAACAAGACTGATGTGAGTACAGAAAGGAATTGAAATAAAAAAAGGGAATCATGGACAGAAGAGGTGCTCATACCTGTGAAAAGTTTAGAGTTTTCCAAAAAAACAAAAGTTTAGAATTTGCTATTAATAGGATTTAGTATGGTACTAGTTGAAATGTAAAGAATATACTATTAACCTTTTCAGTGGCTTTCTCAGCTCAAGCTCTAACGAAATGGAAGATGATTTGGATGTTTTAAAATAGCAATGAAAGAAAGGTGGGTCAGGGTTTATCTCAAGGCCTGAGGATGGTCATAAACAAACCTTACTAACATTCTTCTCTCCTTCAGGTGGGTGGAATTAAAGACAAAGTGCTGGCAGCACACAGAGCGGGATTGAAGCGTGTCATTATTCCTCAGAGGAATGAGAAAGACCTTGAGGAAATCCCAGCCAATGTCCGGCAGGACTTAAGTTTCATCACAGCATGCTGCCTGGATGAAGTTCTTAACGCAGCTTTTGACGGTGGCTTTACTGCCAAGACCAGACCTGGTCTCCTAAATAGCAAGTTGTAGCCCAGATCACGACAGAATTTTAAGTTACAAAGTGCCAAAAGGTACTGACATGATTTTATTCACACCAATAGGGGTAAAACAAAATGTCCCTAATTTGTGAGCATAATC
Source organism: Antilocapra americana (assembly GCA_007570785.1). Classification (NCBI taxonomy): domain Eukaryota; kingdom Metazoa; phylum Chordata; class Mammalia; order Artiodactyla; family Antilocapridae; genus Antilocapra; species Antilocapra americana. The sequence goes on along the minus strand of ML663568.1, from coordinate 6,837,731 downwards.
ATAGCAGTAACAAGCCTCACTCAAGCGGTGGCTAGTGTTTATTACAGAAATGTTAATTTAATAAATTGATTAAATTGGAGTTGAACTCTTGTCTTGAATGGGCTCATTACTGTCCCAGGCAAGTTACTGAACAGGGGTTTTCTTGTGGTTCCAAACAGAAGCCACTGTATTGCCTGAGAACTTGTTAGAAATGTGAACTCGCAAAACCCATCAGCAGACCTTCTGAATCAAACTTGGGGGGTGAGAGCCAAGCCCCCAGGTGATTCTGGCGTGTAGTCAAGGCCAGGAACCATCGGGATAGACCATGACCTTAGCAGATGCACCTGTGGACTTTATTGGACCCTCAAAGCAATCAGAAGGGGAACTGAGCAAAGGTGAAACCACGGCCAACTATTGGCCTTTGTGGAACGTGTTCAGGTGAAGCAAACTCTGTGATGAGGTCTACACATCCCAATATAGGCCGCCTCCTTGCTGAGGGGAGTAACAGAGTGGCCTGTGTTGGCCCACACGACAAACACACCGACCCTGAATGTCTGTGATCTTAGGAAAATGACCCAGAAGGAGGCAGCTCTCCCGTCCATCTGGGGGTGGTCCTGTGCTTGGTGTCCTGACTCCTGCCACCTCCCGTTCTGTTCCTTGTTTGCCTGTGCCAGTGCCCAGTCCTGGTAGACTTGTCTTCTATGACTCAGCCCAGGATATGGGTCTTTTGAGATATGGGTCTTGGACTGAGTCATAGAAGTCAAGTCTACTAGAGGAAGTCTACCAGGACTGGGCACTGGCACAGGCAAACGAGGAACAGAAGGGGAGGTGGCAGAAGTCAGGAAAAGACAGACAGGAGATACCGGAAAAGACCAAGGCGGGAGGAGAAAAGGACGACAGAGGATGAGATGGTTGGATAGCATCACCGACTTGATGGACAGGAGTTAGAGCAAGGTCCCGGATTTGGTGATGGGCAGGGAAGCCTGGCGTGCTGCAGTCCATGGGGTCGCAAAGAAGTTGGACAAGACTGAGCGACTGAACTGAACTGAGGATATGGGCAACTTCTATGTACTAGCATTTGAACTTTCTGTATTTTAGTTTTCCTTACCTTTAAAATGCAAATAATTGTACTCATCAGTCTTACTATAAAGATAGATAGAATGCAACATAAAATAATGTTGAGCAATTTCTAATTATCATTCCAGCCAGTAATGGATTTTAGAATCTTATTATTACAAAATATAACAACAGACTTGTGAAGGTATTTTGAAATTTTTGGATAAGAATGTGTTGGTTGCTCAGTCGTGTCCCAACTCTGCAATCTCATGGACTGTAGCCCGCCAGGTTCCTCTGCCCATGGGATTTTCTAGGCAAGAATACTGGAGTGAGTTGCCATTCCCTTCTCCAGGGGATCCTCCTGGCTCAGGAATTGAACTCCTTTCTCCTGCATTACAGGCAGATTCTTTACCATCTGAGCCACTAGGGAAGCCCTGGGGAAGAATATGGTATACAAATTACCCAAATACTGTGCTCAGACCTGGTAATAAAAAGCTGAAGGTGTTCTGGGCAGACAAGTCCAGATCTGGAACTATGGCCAGTGGTAGCAAGCACTAGGAATTTTGAAAACATTTCACTGACCATCTTATCACTACTATGAATGTATTATTTCTGCTCCATCATCTTATGAGGTAGGAAAAGAAACTATGATGTTAGTTTGTGTTCAGCAACCAGAGGGAGCTAGTCCATACCCACATTGCTCTGCCTTGTCCCCTCCAGCAGTGCAACACAGCACACTTTACAAAGGGGGAGTTCTCTGTATCCTTCCTCAAAAGTTCTGAGCGTGCAGCTTTGTGCTGGTCCTTTAACAGCAGCAAGGCATCTTCCATGACCTCTGACTTGGAGCATGCCTTTCCTTACTAAAGCAGCTGACCAAGAAAATCTGTATGTGTGTGAAACTAACAGTATGACCTTCCATTTCTCTAGCATTGTTTTCGGTTTGTTGTTTTAAATCTAAGCTCTTTTGCTTTTTAAAAATCATGGCAAAATAATTTACCATTTTAACTTCAAAGTGTATATAATTCATGGTTGTTAATTATACTAATGTACAGCCATCACCACCACCATCCAAAACTTTTTTCATCATCTTAAACTGAAACTCTGTATCCATTAAAAGAGGAACTTCACATCCCTTCATTCCCAGGCCCTGGTAACCACTATTTTGTCTCTGAATATGCCTATTCTAAGTACCTAATGTAAGTGGAATCATATAATAAATATCTACCCTTTTGTGTCTGGCATATTTCACTTAGCATGTTATCAGAGTTTATCCATGTTGTAGCATGTATCAGAATTTCACATCTTTAAGACTGAATAATACTCCATTGTTGGACACACCCCATTTTATTCATCTTTTTTCTGCCTCTAGGCTATTGCGCTATGAACGAGTGTACATAGCACTTGCCTCTTTGAGTCTGTTTTACATTCTTTGGGAAATTATGCCTGAGGAACCCCACTCATGTTTCCCACCACAGCTGTATCATTTGACATCCCCACCAGTAATAGACAAAAGGTTCTTAAGCCTCCACATCTTGCCAGCCCTTGTAAGAACTGTTTTTGGTTGCACTAGGTCTTCACTGCGCTCAGGCTTTGTCCAGCGCAGTGTGCCGGCCTCTCACGTGAAGCACAGGCTTCGCAGTTCTGGCCCAGGCTTAGTTGCTCCGCAGCATGTGGATCCTCTCAAACCAGGGCTCGAACCCTGCACTGGCAGGCGGAGTCTTATCTGTTGTACCACCAGGGAAGTCCTATTTTCATTATTGGTAACCATCCTGAGGGTATGAAGAAGCATCTCATGGTTTTCATCTACATTTCCCTAGTGACTAATTTTTTTTTTCTTTCTAGCAATGTTTGTGCTTCCCATAAGACCCCTTATGTCAGCTGGGTTTTTTGAGAACTGCTAACTGAAATTCCAGTTCAGCAGGCCTACAGGCAAGGGCTTGTTAATCAATGTTTTTATCCAGTGCTCTCATGCTTTTGATGCATGGGCTTTTAAAATTTTCAAGTATTGAAACTATATAAAACTTTTAAGTGCCTTGGAAACCAAAAAATCTTATACTGCTTGAGGCACACGTTTTTTACTTTGCTCTGCCCCTTCTGTTTTGAACCTTACTGCAAACCATGTCAGACATCTTTAGTGCTTTTAATCACCTATATGCAAATACAGTGGAAGATGCCATCACAGTGAGTGACCCTTTTTAACATCTATTTACACATCATTGGAAGACCCTGATGCTGGGAAAGATTGAAGGCAGAAGAGGGTGACAGAGGATCAGATGGTTGGATGGCATCACCAATTCAATGGACATGAACTTGGGCAAACGCTGGGAGATAGTGAGGGTGTGCTTCAGTCCACAGGGTCATGAAGAGCTGGACACGAGTTGGCAACTGAACACCACACCTCTTGGACCACAGTTAAGGTCTTCTGACTATGTGAGTGGTATTTAAAGAATATGAAACATATCTGAATTTTTCTAAATAAGGGGAGGTAAAAATGTTCCTTTACTTTTCTTCCTTTGACATTAGTCAAGATTTGCTTTCTAGTCAAAGTACAGATCATCTTCACAAGAAGAATGGAGTTGTAAATTCATTTCCATTTCCAGTGCCATCTGAGTTGTAGAGGCTGCTTGAAATGCAGTGGTTTTCTGCTTCCTGTCATCTGAACACAGTGACCTGGTGACGTCTACCATCAGGAGCTCCCTGGGCTAGGTGACTGGCCCACACTGAAACCTTATCAAAGTCCACCATGCTGCAAGGTAACCGACTGCTGAGGGGACAGTGGGCTGTTTTTTTTTCACTGACCACTGAAATGAGAAAAACATTCCTATCATTAGGGGACTTGACACTAAGCCACAAAGAGTGTAAATTTTGCCAAATCTGTAGTTTATCTGGGACTATTAGATGTAAAAAAAAAAATCAAGAATTTTTGTTTTTTAATTAAGTGTAACTTGTTCAAGCTCACATTACTTTGGCAAAAATGTTGTATTTGAGTGCCCATCTTCTATGAAAATTTTATGCAGCCACTTAAAACGTCAAGACTACAAGTTTTACAGTCATGATCCAATTTGATGATTTATGATCCAATCCTACGCTTGTTTTAATAACACTTGATAGAGCAATGACAACTAGTCTGTTACTAAAAAATACATTTTACAGCACCAAAACAAGGAGTATTAAATGGATGTGAAGGGACACAAACAGGCAAATGCACTGACTATTGAAATGTTATAAAATAGCTGTATCAAAAGTTTTTCCTTTTTTAATCTAGGAAAACCTTTATTATGAAAATTCACTTATTTGGAACACATTAAGTATGGTTTGTACTATGAATGAGCTAAAGAATATGTTTAACATTCTTGAACGTAATAAATCATAATTTTTTAATTAAATTCAACTCTAATTTAGTACATTTCTAGGCAATGGGAAATAAAATCCTTCAGGCTAAACCCTAATCTTGACATGACAGTACAAACTTAGCAAAGGGTGCCTTTATTATAAAACCAAGTACTCTTTCATACCATTGTTTCTTCTTTTCAAAATTTAGAAAAACCTAAGTAATTTTCGAAGAAAATTCCTAAGTCTGTACAAGGTTAAGGAAAATGTGTTTTAGCAATGAGGCTATAATGCCAGGCACAAGGATAAGCACTTTACAGCACACTTGACCAGCCTCATTTTCTTAGCAGGCTGACGTCATTACACCTTTTATTACACCTAGAGGTGGGGCTAGGAGCAACGTTACACCAGTTAGTAGGGACGAGGTCAGGGTTGAAACCCAAGAAGTTAGAACCTAGAGCCCATAGTTTACATTTGAGTGGGTGAATTGGAGGAGGATGCTATTTTTAGATAAAACAGTTTCTTTTGGTAGAGGACAACCAGCTTAAAATTGTAAGCAGTGAGCCACCAAATAGGATAATTATCCACCAAGCAGGAAAATGTAAACATTATCCTTTATGTTTACAACATGCACACTGGGAGGTGGGAAAGAGAATGACTAAGGTTCTAGCAGCGCATTCAATCTCTCTCTCTAACATTCTGTTCCTTTCTTGTGTAACCTACATAAATGACTACAGTCCTAGCTGTGAGTCATACACTCGTTTTCACCCTGTTCTGATCCTACGGTAGAGCTAATGCACCAATCACGGCTGGCCCCCAGGATGTTTAAGTTTTGATTCAGTGTTTTGTTTTTTCATTTGGGTTACTTACAGATTCTTCTACCCAAGAATCTGAATGAAATAAAATTCCACCATTAGTACAGTCATTTGCAGATGTTCCTGGGTATAAAGAGCTCTTGAGCTTCAGGGAAGGTAGGCACAACTAAGATTTTTGGCGAACCAAAATATTTATAGCCATTAGCTTAAGTTTCAAGTTTGCCGTATTGTGGGCCTAGGCATACATATGATTAAAAAAAAAAATCAGAGCGGAAGAAAAAATTCCCCAACAATAATCAACATATTAAACTAGTTCATGATTCAACAGGATAAATTCATGTTTAAAAATATTTAAGAATATAACAAAGAACATCACCTCCCTTTAACTCTACTGGGCTTCCCTGGTGGCTCAGCTGGTAAAGAATCAGCATGCAACATAGGAGACCTGGGTTAGATCCCTGTGTTGGGAATATTCCCTGGAGAAAGGAAAGGCCACCCACTCCAGTATTCTGGCCTAGAGAATTCCATGGACTATACATATAGTCCATGGGGGCACAAAGAGTCGGACACAACTGAGTGACTTTCACTTCGCTTAAATCTATATATATAGTCCCCTGAAAGAAAACATCAAGACTCCAGGAGTAGGGGCATCAGTAAAAGTAGGATATTGATTACAATATAGATGATTTAAGAACAAGAGTTAGACCTCATAAATCAAATCTCAAATGAACCAAGAAATACAGCTCTAGATCTCATTATCCCTACAGTCCAAGAATATAAAGACTACTAAGAAGAAATACAGTTAACAAATATCAAAATATCAACCTTATTACCAGCAGACACAATTTATCTTAGGCATAAATTAGCAAAACACAAGGTTATAACAAAATGCAAAATCCTTCATTTTACTACCATAAGTTTCCACTGAAACTTCTCTGGAAAGCAATGAAAACAGTATCATGACCTGAAAAAAAACTTAAAAAAAAAAAAAGAACCCCAAAGAATATAACCAGAAAAATACATTAGAAATGTTCACAGGCTATTTAGAATTAGCCAGAAAAATTACCTGGACAAACTGGACAAAGCAAATATCCAATGCTGGGGACCTGGCTAAAATTATAGTCAATCTTCGCAAGTTACCCAAAATGATGTATTCCAAGATTATTAAAGTGAGGAAATGCTTAGATGATCATGTGATGTGAGGGTGAGTTACATAATTACATGATCCAAAATTATATGATTTCAAAATAAATGTGTAAACACATGTAAATACACATAAAGAACTAGGAAAATGAAAATGTAATCATCTCTGAATGGATAAAACTACAGACACTTGTACCAAAATCTATATATTAAACATATACTGCTTTACAAAAACTTTTTAAATATTTTAAATATAAAATTATATACTGCCACAAAAATACATTAAATGAGGAAAAGTCACTTCTCTAGCATTCATGCCAATAGGAATAGACCTGGATGGATATACACTGGTGGTTGATCTGCTCCCTTTCACAACAAAAATGGCTATACAAGCACACATTATAATCAGTTCAAAAAATTATGCTAATTAGGAAAGAAACTACACAAACTTCTTTCCTGAAAATGGTTAACAGAAGTAAACTGTTACACCCAGAATTGGTGGTAGGGTAAGGGGTCGGGGGAGGGGGGAGTCCAAATTATTAAATTGACTTTCTACCTTTAGGGTACCCATGAAACCCACACAAAACAAAATGATCTCTAGCCAATCAGAGGGCAATTTCAGAATCTTTCTAGGTGCTTCAGGGTAACTAGCAACGGTTAACTATATATGGTGCTAGTTACGGGTATAATAACAGCATCTAACATTTGTTGGGTGCTTATTATGTGCAGAGCACTGTCCTTGGTAACTTACATCCATCCCATTTAACCCTTGAAGGTAGCTACCATAATTAACCCCATTTTACCCACTAGTAAATGGGAGCCCAACATCACACAGCTCGCTAGTGAGTAAAGGTAGCAAAGGCGTGTAGGTCCCCGAAGTCTGGCTGCAGAAGCCAGGCTCTAACCACTGGGCTGTAAAACACTAACTCATTTTCTTGTTGTTAAAGGGGGTGTGGGGATTAGGGGGTGGGGAGTGATCAGTATTCAAACTAATTGGCTCCTAACAGAGTTATGAGAATCAAAATGAAAGCTAGAGAAAGGAAGAGAGCAAGCCTCTCTAGGCCAAACAGAGGCCATAACCCATTCTTCTGCTATTATCTTCAAACTTGAGCGCTAAAGCAGACACGTAAGAGCTTTTTAATTTGCCAGATATTCTTTTAATGAGAATTATAAAAGACCAAAAACATTTTTTTGCAAACTGTCTTTTTTTTAAACAAATGATTTGCTTTTAATTACAAATACTGTGTGAGACGATGCCTTTCTTTTGCAAAACCAATAAATACAAGAACAAATTTTAAACATATGTGATTTGTCCAACATATGTGGGGGGAAGGGGGGGAGCCTGATTTTTTTTTCCCCAATATTAAAAAAAAAAAATCAGTACTCCCTAACCTTACAAAGAATAAGTTTGAAGGTATGACTCAACTGAAGAAGAGAAGGAGACCACTTTATAGCTGCTTTAAATAGCTTCTGATAATTCTTCCGATGTTATCTTCCTTTCTGAAACTCATATCTTCACAAAATGAACTGATTAATGGGGGGAAAGAAAATATGTATCGAACACATGTATAAATTTTACCATCAAGAATTATGCATATCAAAAAGACACTAACTTTAAAAGGTACAAAAAAAAAGTGAGGAGAAACCTGAATTACAGAAAAGAAAGTCAAATTTATTTAATGAAAAACTAGAATTAATAAAAATTAGCAAATACACACACAAAAAAAATATACACACACAGCAGCACTAAGTATTGACTCACATGGGGGAAAGCAGTGGTCCAAGACCACTCAACATGGCTTGTCAGTTAAAGGGGAAAAAAATCCAAACACACTCACGCGCACACACGCACACACGCGCGCACAGGCACACAAAAAACAAAACAGGAACCCAGTATTTTTCAACGGTACACTCAATCTACAACAAACACAAATTCAGAATTATTTTACAATGCTTCCTTTCTTAATACAAAAGATGCCCATCTTGGGTGTATATATATATATATATATTTATTTTTCAGTGGTTTACTGTTGACTTATTTTTAAATATATTAGTGTTATTACATGCAACTGCTTCCTGTATTTAACAGCCTTTCCTTTTATTTGCCTTCATGTGTCTGGCTTCCACCTACCACAAGTTTTTGGTTGGTAGGCAGACAGGTGCCTTATTCTCTGTGAAATTGAATGCAATGGTTTTAAACACTGGCCAGAAAATGTTTGATTGCCATTTCAACACATGGAAATAGTTACATTGATGCCTAAATTGCCGTTCTCTGCAAAGAGCTGTGCAATGCTGGTGTCGAAGACTAGGCAGTCACTATTCATAATGGCTGTTGCAATCCCCTCATGAATAGACCGAGGAGTGGCTTCCCAAGTCAATCGCCGCCTATGACCATTTAGCTCAAGTCGATAAGCAAAATTTTCAGCTTGCTTGCGTGTTCCTATCAGCTGTACAATTGCAAAGAATTGCTGGTGACCATCATATTTTTCCTGTTTCTCCAAGACTAACATGAAGTGAAAGCCAAAACAGGACTGCATCATCACCCAGTCAACAGCACCAGGAAGATTAATGTCTGTAGCAAGGAAAACTATGTCCTCTCCCTGCAGGGTTGTGATGGACTTATGCTGATGCATCAGATGTGGCATAACAGCATCCAGAGAGCCTTGCCATTTACAGGAAGCACCAGGGCACGGACAGGAATAAGGCCTAAACTCACAGAGCTCTTCATGGTCTGCTTTTTCTGTGTGTGGCAGAGTTATTTCACATCCAGAAGAGGCATATTTACAAGGGAAAAGTACTGAATTGGCCACTTTCTCCATAGCCAAGTTGCGAATGGATCCCAAAGGGCCCCGGCAAGTTGGACAGCATGTGAGCTTTGGGCGACAGTTGCTACAAACGAGATGGCCACTCTGGCACTGAAGAATAGGTGGTAACACATAATCGAAGCAGACCGGACACTCAAAGAGGCTCGCCAAGTCATTGTTGGAGGCAGTCGTGCCCGTCAGGGCAGGCACCCTCTGCGACGGCGCACACTTTGAGGTTCCAGTAGGTAATGCTGTTGCAGTCTGACGGCTCATTTCTGGAATAAAAAACACACAACAAAGTATAAGGAGGCAGGAGAAAAATAATTAAAACTAGAATATGTTTTATATAAATAACATTTACTTGCCCAAAATCTTAAGTTTAGTGCAAACTTTAAGCAAAATAAAGGAAAACAAACAGGGTTTAAAACAACATAGATTACATGAAATATGTGCATTGTACATTGGATAAAATCTGTTTTCACAATGTTCCAGAGCACATTCCCTTTTTCTAAAAAATGTTTAAAAATCATCCTTGGATGGACTACATGGAATAAACGCTAAAATAGAAACTTGGATCCTAAACAACTAAGGAACACTGTATAAATAAGTAGTTTAAGTTCAATGAAATCAGTTTTGACTGGAATTTCCCCTGCCTCTCTGCGTTCAACTGCCCTACTCATTCTGTTTCTTCCCCATTCTTAAGTCAGCTGCTGACAGCCTCAGTGAGTTATATACATGATCCAAAGGATCACCAGGGTACTGACTTTTGATTACTCTTCCCAACGGTGAATATTAACTACTCAAGAGATCTATTTGGGGAAGGGAAGGTCTCCTGCCACCCCATCATCCATCTCCATGGAATGTTAACACCAGCTAGACCTTAATCTTGTTTCCTACTGATCTGTGACCCCTTTCAAAAGTGAGGAAGTATATAGGAGGAATAGAGGGCCACCTTCTAAAAGATGTGAGTCTGGTATTCGGAAGTAAATCATTCTGTTCTACTTCCATTCTACAATATAAATCAGGTATAATTTGCAAAGAGGAAGGAGAGTCAGGAAAAGATAAAGAAGAAAAAAGCATCAGAGAGACTCACAACATTAGGGGTGAGGGACAGAATCAACAGGTAAAGAATTCTTTATACTCTATTACAGAGTTCACCAGTGTTGCTGAAGCATTCATCAGCACAGTACTAAGCATTATTTAAGAAATAAACGCCATCTGGAAAAAATGATCAACAATGTTAACTAACTTGTCAAGCTGAATTAAAGATAAAACAAGCACCTTTTCCCAGGATATAGTGGGCCGCTTTCTTGGGGATGACAAAAAATCAGTCCATTAGTGTCCCAAGAGCATATACTCAATAACCACAAGCCATATTTCTACAAAATCAAAATTTAACAACTCCTAAAATTAATGTTTCCTAAATTATAACTGTTATTCCGTTGCAAAGAATTTAACGTTGAAAAAAATAATGCTGGTTATCAATGAGACCACATAAATGAAATTTGGGTTCTATTACTCATAGATGGCTCATCCCAGGTGGCTCAGTGGTAAGAATCCACTGGCCAAGGCAGAAGACACAGGTTCGATCCCTGGGTCGGAAAGATACCCTGGAGGAGGAAATGGCAACTCACTCCAGTATTCTTACCTGGGAAATCCCCATGGACCAAGGAGCCTGGTGGGCTACAATCCATGGAGTCACAGAGTCAGATCCCATGTACTGATCGACTGAGCACAAACACATACTCACAGATTACTCAAGGACAGACATCTTAAATGGGGATGGAGAGTGAAATCTCTCCCCCAGGAAACCCCAAAACAGATCAATTCCACTGTCACTAAAGGAATATTCTAGAGTTCAGGGGGAAACAAAAGTATCACAAGAATTCTATCATAACATGGCTCATCACATGGATTTAAAAACAACAGGAATCAACTCTCATCACTGAAGCCCTGTATAACCAAAGTGTTCAGCCCAACAAAAACACTATAAAGGAACTCTCATGAAATCCAGGTTACCCCTGAGATTTTTTCTGCATATGATGATCCATGCATTTTATTTTAGGTCACTAGTAACACAATGGCTTAGCACTGCCAAAGTGTCCAGTATGTAGGCTTATTTCATGGTCCATTTTATACAGCTCATTTAAGAGAGCAACATAACTGGGAAGTGATTCCCTGGCCACAAAATCTAAGCCGATACCTTTCAAATCACTAAACCAAAACCAGCTGGTCACTAAACTCAGTTTGTATTCAATGTAACTACTAAGCAAGAAAAATATTACTGTTTAATTTTTTGACCTAGCAAAAGTTATACACTTATCATCAACAGTCCAGACTCACGTTTCAATATACATTATTATTTTTCCAACGTACAAAGCACAACTTAAAATTCCTATTCAAAGTGTGAAAACAAGTAAAATATGGCTTCTATTTCTGGTGAATTTAAGTATTACAGGACAGTAGCTGCTAAAACTTCCCAAAGCTCGGAAGGTGGAACTCAGTCCATCTTCACACAGAAAAAGAAGCCCAACACATCACAGCAGCCGTACAGTAGGAACCTAGGACTGAAGTGTCTGGACAGCTCTGCAGCAGTCATGACATAACCTGAAGTTTGGTCTAACCTGAGAAAAGCACGGCTGATCAAAAGAACATCACTGCCAGCTCAATTTTGTTGCAGCAATTCCCTGATCCGTTTCAGAGGCTCAAAACAACTTTCCCGTTTCACAGTTTAAGCAACACAGTCTCTTAATGGCAATACCTTTTCTCTTCCTTGTCCCAGATGCTGGTAAACAAGTGAGCAAGACGCCTCTCCAGGAGTACAGAAAAGGTAAGTGAGACTTCCCGGTCATGAGAAGTCAGATAGCTCATAGCCTTTGCCCCAGAAGCAAAGACAACTTGCAACAGAGGGCTCTCCTGGATACCTTCTGTTTCTAAACATGTCCCGGGTCTAGTTTTCGAAAGAAGGCACATGCCCTACTCCATACACTCCATTCACTCCTCAGAAGCACTGGCTACTGAAGAAGAGAACTGGTGCCCCCTCCTGTTCCAAGAGGAGTCGACCACACCTCCCCACGAGCTCAAATTCGCCTGCGTCTCCAAAAATGGGAGCCATTGCTGAGCTGTCCTCTGCTGGGCCCTAAACCTTCGTCTGTCTCGGAAGTCTGTCTTCCCCAAATTCATCGGCTAGGCTCCTGCCAGCTCGGTGAAGAACAGGGCTGAAGAGTGCGTAGAGGCGACTGGTCGACTACTTGCGCTCCCGGTGCCAGCTCGAGCAACTACTGCAGGATCCGGCCCGCAGCTGGAGAGCCTGCGCCAACGCAGTGCCAGGAGGCCGCAGGCTCTCTCTGCACAGGGCGGCGGCTGCCGCGGCTGGCGGGAGGCGGGGCGGCGTGCGGGGGCGGGGCCTACGGCTCCGCCCCATTTTGTCCGGGGCAACTCCCTGGCGGGTCCTGGGCAAGGAGCGCGCAAGTCCCACCCAGGCACCCAGCCGAGTAAAACCCCACGATCCTCGATCCCCAGCGATACTGCGCACGCCTCAGCACTTCCATCAGCTTGCTAGAAGGCTGAAACACTCCATTTCTGTAGGCCCAAACAGTCGGATATCGGCTATTTTGCATGGTTTCAATCCCAAATCCACACAGAATGTATGGGAAATACTCGACCAGACAAGCACACATCTCTGCACTATACTCTGCCAGTTAACCCTGCGGACGCTAGATTTCTATAAAGTAAACGCATTCTCCCTACTTCGTTCAATAACTATTTAACGGGCGTTAACTACCTTATTTCCTCAACTGTAACTCACTTCTCCTTTTTTTACCGCCGTCAGCACCTTAAACTCCTCCCTTCGAGAAGATTTTGTAGTGAGTAGTAAGCACACATAACCATATTAAACTCCTGCTTTAACCTCCAAATTTAGATTTTACTCTTCCCACTCTAGGAAAATCATCTTAAACGGCCTGATTAAACAGAGTAGCTTGTTTTGTTTTTAAATAAGCATTACCCTTGCCCCAATAAAGTCCAGGGCCTCAAATCTGCATTGCGTCAGCTCAGGCATTCAGAGGTTTAACCTGTCATTACATCATGCTTAGTGCAGCCTTTAAAGACACCAAGACCTGGTAGTGGGGTGTGAACCCTGTGCTGTAAATTGGCCATTTTCAGCATAAAATTTTAACTCTAATCACTTCCCACCCTATTAATAGTGTGTTCAATCACCTCAATGTCATTGTGGTATTAGGCTACAGAAAATATCATTAGGGATAGAAATATAATTGAAAATAGTCTGTTCACTGAAAAATATAAATTATGATAATCTACGTTTGAATTTTCTAATACATATTCATTCTAGATAGGTCTCAGGTTTCTAGAGCAGGAGACTTCAAATGTTTTAGAGCAGAAAAACTTCACACAGATTTAGGACAGAGTCCAAAGGTATAAAAACAAGAAAAAGGGATGACATATTTCTTGAGCAAAAAAAAAATGTTTTCCCAAACTTCCAAAGAACCTATACAAAAAGAACCTATATACAAAGAACCTACACCAGATCCTTACAACACCATGTAAAAATTATTAATCTGTGGACAAATCTCTGAATAAGTGAGTCAGGACAGTAAAAATGCAAGTGTTCTGGAGTCATCTACACTTGAATTCAAACTCAGTCTTCACCACCTGCTCGGCTGTAAAACTGGAACAATATTTCTAGCTTTGCATGGCTTTTGTCTGGATTAAGGAAGATGGGTAAGTTATATATATCATAGGTAGTACATATTCCAAAATATGTAAGTGCTCACTTACACAACTCCAAAAGTTAACTTGTCTGGCCTAAAGTCATCAATTAGTTGATAACCTTACTAAAGCTAAAGGCATCTTTTAGAGTATACATCTGGAACCCACAAGTTCTAGATCATTAGGGATAGAAATATAATTGAAAAATTAGCAAAATTTCAAAATTTATCAAGAGTCCACTATTACTTACCCTTTCTAAAATAAAGCTTACATCTCAGGAATAGACTTTAATTTAAATAAAAACATTTTAGAGTCACCTTTAATGTTGCTTTATTTAAGAGCATTTAACCATTGCTAAGCCACATTAACAAACTTACAACTGAAGTAAACGGATTCAAACTTTTAGTCTCAATTTCATGTGGGAACCTTTTTTTCCTATTATAAATTATAAATGACTAATGAACAATTTCTCTGATTAATCATTACCTTGTGCTGGGCATTTTAATGAATACACAATAATGTTGCGCTTTTCATTGTCTTGCAGTTTACAAATGTTACCATGACCTGCAAATAATGGTCCCCCTCAAAGACGCCCACCACAGAGTTAAAACTATGGCAAGTCTCCTTAAAAATTCAACAGCTTAAAACGCTAAGTTAAAAATCAAACTTCATTATACACAATAATGCCAAGGGGGGAAAAAAAAAAAAATCAAGCAATCCATTTTTAGTTTCCAGAACTGTAACAAACTAATGGTAATTTAAAAAAAATTGTACATAGTATTTTCCTAAAAGCTCTTTTCCTAAAGATAATTCAGAAAACACTGTAGCCACAGAATAAGAGTTATATATCCAGTAAGAGGAACAATCTGAAGTGGAGGAAGTCCAGGACAAAAGACCTGATAGAAGATGTAAAAGCAGAAGTCTGAACAAAGGTGATGACAGTAAATGAGGAAGAAAATGCAAATTATAACTTTAATGTATAAAGCAAAGTATATTTGTTTTTTACTCCCTAAATCACTGTATTTTGAGGCTTCTATACTTAGTAAAAAAAACTTTAACCAGAACCCATTAGGCACTATGCTAAATACCAAACTGTGGTAAGAGATGATTTAACGCCAAGAAGAAGTGAGATGCCTGTGAGATATCTAAGAGATGGAACTCTTAAACTCTGCTGATGGGAATGCAAAATAGTTACCACCATATCCTCGTCACTGCAGAAAGTCCCACTGGACAGCATGATTCTGTATCCCAATTTTACTTCACTGTTATCCATATTATTTTTATTTCACACTGAATCTACATTAACCTCAAAAATGAAATTATAAACATCTCCCAAAACAAGGCAGATCAAACCTCAATCTTGACAATCTGAAGATCTTGCATATATTGCACAAGCTCAGAATTTTAGTCATAGCATTTACCCCTAAGAATTACACAAATGCTACTGTCTTCTGATAAGTAACTACACAGATCAAAAATCTAACATCACTTTTATTCTCATTCCTCTGCAGGTAACTTTTCTACCCTGACAGGTGGCTTCTAGGACTCTATCTTTGGAAGAAATTTTCATCGGAACATCTAGATACATGTCATGAGCACTAGCCAAACAGCAAGTATTTTCAATCTCAAGACAAATCTTACCTTTGTGGACCTTTCCTCTAATTGTTCTTTTTTAACTCTTAACATTACTCAGTTCTTTTCTTCACATAATACTGACTCTCCTGAATCTATCTTCAAAAGTCTTATACATTTTTTCTCGTCATTCCAATCCTTGCTTTGTACTGCATTCCAAGATAACTCAAGTTCTAATTCATAAATTTGGTTTTGCTGAGGTTACCTATCTCCTGATGTGCTAGAGCATTTAAATACATAGACACCCTCAACCTCCAACAAGGGAGCAGAGCATGGTGGAGGAACGGCTGCTCCCCTCTCCTTTCCCTGACGTTGGGATGGCCACATAAATACAGACTGCACTGCTCTTATACTTCCTGAACCTCTCTACTGAAGTTTCCATGTTTAATTTTCCTGTCCCTCATTGAAGCTTCACTCTTGGTTAGTGGTTTCGTTCTCACTGCTATAACCTAAATGGTTCCAGAGTCAGCTAACTAAATAAATAAGGAGGCAGAAAAGGGACTTTCATTCTCACTAAAACAGCTGCCCCAGATGTTCATTAATAAGCATACGTATGTACCAGGTATTGTCTTCAATGAGCTTCCAGGTTAAGCATTTATCCCACATGTTATAGAAAAGAAAATGGATTTCAAAATAAATTTCAGATCACAGAACTAGTTTGAAAAAAAAAAAAAAAGGAAGTTTAAGAGCTATGTGACTAAGGAAGACTTGAGGAGGGGTGGTAAATGGTATCCTAGGCCATCAGACATTATGAAAAAAATTTAGACTTGGAAAAGATCTTAACCAACTCTCTCATTTTCAGAAGAGAAAAATGACACAGAAGAACTTGCTAAATGTCATGTAAAGTAGGTCAGTGTTCTAATCTGGGCAATGTTATAATTTCCTAGATCCCTATAAAGCAGATATTCTTTGGACATTTTCTAATTCAACTTGGAAAATTAATCTTTACTGAATTTAAGGTTCAACTATCTTTTGCTTTCTCTCCCAACACAAGAGGGATCCCCAGTGTAGCCAGGAAAGAACAAAAAAAAAAAAAAAAAAGGGAGATGAGTAAGAGTCAGCATCTTAGAGGGGCCTTTCCTGGTCACTTTATCTAAAGGCCAGATCAGATCACTCTTTTACTGTCTTCATATTGTCTCCTGCCATATGAAATTCACTTGCTAAATAATTTCTTACCACTTATTGTCTGTCTTCTGTCCTTTTCCCTCCCCTCCTCAATACCAGCTTTTTGCTGATAACAGCAATTCGCAAACATTTTTGGTTTCAGGAACCCTTTGTACCAGTAATTGGCACACTACAACTGCAGGCCACTTGCCTGTTTTTGTAATTAGTTTTACTGGAATATTAGGTAAGCACATTCACTTACATCTAGGACTGCTACCAAGGGTGGAGATGCAAAGACCCTATGTATGACTCCTAAGGTATTCCCTGGTGGCTTAGTCGGTAAAGAGTCTGCCTGCAATGTGGGAGACCTGGGTCAGGAAGATCCCCTGGAGAAGGAAATGGCAACCCACTCCAGTATTCTTGCCTGGAAAATCCCATGGACAGAGGAGCCTGGCGGGCTACAGTCCTTGGAGTCACAAAGAGACAAGACTGAATGACTAACACTTTTCACTTTCATGACTCCTAAAGCCCTTTAAGCTTATCTGGCCATATTAGAAAAAGTTTGTCTTTACTGTTTTAAAGTTTAAAAAAATTGAGGACCCCTAAAGAGCATTTTGTCAATGTGATTTATATGTTTTAATTTTTACAATATAGAAATTCAAGTCAAGAACTTTAAATATCTATTAAAATTACCATCACATTCTTTATATAACATGTAAAAATCTACATGTTAAATGTTTATGAAAAATATCTTTCAGAATAGGAAGAAGAGCACCTATGTTTTATGCAAATCTTTTTAATATGATACAGTAAGAAAAAGGAAAGTTGGATATTTAATATCTGCTCAGTTGCAATGCAGGAGACCCCAGTTCAATTCCTGGGTAGGGAAGATGGTTGGAGAAGGGATAGGCTACCCACTCCAGTATTCTTGGGCTTCTCTTGTGGCTCAGCTGGTAAAGAATCCACCTGCAATGTGGGAGACCTGGGTTCAATCCCTGGGTTGGGAAGATCCCTGGAGAAGGGAAAGGTTCTAGCCTGGAGAATTCCATGGACTGTAAAGTCCGTGTGGTCACAGAGTCGGACACAACTGAGTGACTTTCACTTTCTGCAATTAACCTGTGAAGATACCGCATGTCATGAAGCCTCTGGGAACCTCACTTTACTTTCATGTCTCATTATTATGAAAAACAGCTTTGACCCTCGAAGGGTCTTGAGAACTCCCTGGTTCCCTGACCATTAACTTCTCATTCAGAAGTTCAGCACAATATAAGCTTCATCAGAACAAACTTTGTTTATTGTGCTCTCTCTTCTATCTCCAGCACCTAGGACAGTACCCAATCCAGACCAGGTACTCAAATATTTCTGAAGGAATAAATAAATCAAGTACAACAGCATGACGGATTAGCATGTGTATAAGCAGAGCTCACTCATCCCTGATGACTTCTCAGTAAAATATATCTGTTGCTTGATAGAACCTTAAAGAGAGTGAATTCACAATTGAGACTTAAAATTCACTTTAAATAACAATATTTTACAACAACACTATGCTTATCTTTGACAAAGGAGCAAAAGGCAACAATACAATGAAGACAAGAGACGACTTCTGGAGAAGGAAATGGCAACCCACTCCAGTATTCTTGCCTGGAGAATCCCATGGACAGGGGAGCCTGGCAGGCTACAGTCCATGGGGTCTCAAAAGAGCTGGACATGACTTAGCAACTACACAGATATACAAAACAAACTAATGGTTAGGTTATCAAAGGAGAGACAGAAGTGTGATAGTACAAATTATGTGTATGGGATTAAGAGATTAAAAACTCCTATTTATAAAATAGCAACAAGTTTATATTGTATCAGATAAAGACTTATGCCCATTATTATATAAATAACATTTGATGGATATAATCTGTAAAATACTGAATCACTGCTGTGCACCTGAAACATAATATTGTAAATCTACTGCGATTAAAAATTAAAAAATTTAAAATTAAACAGGTGAATTTTTCAGAGAATTGTTAAGATTGTATTTTCTGGATGGTACAAACCACCAGACATTTAATAAAGGGAGTTTCTATGAAAAAAAAAAAAAAGAGACGACTTCAACAAATGGTGTTGGGACAGCTGGGTATCCACAGGCAAAGCAAAAAAAGAAATCTAGACACAAATCTTACACCTTTCACAAATTAACTCGAATAACAGACCTATTAAAACATGAAACTATAAAAATCCTAGAAGATAACATAGGAGAAAATCTGGAAGACCTTGGGTTTGGCAATGACTTTTCAGAAAAATCAAAGGCATGAACCCAGCAAGAATCAATTCATCAGCTGGACTTGAAAAGTAAAAATGTCTGCTCTGCGATAATAGTCAAGAGGATGAGAAGACAAACCACAGACTGGGAGAATATGTTTGCAAAAGACATATCTGATAAAGGACTGTTATCCAAAATATTGCACAGAACTCAACAAGAAAATGAATATGCCAATTAAATGGCATGCTGCAACTACCGAAGCCCCCGGACCTGGAGCCCAAGCTCCGCAACAAAAGCAGCCACCGCAGCGAGAAGGCCATGCAAAGAAAGACCAGCTACCACTCGGCCCAACAAGAGAAAGCCCACACAAAGCAATGAAAACCCAGCACAGCCAAAATGAATTCATTAAAAAAAGAAAAAAGGAAAAAAGTGGGCAAAAGACCTTAACAGACACCTCATCAGATATGCAGATAGCAAAGGAGCATATGAAAAGGTGCTCCACATCATTTGTCATCAGGGAGATGCAAAATAAAACACAAATAAGATACTACCACACACCTTTTAGAACAGCAAAATCCAGGACACTGATAACACCAAATGCTGATAGGCATGTGGAACAACATTCACTGGTGGTGGGGATGCAAAATGGTACAGCCACTTGGAAGGCAACTGAGCAGTTTATTCAAAACGACACATATACCCCAAGATCCAGCAGTCATGATCCCCCAAATTTACCCAAACTACTTGCAAACTGATGTCCGCACAAAAATCTGCACTAGGCATTTATAGCAATTTTATTCATAATTCCCAAGATGTGGCAGCAACTAAGATGTCTTTCTACAGTGAATGGATAAACTGCAGTACATTCAGACAATGGAATGTAACTCAGAAATTTTAGAGAATGAGCTATCACGCCACAAAAAGATATGAAAGAACCTTAAACATGTACTGCTAAGTGAGAAAAGCCAATCTGAAAAGGCTACAGTTGTGTGGTTCCAACTGTATGACATGCTGGAAAAGGCAAAGGTATGGAGGCAGTAAAAAAAAGTCAGTATTTGCCAGAGGCTGGGCGAGAGGGGATGAACAGGTGGATCACAAAGGATTTTGAGGGAAGTGAAATGATCCTGTATGCTATAGCTGTGGGTACGTTTGTCAAAACTCATACAGCACTAAGTTGTTCGTGTAGCCACTAAGCCGTGTCCAACTCCTGTGACTCCATGAACTAAATAGCCCACCAGGCTCCTCTGTCCATGGGATTTCCGAGGCAAGAATAATGGAGTGGGTTGCCATTTCCTCCTCCAGGGGATCTTCCCAACCCAGGGACTGAACTCAAGTCTTCTGCACTGCCAGGTGGATACTTTACCACTGAGTCATAAGGGAAGCCCACAGCACTAAGAGTGAACCATTAATGTAAACCATGGACTGGGTCAAACTAGATGCCACATGTCACAACGGAAGACCCACATGCTGCCACGAAGATCAAAGATCTCACATGTTGCAACTAAGACCCAGCACAGCCAAATAAATTTTTAAAAATATTAAAAAAAAAACGAAAACAAAAAACAGACTTTTGGACATTAACTAAGAACAAGTATATGGGAACATTTGGTATATTACTAACAACCCACTCATGCAACAAATCAACACATTAAAAAGACCCAGATTACCCAAGACTTTACTGAAAACTGTTGTTTCAACCTATTGTGTTCATTTTCATAACCTCAGCCTGGGACCGTGTCTGAAATGTGATAAAGATAACAAAGTCTGCTATGATGGAAGCTTCCAACTGACCACCTACCAGCCTGTAAAGCATCATGTCAGGAGCTTTATACAGTCTATACTCATCAAGGCTGTATCTCCATTTTGCAAATGAGAAAACGGAAGATCAGAAAAATTAAGAATTCTTTAAATTCTTTAAACCTGCAGTCATAGCAAGTAGCTGTTTTTGAAATTTTTTGTATTAAAGTGGAATAACTAACAGTCATTAAGCCATTAGACATTAAATCATACCAAAGAATCAAGAAGAGAAGAGGAGAAAAATAAGAGTAAAAGAAGCAGGGTACTTCTCTGGCAGTCCAGTGGTTAAGATTCCAAGCTTCTTCTACAAGGATCTCGGGTCAGTCCCTAGTCAGGAAACTAAGACTGAACTAAGATTTCCACACGCTGCACAGCAAGGATAAAAGCAACAGGAAGAGATTAAGTAGGCTCTCGACCTTTTTAAGTCATACCACATGTCACTGAAGAGAATTTTGGGGAACTCACTTGAAATTATTGAAACCATACCAGTCATAATTAAAACACAATCACTTCTGCAGTATCACCAAGACTCACAGTGTCTAGATAAAAGCAGCCAAATTCTCATCATTTAGTTACCTAAGTTTGAATGCAACTGTTTACTAATCTAATTGGGCTTTACATTCTCTCAAGGATGTAAAACTGTCACACATTCCAGTAGATCTTTGCTCTTTTGCTCCATCTTGATGTTAAACTATGTTTCCAAAATTCTTCCCTGTATCTTGTACCCAGTTTTACACTGTAACACACAACCCATCCACCTTCCCTTTCTTCTTGACAATAATGGTAGGTAAATACACAGAGAACAAAAATTTTAAAGCAGATCAACACTGGCAGTAATGTACAGAGTTGGTGATACCAAGCTAAATAGAGAGGAACACACAGCTTGAGAGATGAAGAAATTAAATGAGATTAAAAGTCACACTGAAGAGTCTTAATACATTATATGATTGACAGTTCTTTGCTACCTTTATAGAACAATGGAATATATTGGGGAAAATGCCATATTAAAAAATTAATGGAGCCTTAATCAAACTAAATTACACTCCTTTGAAACAGGTGAAGAGGCTTTCCCGATGGCTCAGATGGTAAGAATCTGGCTACAATGTGGGGCACCTGGGTTTGATCCCTAGGTCAGGAAGATCCCCTGGAGAAGGGAATGGCTACCCACTGCAGTATTCTTTCCTGGACACAAGGATGGACAGAGGAGCCTGGCAAGCTACAGTCCATGGGGTCATATAAGTATCACATCTCCAACTCTAGCCAAATCATCTTAGTTAAACTAAGATTCCATTCTCTGGGCAGGTACCCCATTTCTCTACAAAAACTTTTGTTTTATTCTCTTGGGTTTAGTTATTTTAAAAACAGCACTAGCACATTCTCAATCATCTGAATCAACCGGTTAGCCATGTAAGTGAATGCTCCTGTTTACAGTTACGGTACACTGGCTCCGAGTTGGTGCTACAGTACTCTTAATTATGGGAAGTTAGAAAAATAGAGGGGGACCTAATATATAAGAGATGCATTTGTGTGAAGTGAAGCCCAGATGACATCACGGTTTTCACTGAAGTACTAATACATTGGTAAGAAAACGCATCGGGTGGTGACCACACATATGGGATAACTGTGGTGTTCTCAATTCAAAAAGAACCTGCAGCATAAGTCAATTCCATAACTCATGTTGTTTCAAGACTTCAATTTTGCAGGCAGTATTCAATACTTTCATAAATTAGTGTAATTTGAATTTTACTGGTTTTGTAGTTTTGTTTGTATTTAATTTGCAAGTTCTGAACTGTCACCAACATCAGACAGAGTTGATCAGATCACCGGTTCCTGCTGTGTAAACTGTCACTGACTCTACACTCTTGGTCTTCCTGTCTCACCAGGTGCTCCTCAGTTTCCTTTACTGATTCCTGCTCTTCTCCCCAAACTCTTGATATTGGAAGATGTCCATGGTCCACTTTTCTTCACTTTGGTAATCTCATTCACCCTTGTGTTTTGAAAATTTCACTGATACTGCCATGGACCTCAACATTTTTATGTCCAGATTAAAAAACAAACAAAAAATCTCCCAGATTTGTCAAACTACAGATGTGCACACCCAGCTGTCTCCTAGACATTCCCACAGCTTGCGTGCACAGCCACTCAGTCATGTCCAACTCTTCGCAAGCACAGACTATAGCCTGCCAGACTCCTCAGTTCATTGGATTCTCCAGACAAGAATACTGGAGTGGGTTGCCATGCCCTCCTGCAGGGGATCTTCCCAACCCAGGGACTGAACCTGGGTCTCCTGCACTGCAGATGGATTCTTTACCATCTGAGCCACCAGGGAAACTCCAGACATTTCTACAGGAGGGTGGCCAAAACTGAACTCCTCATCTCCCAAAACACTCAACCAATACCCTTCCTCTCACTTCATGGAAACTTCATCCTTCCAGATACTCGTTCCAAAAGTCTTGAAGTCATCCTTGATTCTTCTCTACATATCACATGTGTAAAACCACCAGGAAATCCTGACCCCGAGAAATGAATCCAGAATCCAACCACTCCTCATCACCTCTACTACTACCATGTCATTACCTTTCAACTGGATTACTGCAATATCCTTCTATCCAGTCTTCCTGCTTCCATCCTTGTCTCCCACCCCACCCACCAATTCAGAGCACAGCAATAAGGAAAAAAAAAAAATCCATTAAAATCTCCCACATCCAGGCAAAAGATAAAACCTACAACAGTCTACAAGACCCTGCACAATGATGATATGTCCCCATTACTGTTTGACTTCATTTCCCACCTCGTTCTTCCTCACTGGCTGACTGGCCTCCTTGTTCCCTAAGGGTAGGTTGCTCCTTTGGGTCTCTGCCTTAAATCCACAAGAAAATGATTAAGCAGAGAAAACAGAGCAGAAAAGACAAGTATTAACTACAAGGAAAATTATACAAATAGTTCCAAGAAAAAGTAACCATTTACTATACGGCTCAAATTGTTACTTTTACAGTCCTAATAATGCAAACACAAAATTATGATGTTACTAAATTAGGAGAGTATAGGAATGGTAAGGGTCTGTACATGTGATAGGAGCAGGAAAGGTAGTTAAAAACACAACAGGAATAAAGCTTAAAACTGAAATCCTGAAGTAACAACATAAGCATGTTATCTGGAGACAATGAAGGTAGTAAATAAACTATAATCACTTAAAAGAGGTTAAATCACTTAAAAGAGGTTTCCTCTTGAAAAAGACATCTGGAGAAGAATATGGCAGGTAGTTTTTCTTTAAAAAAAAAAAAAGAAGAAGAAGAAGCCTAGTGGAATATTTCATTTTGAATTTATTTTGCATGTAAAACTCTAGACTAAAAGAAAAAGAAGTTCAAAAACCTGATACGACTTGTCACAAACTGCATGCATTACTTAAGAAATTACAAACCCAAATTTGTTTTCAAAGATTTGATTCCAAGTATTGGCTAAGATCTGCAGAAACATACTTTCCCTACACTGTTGGAAATGTCTACTATGAAGGTTTCTAAGATTTGGCAGTTTGTTTCCAAATTTAAAGTTTGTATACTCTCTGACCCAGTAGTTTTTCTTTCAAGAGTTTATCCTATGACAGACACATTGTTAAAGGTGTATGTATGATGCCTACAGCAACCCTATCTGTAAGAGCAAATAAATTGAAAACTGCTCTAGATGAAGAAAGTGACTAAATGATGGTCCATACAACAGAATACCATGCTGCCTTTTTTTTCCTTTAAATATACAGACTCATACCTACTAACATATAAGAATCAAATTGTTTAAACAGGTAGAGAAAAAGCCCACAGAATACACTACAATCCCATTTATGTTAAAAGAGAAAAAATAATAGAGATAGCTGTCTTTTTATATATGTACTCAAGTACACACATACCATGTAATGGGACAGAAAACTAGAAGGGCATCCAAACTGCCAAATGTGGTTTAAAAGACTTAAGGTAAGGAATTAGAAAGGGGGTAAAGGAGGTCAAGTTCAGAACCAGAAATCACAAAGACCAGAGTTGGGACCACTGAACTACAAATACAAACACAAAACATCAAGATTGAAGAACATATATTCTGCAGAGTATAAACACAAATTTGGAATTATGCAGTGTAGGGAAGCCCCTCAAACATGTATAGTTACTGACAAGTAGTAACCATTTAAAGGGAAAATACCTACGATGGTTAAGTCAAATCACAGAAACTGACTTTAAAATGTCTACAGCTATCTTAAAGGAATGTATAACACACAGACTAGAAACTACACCAAAATGTCTACAATGGTTACACTTTTCAATTACCACATTATGAACGATCATGAGGAAGGTGGGGGTTGCATTTCTGTGTATATTTCTCAAACGCTCCATAAAACATATATATTACTTTAGGGATTTAAAATGATTAAATTTGAAAGCCTATTTTGTGTCCCCGCACTTTCCTGCTAACAAACTGCTAGTGATTTCACACACAAATTTAAGCATTAAGAGATCAAGAGTTGATTTTGCCTACTGCTTTCTCTTATTCTTAAAATGCTTCAAATAGATGAATACTTACTTATAGGAAAAAATTATTTAAAAAACAGCCCCTTCACATTTTTAAAACCCTACATATTTCAAATACTTGTACATATATTTTAGTTTATATAGTAAAAAAAAAAAAAAAAAACAACCCTAAACTTAGCACTTTAAAAGTTAATTCTAAAAGACAAAATTTATCTGATCACCTCTCCAAGCAAAATCAAAAGAATGTCTGTAGAAATTAACTCAGAAACTATGGGTATTAACAAAATATCCAAAGCTGTCCCCAACAAAGCTAAATCAGGGACCCTGACAAAACAAAAAAACCTACAACTCAACTTTAGCTGAACTCAAAAGAGCTAAAGGGTAAAACACAAAGGCAGGAAAAAGCAAGTTTTTAACAATTACATTATTTCATTTAGTCAAACCAAAAACTGAAGTAAAAAAGTTAGTGTACAGCATGCTTAAATTTCGCTGTATCAACCATTACTAGGCTAAGCCTGTCAATTCTGACAATGATAACTAAAACAAGTACAGCACTTTCTATAAAATTCAAGATTGGCATTAAATTCTTCTCATTTTTAAGAACATATTTCTCATTGGTAATACCAGCTTTATAAATACAGATTCATTCTCCAAAGATTTTTCCTCCATTTTTTTTTCTACTTTCATGTGCTCCCAACTCCCCTGCTATTCAAAATAAGCAAAAACAAAAGCCACAAGTAAGTTCAACATGACTGGGCAACCTCAAGCCTAATAAAAGGTCTTTGCCAGTATCATTTTGGTCACTGTGGTTCAAACCTGGAGAATAAATTGAACCTTAATGAACTGTATTACCTGTATCTTTCAGCCTAGAGTTCTGGAAGACTTACTCCCCCTCCCCACAAAAATCAAAATAAAAGTTAAGAGACACACAGAAGCTGGTCACAATAGTGTGCGAAATGCGTTAAGCTGTATCCTTAAAATCTTGAGCACATTTCTATGTAGTTATCCTATATGTCTTCAAAACAGTTTACATTGTGGGGAAAAAAAATTAAGACTATGGCTCCAGGAACTCTATAATCTACTCAGAACAGTAAGCATCAGGTGTCATAGCTGGTGACAGATCACAGAATCTTCTCTCCTGCCCTCTGCTCAGTTTCTCACTCTCTGCTGTGTCTTCAACTTGCTGTGGTACAGTCATCACTAAGTACATAAACACTCCACTGATGGCTTCACTCATACCTCCTTTAGAAAATACAATAGAAGCCATCAAATGCTGACTTACCACTTCCTTCCCTCCTCTAAGAATGGAAGAAGTGACCAAGCCTTTGGGCGGTGTCCTCTAACCTCCTCAGGCTTCACACTTCTATTCTCCCTCTCTCCCGCATCTGTCTCTTTTTCTACTGGACCATTCCCTAACACCCGAACATGCTCTACTATCTCCCATCTGGCTTCTGTGATGTTCCTTCTACCTCACTGGATCATTGTGGATGTCTCATAGATACTTTAAATCCAGCATATCAGAACTTCGAGTTGATTTGCTGTCCTTCTGTTTTTTGAGTTTTATTGTTATCTGCAGGCCCCCTCCTAGTTCTTTTCATTCTTGGTAAATAGCACTATGATTCACAGTTGCTCAAGCCAGAAACCACCTAATTCTTTCCTTCCCTGACCTCTCATATCTAATCCATCAGTAAGCCCTGTTAATTCTGTCCCCAAAATACATCTAGAATCCATCCACTCCTCTTCACACTCAGAGCCACCACCACCTTAATCCAGGTCATAATCAACTACTGTGCTTCCTGATCAAAGGACGTGTGTTAGTTGCGCAGTCGTGTCCAACTCTTTGCGACCCCATGGACTGCAGCCCACCAGGCTCCTCTGTCCATGGGATTTCCCAGGCAAGAATACTGGAGTGGACTGCCACTAACTTCTCCAGGGGATCTTCCTGACCCAGGGATCAGACCCAGGTCTCTGGCAGTGCAGGCAGATTTCTTTACTGAGCCACCAGGGAAGCCTGATCAAAGAAATGGCCTTCTATTCTCCAAAGAGCTAGGCATATGTGCTCAGTCGTGTTCAATTTTTTTCGACTGCATGGACTGCAGTTAGCCAGGTTACTCTATCCACAGAATTTTCCAGGCAAGAATACTGGAGTGGGTTGCCATTTCCTTCTCCAAGGAACCTTTCTGACCTAGGGATCTAACTCACATCTCTTGCATCTCCTGCACTGGCAGGCGGATTCTTTACCCTCTGAGCCACCAGGAAAGCTCCCCCCACTCAATGAGCTAAAGCAATCTTAAAAGAAGATTGTTACTCCTTTTAACTAAAACCTTTTGCTAGCTTCTCAGTACCCTTAAAACTGACATCCCTTACTGGGACTCTACAGGATCCAATCCGTGACTACCTCATCCGTTTGTTCCAGCAGCTTTCTTGTCTCAGTTCCTGGAACAGTCCATGTTCATTTCTGCCTTAAGGTCTCTACTTCTGCTGCTCCTTCAACCTCACATTCTTCCTGCTCTCCTTCAAAGAACTCCTTATCCTTTTAACATAGCTTAAATAGCAACACAGGGCTTCCCAGGTGGCTCAGTGGTAAAGAATCCACCTGCCAATGCAGGAAATCACGGATTTGATCCTTGGGTCAGGAAGATCCCCTGGAGAAGGAAATGGTAACCCACTCCACTACTGCCTGTGAAATCCCATGGACAGAGGAGCCTGGCAGACTACAATCTATGGGGTTGCAAGAGTTGGACACAACTTGGCAACTAAACAGCAATATCATTTCTCACAGCGAGACTCCCTCCCACCATTACTCTTTAACTCCTTTATAGTATAAATCACAATTTGTAATTCTGCTTTCTTCCCTTACCAGAATGTAAGTAGTAATAGAGAAATTAAGTAACTTATTCAACAACTAATTTTTTTTAATATTTAAGTACTTTCTCTGTTAAGTAATGTGCTTTTAAATGCAACAGTAGGCATTGTCTCTGCTCTTGCAGAGCTTAAGATCACAAACAACTAGTAAGTAACAGATGCTAGACACACATCCAGATCTGGCTCTTAACCACCCAGCTACACTGCCCCTCTAGCTGTAGGACATTGGATCAAGGGGCAGCAATATGCTTAGTAGATGTTCACATGCTAATGGAAACTAAGGCTTGGAGAGGTAAAGTCATCTGCCCAAAGTAGCACAGACAGATTATCTGAGGAATTAAGTACAATCATGAGCAAAGGCACATATATGTTTAAGTATGGAAAATGTTCAAGAAACAAAAAGAATCCAGTTTCATCAGGTAGGGCAAGGAAGAAATGCTGGAGGATAAGGCTAGAAGAGCATAATAAAACAGTGTGAAGGTATTAGCCATTCAATAAATTTCTACTGAGCACCATCTACATGCCAGCAACAGTAATAAACTCCAGACAGGGGTGATCAAGGCAAAGTCCTCAGAGACTGCAGTCTGTATCTGGGTAGGCAAACAAAGTAGAAGAGAAAAATCACAGTTCAGGGGAATATACCTAGTAGTAGGGCCAAGCAGAAAGTGCTACGGGAACATGGAAAGATGACATCCAATTCAAGGTGGGGCGTCCAGGAAGAGCACATCAGTTAGGTGATGTCCAAGCTGAGATTACAGAGCTTAGCTGGAAGAGAATATGTGGTGTGCAGAGGCACTTGCAAGTACGTAGTTGAAAATGGCAGCAAAGTACCAAAAGCCAGCTTCAGGAGGGCCTGTCAACTTACTATCTACATAGTGTCAGGGAACTTGGGACTTTAAACTGAAGGCTTTAAGTCACCTATGTTAGAAAGCTCCCTCAAATGGCAGTAGGAAAGCTGAAGGGAGGAGGCAGAGACCAAAAGGAAACATATTTAGAAAGCAGAAGAGGACTGAACCCACACGTGAAAACCAGAGAGAAGCAATGCCAGATCTCTGGCAACAACCGAGAGAAGAAAAATCAGGGTTCTGTGACTACCTGATACAGAAGACCAGAGCCCTGGACGGCTGGAAACAAAGGTTTTAGTTTAGGATACATAAAATGGAAGCACCTTGGTATGTGAAAGTGGAAAATGACATGCAGGGAAAGACACGGTTAAAAGAATGAGAAGATAAACCACAGACTGGGAGAAAATGTTTCCAAAAGACATATCTGATAAAGGACTGTTAACCAAAATAAAACCCAACTCTTCAGAACTCAACAAGAAAACATACATGTCAGTTAAAAAAAAATGGGTAAAAGACCCTAACAGACACCTCATCAGATATACAGATGGCAAAGGAGCATATGAAAAGGTACTCCACATCATTTGTCATCAGGGAGATGCAAATTAAAACACAAATAAGATACTGCCACACACCTTTTAGAATGGCAAACTCCAGGACACTGAAAGCACCAAATGCTGGCGGGCACTCGGTGCAACAGGAACTCTCATTCATTGCTGGTGGGAATGCAAAGTGGTACAGCCACCTGAAAGGCAGCCTGGCAGTCTACTACAGAACGAAACAAGGACTTCCCTAGTGTTCCAGTGGCTAAAATGCCAAGCTCCCAATGCAGGGGGCCTGAGTTCGATCCCTGGTCAGAGAATTAGATCCCACAGTCTGCAACTAAGAGTTTGCATGCTGCAACTAAAGATCTCATGTGGTGCAACTAAGATCCAGCATAGACAAAGAAAGAAAGAAACTAAACATATTCTTAACATATCCAGCAATCACGCTCCCTGATCTACCCAAAGGAATTGAAAACTTATGTCCATACAAAAACCTGCGCACAGATGCTGACAGCAGTTTTAATAATTCCTAAGACATGCAGCAACTAAGATGTCTTCTGGTAGGTGAGTAGATAAATAAACTGGTACACTCAGACAATGGAATAATACTCAGCGCTAAAAAAGAACCAAGCTATCAAGCTACAAAAAGACATGAAGGAAATTTAAATGCACATGACTAGCAGCCATTGTGAAAGGTACATACTATATGATTCCAATTACGTAACACTCTGTAAAGGACAAAACTATGGAAACAGTAAAAAGATCAGTGCTTGCCAGAGGTTAAGGAAGAGGGAGGGATGAACAGGTAGACCACATAGGATTTTTAGAACAGTGAAACAATTTGTGTGATACTATTAACAGTGGGTACCTATCATTTGTCAAAACTTGTAATAAGTAACACCAAGAGTGAACCATTATGTAAACCATAACCTTTGACTGATAAGGTGTAAGTACATCAATTGTAACAAATGTATCACTCTAGAGGAAGATGCTGATAATGGAGGAAGTTATGCATGAGTAGGGCAGAGTATATGGGAAATCTCTGAACTTTCTGTTCAATTCTGCTGTGAATCTAAAACTGTTCTTAAAAGAAGTCATTAAAAAAAAAAGACCTATGAGCAAGAGAATACATGGGTCTAGGTTTCACAAGCAAAGAAATCTGAGTGTCACAAGAATATATTAATAGAAGTAGTAGGTCAGGTAACAAATCTGTACCGAGTGTCAGCCACTGAGGATATAGGAATAAAAGACCACAATTCCTGCCCTTTTGCAGCAGAAACTCTTAGTAACTCTAGCCATGGAAAACCAAATGAATCAAAATGCATTAAAAAAATTTTTTTAAAAAAACCATTAAGGACTTTTTTAGGGAGCAAAAATTTATACCTAGGTTTTTCTTTAGGGGTGGGTAGGAAGTCTGAGGTTTTCATATATTGATTTTGTTTGTAGTGAGGTCTAGAGCAAAAATAACCAAAACTTAAAACATTTTATAAGATGTATATGGACATTCCATAATTATAAAACTGAAGTCTGTAAAACAGATCTAAGCCAAGAAAAACTTCAATCTCTAGAAACCAAGTAAATCAATTCCTTCAAAATACAATTTTAAGTTCTTGTTCTGTAAAGTTACTGAACTTGTTTACCTCCTTATATAAGACCTGTTTTCTAAACACTGTATAAGCTGAAAATAAAATCCTATTCTCCATATTACGTCATTGTTGCCATAGCTAGATGTTTCCTTTGTAACTTCAATTAATCATAGCCTAACATTATTTTTAATTATAGACATTAAAGTATATTGCTTTACAACAATTTTGTAAAAATTTCCCAAAGCTTAGAAAGAACACATTACACTAAATTGAATTAAATTTCTGAATATGTAGCTTGTGTAATATTTATCCTGAAAAGTTCCTCATCTATCATTTACATTGTACTTCAGCTTAAAATATTATTAAACATTCAACTACGCTGCAAAGTGTTGAGGGGTCACACAAAGCAATTCTATAACGGAGCTAAAGAAAATATTTTGGCAAAGCCAACTTTAGGGTTGCAATTAATTATTCCAGATCACAAATGTTTGTTGTATCTTTTAATTTCCAGAACAAAAAATTACACAATTTGTACACTCCATTTGAGGTCAAAATCTTAACAGCTAACCAAAATCCTCTCCTCCACAATTTAAGCCAGTATCTCCGGAACAAAATTACCAGACCATTACATTTATCACCACACTACCCTGTGCTCTTCAGTAATGTCCAAACGAGATGGTGACACCATAGACACCTAACACTCAGAAACTCACTGTTCCACTTTTCTAAGTTAAGACCTCAAAAGCAAACTGACCCGTGAATTTGATTAAATTCTAGATCACACCAAGACTTACCCAGACGTCTTACTACAGAAAATTTCCAAAGCCATCATCTTCAAATGCCTGGACATGTATCATCTAAACCTCTTGTTTTCACTTTTAGGAACTAACATAAGGCACTAAAACAAAACCTATTGAGTTCCAACATATCCAACATGCCAAAATAATCTCATAAATTTAGTCATTAAACAACAACTGCCTTGGCAGCACACATCTACTGAGCACTTACCATGGGCCTGCCACTGCTCTGAGCCTTTAGCCCTTCACCTACTATCTCATCAATTCTCCCAACAATCCTACGAGGTAGGTACTGTTATTACCCCTATTTTGCAGATAAAGAAAAAGAGGCAGAAGAGGTTAAGTATCTTGCCCAAGGTCACAAACCGGTGGGGCAGGACTGGAACCAAAGCAGGTAGTCTGACTTCAGAGTCCGCGCTCCCGACGTTCAACTGCTGCAAAGAGTTAACAATTTACCCTTGACAGCCTCTTATCAAGACATGGTAAATGTTCAACAGCTAGAAACGGGCAGTCCGATCCCTGTCCTATATCCGTGCTCGCGGTTTCTACGGCTCTGACAAATCAGCTACGACATCTGATTTTCCGAACACACAAACTGGACTTCTCTGGATGTCAGGGCAAATTCTGAATCTTTCCAGGAACGGGAAAAGAAAAACCTACGCAACGCTGTGGCCCAGATTATCCACATTCCTAAATAATAAATATGGGAGCGTCCAGAAAGGGCCCCCAAACGACCCGACCAACGAAGCTTAGCAAAACCAAGGTTTACAATGAAAAGCTGGGGCTCCCCTGGCAAATCGTTCAGTCGATCTCCTCTCTAACGACATAAACAAGGGAGGAGGCTGCATCCTTCCCACCGCACAATGAACGCGCAGGCCGGAGCGGGAGAGAACGCGGCGCAAGCGGGGACGACCGCTCCCGGGGTCGGGGGCAGGCAGGGGAGGCCAAGGACGGCCGAGGCGCCCCGTCCCGCCCCCGGGCCGCGGCGGGGAGGGGCCGGAGGGAAGGGCCGGCCGCGGCCCGCACTCCGCTGACCTCCGCCATGTTGGCCGCGAACCCCGGGACCCTCCACACAAAGGCCGGCCCCCGGGCGCAGGGAGCGCCGGGCGCCTCCCCCGGCCGGGCCCGCCTCCCCGGCGCGCGGGGGCCGGGCCGGGCGGCCAGGAGGCCCTCCCCCGCCCTCGCCCGGCGCGCGGGGCAGACCCCCGCCGCCCCCTGCCGGGCCCCCGCGCCGGGGCGGGGGCG